>JACEIK010000690.1:112465-124089 GCA_018107945.1 Datura stramonium
AATATATAAAATAAAAAGGACTCATTTTTTAGTAAAACAGTTGAACAAAAATACTCAAAAAAAGTATAAAATTAAATAATTTCTGTGAAGTGCTTCACATTAGAAGCGTGATTCCGATGAGGGGTTTAAGGCTTTTTCTCTTAGTTTAGTTCCCTCCACTTTACTTGTTACTTTTAGTTGAGGGGCTCTTCTCGATAATCGCCTCTCTAAAATTGAATTTTCCATCAATTAAAATCAGCACATTATCAACTAACCGAACGAAAATCCGATGTCCACAAGCAAAACGACAGCTCAAATTCATGGAAGTTCTGAAAATGACAAAGCTAACCTACTTTGGAGTAGTTCAGTGGAAGTATATAGATAACTGAGATCGCATTATCCGTCTGCCTTTATTTCATCCAAGCGGTAATCTCTTTTACAGATTTGTCCTTTTTTTCCCTTTTTCTCTCATTGTTTTCTCCGCTTGAATTGAGAAGAAGAATACTCTGCCTGATCTGATTTCATGTTTTAGGTCGCTCAGGGAAAAAAAATGAAAATGTGCTGAACAGAAAATTGGTTTTGGGCACGCGAAGTTGCTGAATTTTCAGAATTTTTGCTAGCTTGACTGGTTTTTCTCGTACTTTTTTTTTTGATTCTGTAATTTTTTATTTTTGGGGGGTAATAACTTGCTATTTTTGAAGTATTTAAGTTATCCATCATCTATGTTTATCTACGGCGTGATTTTAATTTTTTGGTTAAAATGGAAATCGATTTTGAACTGTAAATTGTAGCTTTATTTTCGGTGTTTTGAGGTTTTTCTTTGGGCGGTTTTAGGTTTTGCATTGTAAATCTGTGGGCTAATAACGGAAGAGATCAGCAGAAAATAAAAGAAAAAGTGAATTTGATTCTACTATGGTTTTCCTATTACTGCATAAATTACTTCCAAGTTGCTATTTTGATTTGGGAGAAGGATATGTGCCTCTCTATAACTGTAGAGAAAATTTAAATTGGGGGTAAATTTGTATTGGCATGGATCCAAAACCTTTTAGATGCATAATCTTATAGCTTCGTGGAGGTTGAAAAACCAAGTTACCATTTAACAGATTAATCATCAGAAAACAAACAGGTATCCTTTTTGGAGAGTTCAGGAAAAAAAGGTTTAATAGCTTTTTTTCTTCTTTACTTGCCTTGTTTTTCTTTTTAGCTTGGTATTGAGATGTTTAACAATGGAAATGAAGGTGAATAGTACCACAATTATGGAGGATCATTCCCTCTGGAGAAATCCTCTAGAGCAAACGGCCAAAAATAGCTTGGAATTGGAGAAACACCATGCTCTACTCAATTTTTTTGTTATTCGTTCTCCTGTGATTCCTTCCATACTACTACGATCCTGGATATTGTAAACAAGGAATTCAAATAAATTATTCCTTTTGTCAGAAGATCAAGAAATTTCTACTCCCTCCATTTCATTATACTTGGCCCCTGTACTAAAAATAAAATTTTCTTTTTACTTGTCCATTTTGACAAATCAAGATAATTTTTTTTTGCTTTTTCCCATACTACCCCTGGTATTGAATAACCACATAAAGTAGTATTAGTCAAATTTAGAGTTCCAAGGCATCATTAATAAGGTCAGTTTAGTAAAATACATCCCTAATAAAAGCTTTCGTAAGGGTTGTGTCGAGTCAACATTAGATCTTTGCTTGTTTCTTGGTATGGACCAAGCAAAAGTTCTGCTGCTATTAACACATACCCAATTAACCAAAAGTATAATCAGTCGAGACCGAAGCTATGATTATCATAAGAGATTCCCAACATATCATATGATTATCGTTCTTGAAAATACACGCTTTTCCAAACCCAAAAAGCAGACGGAGTTCTAGGATTCCTTCTGGAAGCATGGACCAAGTAAAATGAAACAGAGGGAATATTATCTTAGAATAACTGTGACAGCTAGGAAGCTTCTAAATCCTTTCCTTAAACTGCTAACGAGTGGTAATGTAAACGACACAGATCAGTCTTTTGGTTGCAATGATCAGGAACACTTGTATAACACGAAAAGCAATAACTAACAAATGTCTGTCCATTGCTAATGATTATTACGTCTATTAATGTCTCTTTATTCATTATTTTTCCCTCGAGATACTATAAGCAAATGGGTGCACTGCATGACAAATATGTCGTGGACAATGGCGTGTGCATTTTTTGTCTGCGTCTTTATTGTCTATTTTCCTATTTATGAATAAACATTCCTCATTCTGTCCTTTTTCAGATTCTTTGGGACGAAACAAGATGTTAGAATCCTGTGATTGCATTGAGGCTCTACTACCAACTGATGACCTGCTGGTTAAATACCAATACCTCTCAGATTTCTTCATTGCCCTGGCCTATTTTTCCATTCCGTTGGAGCTTATTTATTTTGTCCACAAGTCTGCATGCTTCCCATACAGATGGGTCCTCATGCAATTTGGCGCTTTTATTGTTCTCTGTGGAGCAACACATTTTATTAGCTTGTGGACATTCTTTATTCACTCTAAGACGGTCGCTGTGGTTATGACCACGTCAAAAGTTTTAACAGCTGCTGTGTCCTGTGTCACAGCTGTGATGCTTGTTCACATTATTCCTGATTTGCTAAGTGTTAAAACGCGAGAGTTATTCTTGAAAACTCGAGCTGAAGAGCTTGACAAGGAAATGGGCATAATAATAAGACAAGAAGAAACTGGCAGACATGTCAGGATGTTGACTCATGAGATAAGAAGCACACTCGACAGACACACAATCTTGAAGACTACTCTTGTGGAGCTAGGTAGGACCTTAGACCTGGCAGAATGTGCTTTATGGATGCCATGCCAAGGAGGCCTGAGTTTGCAACTTTCCCATAATCTGAACAATCTAATACCTCTGGGATCTACTGTGCCCATTAATCTTCCTATTATCAATGAGATTTTTAGTAGCCCTGAAGCAATACAGATTCCACATACGAATCCATTGGCAAGGATGAGGAATACTGCTGGTAGATATATTCCACCAGAAGTGGTTGCTGTTCGTGTACCTCTTTTACACCTCTCAAATTTTACCGATGACTGGTCTGAACTGTCTGCAAGAAGTTATGCGGTGATGGTTCTGGTTCTCCCGATGAATGGCTTAAGAAAGTGGCGTGATCATGAGTTAGAACTTGTGCAAGTTGTCGCAGATCAGGTTTTAATTGCTAATTTCTTTTATCTTATTAATCACTGGTTAATAATGGGCAGGTCAATGATGCGTAGAGAGTTCAGTATGGTCTAAAAAAGAAATGTCCTTTTCACATTACTCTTCATGCATTAGTTATTGGCAAATGAAAGTTCTCATTTTGTTTTCCGAATCAAGACAAATGACCACCTAAAATGGGAAAAGATGAAGGTCTTGCACAACTACTTTATTTTACCCCTAAAGTGGTGTAATTTATTCATTTGTGCGGTTATTTCCACTTCAAGATACCATTATCCACACTATCTCTAATGTATTTCACTTGCTTGGCTATATTATCCTTGTCTTAGTGGGTGTTATGAACTTATAATGCTAGATGCACAATGCTGGTAACTATTACTTTCCAATGAGAGCACATGGTCTATGTGTCGCTTCTTGATTAGCTCCATGATTTTCTCCTTTCCAATTCTTTGTCCAGAATCTTTTTGGTATGGTTATGTCCTATGTTGCTTGGACTTTGGTGTCGGTATCTGATACGGGTACAGATCTAGAAGTCGGATTTTTCATTTTATAGATTTTAGGGTTCAGGGATATGGATCCGAATGTGGATACGGGTGTTGCGGTATGGCCAATAAATGTATATTATGACATATAAAGTATATAATTTGATTAATTAAAGTTATTGAACTAAAACTAACAAAATTTAATTCTTTATAAACACCTAATATTTTATTCATTAGATATCTCATGTAATGGCAAAGCATTTTCATACTTTATATAATTATATATATGACAGACCCAAAAATCAGACCAAATACCAATCAATCTTCACTTCTCGGTCATATATGTAGTCAAAGCACCAAAGGTAAGTTGACCAAATCCTCTGTGGATCCCATACCCACGCCCATGTCGTGTCGATACAGGTGCAAGAGTCCGAGCAACATAGATTTTTCAATTAAATTCTAATGTTGGAAGCCTTATGACGGAACTTATTGCTGAAGCATCCATAGAATGAATAGGTAATGCATACAGTGAACATGAATTCCACCCTCCAATTTATTGATAATTTACCAAAAAGAAGTTTCTTCAATAGTACCCCCAAATAAATGTTTAAGGTGTGGATAGTGTTGCCTGTAAATAAATCATTAAAGATAGTCACATAAGATGATTATGGTTTCCGCTAGAGAGAGAGAGATGAGGAGAAAGAAGCCAGAACTAGGAGATTTAGTGAGATAAGAATTGAGTTTCTATTCTTGTATTTACCTCTTTTTAATTTATTTGGAACAGAAGGAATAGTGGAGCGTAGAATTGCAACCTAAGAATGATTGATTCTCTTTGTAATCATCATGGGCGATTTTGTCAACAGATAAATGCATTAATTGCAGTGTGGATAAGGATGTTTAGGTGCAGAAATAGCCGCTCTCTTTGGTCAATTGGATTCTACTCCATTATTATATTTATGCTGGTTTTTATGTCCAATCACTTGCCTTTTCTTTCTGAAGTTACTTTATATTAGCAATCCTAACAGAAAAGGCTGCTATATGTTGTTTACTCCAGAACACAAGTTAGAACTTGTCCATTTCAGTTTTGAATTAGAATTCTGTCATTTTAAGTACAATCGCGTAATAGCAGTCCTAACAGAACAAGGCTGCTATATGTTATTACCTGAAGAACACAAGTTAGAACTTTTCCATTTGATTTTTTATTAGAAGTTTGTCATTTTAAGAAAATGCAATTGCTTATCAGGTGGCTGTCGCTCTTTCACATGCTGCAATTTTAGAAGAGTCCATGCGAGCCCATGATCAGCTCATGGAACAGAATATTGCTTTGGATGTAGCTCGACAAGAAGCAGAGATGGCCATCCGTGCACGTAACGACTTCCTTGCTGTGATGAACCATGAAATGCGAACACCTATGCATGCAGTTATTGCTCTGTGCTCTCTGCTTTTAGAAACAGACTTAACTCCAGAGCAGAGGCTTATGATCGAGACCATATTGAAGAGTAGTAATCTTCTTGCAACACTGATTAATGATGTGCTAGATCTCTCCAGACTTGAAGATGGCATTCTTGAACTAGAAAATGGAACATTCAATCTTCATGGAATCTTAACAGAGGTAAATGACCACAAACCTATGCATATCTAGCATACTCTGGTAACATCTTGATTTCCTCTAGTAAACAGGTGGCATGAATTCGTTCTTTACATTGATTTGCAGGCTGTTAATTTGATAAAGCCAATTGCATCTTTGAAGAAGTTATCTATAACTCTTGCTTTGGCTCTGGATTTACCTATTCTTGCTGTGGGTGATGCAAAACGCCTTATTCAAACTCTCTTAAATGTGGCGGGAAATGCTGTGAAGTTCACTAAAGAAGGTCATATTTCAATTGAGGCTTCAGTTGCCAAACCAGAGTACGCGAGAGATTGCCATCCTCCTGAAATGTTCCCTATGCCTAGTGATGGCCAGTTTTATTTGCGCATCCAGGTTGAGCATTTCTATCCTCTATAATGGCTTAATGGTTGTACCATGTTCCTTGAGGAAATAAGCTTGCATACGAATGCATGCAGTTCCAAGAGTTGTTTGTTGGCTCATACAGGAAAAAGTGCATTCGTTCTCTGTTCCAAAGCCAGCAAAGAATCAGGAAACAAGTTGAAACCCTCTTTGATTGCTAGATCTTTCTATTAAATGTGAAGATACATGTACTTCCTTTTTCCTTCGGATAGTTTGTGTCCTGCAGGACATAATCTCCTTTTGGTTTCAGTTACTTTTACGGTTATGGGAGGTTTTCTTTGCATATTACTTCGCAGTTCTGGATTGTTTATTTCATCTTGAGTAGAATATCAATCGGAAAAAGAGATTTATATCATTCACTTGAAAATTAATCCTGTTCAGATTGTGTCCTTGCAGGTTAGAGATTCTGGGTGTGGCATTAGCCCACAAGATATCCCACTAGTATTCACCAAATTTGCAGAGGCACGAACTTCGTCAAATGGAAGTACTGGAAGGGAAGGTCTGGGGCTTGCCATTTGCAGACGGTATGTTTCAAGTTGTAAACTTGGGATCATCATTTTCTCAGTGTCCATATTGTAAAGGCGTCATAAGATCTCTTTTTACCCTCATTTATCTCTTTGGTACAGTGCCTTATTCGTATGTTGTTTTGTGTGCGTTGCTTCTCGTTATTCATGCACTCATTTGACCTTTGAAACGGATGAATACAGATTTGTTCAACTTATGAAAGGTAACATTTGGATTGAAAGTGAGGGCCTAGGAAAGGGAACCACTGTCACGTTTGTAGTTAAACTCGGAGTCTGCAACCATCCAAATGCATTGCCTCTGCTACCTATGGCTCCCAGAGGCAGGTTGAACAAAGGTAGCGATGATCTCTTCAGGTATAGACAGTTCCGTGTAGATGATGGTGGGATGTCTGTGAACGTGCAACGCTATCAGAGAAGTCTGTAAACGTCTGCAACTTAGTACAGTAGACCAGGACTTGTGAATTTGAGACTTCTTCACGGTTCTGTATGCTCTAATGGCAGTGTCTGTAACTAACTTAATTCAATGCTCGTAAAGTGAGTATTGAAAATTGTAGCATCTTGAAAATATAAACTATCAAACTTATATATCTAGCTTTAGACTATAATCTAGCAGGCCTACAATGCTCTAAAGAGTACTACTACTGGAGAAAAACTGCAGTAGATGATAGAATTGTGATGCCGTGCTGCATAACCGTCCCCTTCGTAGGCTAGTCCTTTTTGTGAAGTAATATTTCTCTTGCAATTGGGTTTCAAAGGTTATATGGGCATCAAATTCATCTTTGTTCTTTGAACATCAAGGTGACAAAGATGAACGTGATGATTTTTGCACTACTTAAAAAGTTTGTACAATCAAGTTATCTGAGAAATAATTGTCTATATAGTACGAGCTGGTAAACTAAAAAATAAAGCAAGGTTCTCATTATAATAGGTTGAGATGTCCATCTAGCGTAAGAAATTGTATCCTAACACTGAATATGATAGCAACTTATTACATTGATAATCGTGTATATATAATGAAAAATGGATTTAAAGCACTGCCAAAATTGAATTGGACTACTCAGAGCGATAATAGTAATAAGATAATTCATGGGATATACATCAGTTAAAGTATTAAGTACTGCTCTAGGGTAGGGTGTGTTCGGTACATAGTTTTAGGAAAATACTTTTCAAAGAAAATTAGTTTGTCAAAGAATTTTAAAAATGGACTTAGTTAGAATTTTGTACCGCTTGACCCCTTCATACTGATTAGATTCTATACCAATGCTTTTAAAATAATATATTTTATTTATATACCCACTTATTTTCCTAAAAATTATTATTCATGAAAACACATTTTCCTTCGTGCTGAACACCCCCTTAGAATAAACTTGATCCAAGAATGCTTCCCTACGCACTTAGTTTTACAGATTTCACTTGAAATAAGCACCAAGGTATAGGATATTAGGCTTCTGTAAGCAACACATCTTCATGGAACGCAAAGCTTCAACCAACCTTCAACGCAAAACTGAATATGAAACAGGGGGGCAGGCAACACGAGAATTAAGGTATCAAAACTCCAAAGCATCTATTCAACTTCATGTAGGTAAAACATTGCTTCTTAAAGTACATGAACCAAATAGGTAACATATAAAAGATACTACTAAACTGGCATAATAACAAGAACAAAAAGTAGATATAGAGCCAATCCTCCACATACAGCCTGCTATCCTCACTTCTTTGACTTCTTAGATCCTCCCCTGCAACAAAGACAAAATTCATCAAATTTTGTTTTGACGTCCTTGATAAACTGATAGCAAGTTGGTAATAAACTTACTGGGCAGTCTGGGCTGGGGGTGCTGAAGCTGCTGGTGCTGCAGACTGTACTGGCTTCTCTCCTGGTCCCTGTGAATTAGAAAAAAACGAGCTCAATTTCATATGGTGTTACACCAACTAGCCACAATTTGCTGACTATTCGCCAGGGGGCAGTGAGCATCTCAAGTATTGAACCTGAATTGCTTAGAAAAATTTACATTAACCTCCAGTTGTTACCTGAGCCAATCGTTCCTCTCTCCTAGCAAACTTTCTTTCCCTGCTTGCTTTGTTCTTTGCCCTCCTGGCCTCAAATTGGTCAGACAAGGTCTTCTCTCTAGCCTTCTCAGCCTTTGTTTTGTGAATGTTTTCCATGAGCACACGCTTGTTCTTGAAAACATTACCCTTCACCTTCATGTACATGTCATGATACATGTGCTTGTCAATCTTCTTGGACTCCCTGTACTTGCGAAGCAGACGCCTGAGGACTCTCATCCTCCTCATCCACAGCACCTTTGTGGGCAATCTAGCCTCCCTGGTACCCTTACGCTTACCTGAGAAGAGACTATATATATTGAGTATCAAGTACCACCAAGAATATTTTTTTCCCTATGGATGCCTCCAAAACAAATCTCAGCCATTTTTCCCAACTGAGCCTACATTCAGCAGGCTGATTTCATAAATCAATTTTCAGTTTGAAACATCATAGTATCATGAAAACACAAACTAATTTGGTCAACTACGCACATTAGAATACATTACATTTCAAACAGCAATTCCTCGATAATATTCAGAGATGCATTTCTACCAGAAAACGGAAATTACTATTACTTAACCAAGTAACCAATGTCACAATATTAGGAGGTACCATATCCAGAGTGACGGCCCTTCCTTTTGGCTTCCTTCATCCTGCGGGCACGAGATCGTGAGTGAATTTTGGTTGGTTTCCTGATGATGAAACCATCCTTTACCAACTTTCTGATGTTTTGCCCTGCACTCAATGCAAATGAACAGAATTAGAGGCAAATGATGTGTGTAGAGACCAATATAGAAAGCAAGCAAAAACACATCCATTGCTAGAGACTTGTCATGTCTTATCAATGTGAATGCTTAAATACCAAGAAGTGGCTAAAAAGGCTCAAAAACCAGGCTAAGCTGAAGCCTCAAGCTGTATGTTCATGCATTTTCTTGTGTTAACACCATTTATGTCTGCTAGACCATGAAGAAGAAGCACACAAGTGTAAAACACCTCACACCAATTGGCAATTTTACCCTGTGCAACACTTATATCCAAATTTCTAATTTATAAATCAATCTTTCAATTATCCTCAACAACAGCTGCTTAAATCCTCTATATCCACATGCTCTGTTTCCGGTCCATTTCATTTAAACTAAATAATATTCTATTAAGGTAGTTACCAACTCTCTAAACCAATATGTAGTTGATTACCAATTTAGTCCAAACTAGTTCAAATCAGCTGATATGAATCCTTTCTTATACTGTGTTCCGACTTTTAACAAACAGTTCAGGACAAAAATCTAAGTTGTACAAAACACAAAGTATGTAACACTGTCAACTACTCTATTCCCTACAGTTTGATGAATAGTCATTTCTAGCCAAACCTATCCATATCTAAAATCACAAGCTCTTACAGGTAAATACGTTTGATTGACATCAAATACAAAAGTGAAAACATACATTTACTGAACAAATAAAAAAGCAACAAAAATCCAAGAAAACAAAAGGTACAGTGAAAATAAACTAAAACAATCAAACTCTGTATTAGATCTTAAACAAACATAATATAAAAGAGTCACGTGTGAATAAATATATAGAGAAAAAAAGATGAAACATACTGGAGTTGGCCATGGAGATTTCGTTGCCTTCATTAGGATCAAGCCATACTTTTCCCCGCCCACACTTGAGGACACTGGCGGCGAGCCGCTTCTGTAGTTTCAGTGACACCATCTTTGTTTCCTCTCTCTCTCTCTCCCTCACACCTCTCTTCTACAAAGGAGAAAAACGGAGGTGCTTCAGATAAGGCTTTTTATATTCCGTCACCAGATGAGTGACCTAGGGTTTTTGACAGGGCTTAGTTTTTTCCTCGAAGAAAATTAGTACTATAAACTTTTAATTAGATCCCACTACTCATGGCCCATGTTGCGTCTTGGGCAACAAACTCGAGTCAAAATGGGCCTTCAAGCTAGATTGGGCCAAACCCATACTCCTTTAGTACAAATTAAAAGGGAGATCTTTCCAAGAGCAGGGGAGTTCATAGTTCGGTTTGAATCGGTTTTGATCAAAATTAAAATTAAATAAATTTATTTGGATTTTGAAATTTCTAAAACTAAATTAAATGAAATAAAATGTAATTCAGTTTATTTTTTTTATTTGATTTAGTTTGGTTCGATTTTTCAATTTATAACTAGCTAATGATAAATTGATAATAGTAAAACAATAGAGATATGAGATAATTATTTGAGAAAATTATAAAAATGGAAACATTTTGGGAAAAAATAGACGGAAGTAGCAACATTTTACTTATTTACATAAAATGACAATATTTTGTGTGTCATGTGTTGCATTTACCCTAGGTAAAACGCATATAAATACAAATACAAAAATCTAATTAGATGAGTAATTTTAGAGATTATATTTTACCTATATAATCAGTTACCATTATTTATGCATTTGATAATTATTACATTCTTTAATTAAATAGACTCTAAAAACGGATGAAATTCTTATTTTATATAAACACCTTGTAAAACAAATTTGAAAAAGTGATTTATTTTTATAAACATATACTTTTCATTAGTTGAATTATCAAAAAAATAAATAAATAATTTATATCATAAATACAACCAAATACATGTATTTTTAACCAAAAAATAATCTAAAAAGGCATAAAGAAATGTGTATTTAATTGTATCAAATAGTACTAATATATATCTCTGTTAAAAGAACTTGTGTTCATTAATAAATACATAACAATACAATATATATATATATTCACGTATGTATATGTATCTGTATAACATAATAGCATGATTATGTTGTAATTTATGTGTTTGCATTGTGTCATAAATACAACTAAATACAAATAGATAATGTCGAAATACATAGTATACATAACCTATAAAAATACGCTAATAGAATTTTCAAAAAATAAAAAAAAATCACTTACCACAATTAACGGATTCTATAATCTATTTGAGTGAGAGAGAAGATGGAAGAGGGATTGACAGTTATTGGAGAGATTTAAGGTGAGGAATAGGAGAAAGGTAAAAAATAATCAAATACAAAGTAAAAAAGGAAATAAATGACACATAAACTGAAATAAAGTCAAATTATGTAATTTTTTAAAACTGTGGCCATTATGTGTAAATACTTTCATGATTGTGCTATATTATGTAATTTTTCCTAATTATTTCAACTGAACATTAGGAATCAACAAATTTATCTCTATTATTACAAGATGAATATATCCGAATCTTCTATTATTTTTCAACACTATTCCAAAGTTTTAGCATGTTTAAGTTGCATAACTATAGAGGTTATTCCACTTCACATGCATAATATCCTCACAAAAACAAAAGGGGAGGTTACATAAATATAATTTTTTAAAATGAATT
>JACEIK010000690.1:124461-139292 GCA_018107945.1 Datura stramonium
ATATAAAATTTAAATTTACATTGAGTTTCTAAAAATATACAACAGTGATGGCAGAGAGATTCTTGAGATTTTTGAGAAAATAAAAATGGAGAAGAGAGGGATTCTTGAGAAAAAAAATGGAGAAGAGGGAGGGATTCTTGAAATGTTTAAAAAAATAAATATGGAGAAGAGAGAAGAACTTTTGGGAAAATAAAAATAGAGAGAGGTAGGAAATTTTGAAAATTAAAAAAAAAACATATATGGAGAAAAGAGAGAGAGAGATTCTTGGTATTTTTGAAAGATCAAATATGGAGAAGATAAGATTCTTGAAATTTCTAGAAAAAAATGGAGAAGATAGAGTGTTTTATGGGACTTTGTGTATTTGAATTCTTATATTAAGTATATAATCTTTTCTTTATGTATTTAATTAGAATAGACATTTTAGAAAAGTAAAAGTTGTATAAAATGTAATTAAAAAGATAAAATTTTAAATAATTTGTATTTATGTAATTTTTTTTAAAAGTAGTTGTAACTTTTGTAATTATTATTGTTAAAAGTTGTATTTATGTAAGAATCTCAAAACAATATACAACTTTAAATAGAATAGTCAACCCTTCAAAAATCAAAGGGGCAAATGATTTGCCAGGCGATGGGGCTCCGATTGTGAAATTGGTTTGGAGCAATTCTGACAACTTCTACATGGCGGGGTTCTGAGTGTCAGGCGTATTTTGAGAAAATAACTTCATAGTAATGCCCCATGTAGGCTCAAAACTCGAGCGTAATCGGAGGAAAATAACTTGAAAATGTCGTATCTCTCACTTTATGGACGAGGCTCTGTTAACATGATATGATACCAAATGATCCAATTAAACTTATATAAAACTTGGGCAGTGGACAGGGGGTTCATGTCACGGACCCCATAGCGGCAATCCTGGGCCGTGTCACGGCGCCTAACGTGTAGGGAGGGGGTCCGTGACACGTTGCCCCTGTTGCATCCTATCTAGCCTTCTCCCTCGCTACCTCGATTCTGCAATCGTTCGACCCTTCCCCGAGCCCTTTCTCATATGCTCGTACTCTAAAACTCTTGACTAACGTACGAATATGCTGACTAAATGTTAGGAGCTTACGGGGTGTAACATCCTCCCGCCCCCCCCTTCCTTAGGAACATTCATCCTCGAATGTCAACTTCAACTTACAGGAGTTTAACTCTTTCAACTATTATTCTGGAAAAAATTCAGTAGAGTCTCCCCTATAATATGAATTATCTGAAAACCCTGAAACGTAGAAAAGTCCAATACAGGCACCTCACATGACATTATAACAACTATTTCACAACAAAATGGTAGTCAAGTGAATAGTATAAACAACGTAAATCATAAAGTAACAGCTGAACAACAACCTTACCTTAATTGCATAGTCTGGACTAATCTTAAAACAGATAAGGATATCCGAATCTCATGTCGTCTTCGCTTCCCATGTCATCTCTTCTCTATTCTTGTTTTTCCACAGCACCTTAACAGAAGACATCTTTGGTTCTGAACCTACGAACCTATCGATCTAATATGCCCACTGGAACCTCTTCATAGACCAACTTCTCAGTAATCTGGACATCCTCAACTGGCACAATTCGGGATGGATCCCCCATACACTTCCGCAACATCGATACATGAAAGACTAGGTGAACTGACTCTAACTCTGGGGGCAAATCTAACTCGTATGCCACCTGGCCTATTCTTCGGAGGATCCGATACGGCCCAATAAACCTCAGGTTAAGCTTTCCCTTTTTACCAAACCTCATTACGCCCTTCATTAGAGAAACTTTCAGAAATACCCAGTCGTCTACATTGAATTCCAGGTTTCTATGTCGTACATCAAAGTAAGATTTCTGGCGACTCTGGGCTGTCAACAAGCACTCTCTGATAAGCTGATGTCAAAAAGGACTCTCTGATAAGCTGCTGTCAACAAGCACTCTATGATAAGCTTTACCTTCTCCTCTGATTGGTGGACCATGTATGGTCCAATTAATTATGATTCTCCTACCTCAAACCAACCAACCAACAGGAGACCTGCACTTCCGCCATATAAGACCTCGTACGACGCCATCTGAATTGCCGACTAGTAACTGTTATTGTAAGAAAATTCAATAAGGGGTAAATGTTCATACCAACTGCCCCGAAGTCTAACACACATGCTCACAACATGTCCTCAAGTGTCTGAATTGTACGATTTGCCTGCCTGCTCGTCTGTCTGAGGATGGAATGCTGTACTCAGGTTAACCTGCGTTCCCAAGCCTCTTTGAAATGACTGCCAGAATCTAGTTGTGAATTATGCTCCTCTATCAGAAATGATAAATACGGGGACACCATATAGTTTAATTATTTCCTTAATGTATAACTCGGCATAGTCCTTGTCTGAGAAAGTGGTCCTGGATGGTAAAAAATGAGCTGACTTCGTTAACCTATCAATAATTACCCAGATGGAATCAAATCTGCGTCTGGTACGGGGTAATCCTATCACAAAATCCATATTGATTTCTTCCCATTTCCATATAGGCAATGCTATTTCCTGTGTCAATCCACCGAATTTTTGATGTTCAGCCTTTATCTGCTGGCAGTTAGGGCATTGTTCTACAAATTCTGCTACACCTTTTTTCATTCTCGGCCACCAGTAAATCTTTTTTATGTTATGATATATCTTTGTTGAACCTGGATGAAGAGAATAACGGAAACATGTACCTCTGCCATGATCTGCTGGCGAAGTCCTGCCACCTCTGGAACACAGAGGCGACCCTTACATCTCAAGACCCCGTCTTCGATTACCTCAAAAGTTGATACTTCCCCTCGCTGAACTTTATCTTTGAGCTGTACCGGATTAGGATCTTCATACTATCGCTCTTTTACTTCTACAACCAGGGATGATACTACGATATTCTGAATCACTGCCCCACTGTCTCCTGAGTTTACTATTCAGATGGCTAAACTGGCTAACTGATGCAATTCTCGGGCCAGCTCCAGTTGTTCGGGCCTCAAGTGCGCTAAACTCCCCATTGGTCTTCGACTAAGGGCATCTGCTACAATATTAGCCCTCTCTGGATGATATAAAATATTTACGTCATAGTATTTCAATAGTTCTAACTAGAGACGCTGTCGTCGATTCAATTCCTTCTGAGTGAAGATGTACTGGAGACTCTGATGATCGGTAAAAATATCCACGTGCACCCCATACAGGTAATGTCTCCAGATAAGGCGTGAACTACTGCCTCTAACTCCAGGTCGTAAGTGGGATAGTTCTTTTCATGCTTCCTCAACTGCCTCAAAGCATAAGCAATTACCTTACCGTGTTGCATCACAACACACCCTAACCCAACACCTGAAGCATCACAATACACCGCATAACCCTCTGATCCTTCTGGCAAAGTTAGTACTAGCGCTGATGTCGATCTATTTTTCAAATCCTGAAAACTCTATTCACACGCTTCAGTGCAGTGAAATTTAGCTGCTTCCTGAGTTAACTTGGTCAAAGGTGCTGATAAAGTAAAAAACCCCTCTACAAATCTCTTGTAATACCCAGCTAACCCCAGGAAATTTGTATACCTCAGTTGGAGTCATGGGTCTGGGCCAGGTCTTTACTGCCTCACTCTTCTGTGAATCTACCTGAATATCAGCATCTGACACAATATGACCCAAAAAGGCTACCGAATTTAGCCAAAACTCACAGTTAGAAAATTTTGCATATAACGGGCGATCCCTAAGGATCTGAAGTGACTGTTCGCAGATGGTCTCGGTGTTCTACTTCTGAAGGAAAATACACCAGAATATCATCAATGAATATGATCACAAACAAATCCAGATACGACCTGAAGATGTTCATCAGATCCATGAACACTGTCGGAGCATTCGTCAACCCGAAGGACATAACAAGGAATTCAAAATGGCCATACCTGGTCCTGAAAGGGTCTTGGGAATATCTCTCTCCCGGACCCGCACCTGGTGATACCCTGACCTTAAATCGATCTTAGAAAAATATTTTGCCTCTTGTAGCTGATCAAACAAGTCATCTATCCTGGAAAGCGGGTATTTATTCTTGTTAGTGACTTTATTTAGCTACTGGTAGTCTATACACATGCGGAGGGAGTCATCTTTCTTTCTCACAAATAGAATTGTGGCACCCCACGGTGAAGTACTTGGCCTGATGAAGCCCTTATCCAACAGATCTTTCAACTGTTCCTTCAATTCTCTGAGTTCAGCAGGAGCCATTCGGTATGGAGGGATAGATATAGGTTGAGTCCATGGCAATAGGTCAATAGCAAAATCTATTTTTCGTTCTGGGGGAATACCAGGAAGTTCATCTGGGAATACATCTGGAAATTCATTGACTACTGAAATGGACTAAAGAGTTGAGGATTCGACTTGGATATCCCGAAGCCTAAATAATATGATAGATGCAACCCTTTGTTATCAACTTTCTCACCCGAAGATAAGATATAAACCTATCTTTTGGCGTGGTCGAGACAGGGCCCCGACATACCCATATTGTACAATCAAAAGGACAAACCTTCTAACTAATCAGTTCCAGAGGAGGAGATCTAACTGTATTGCTGACTCGACTGAAAGCTAAAAAGGTCCTGATCCGTGTCTATCCACACCTGCAGGCAAGTAATGCAGCGCCCAAAGATAGACGTCGGTACAATATGTACCGAATATGTAAGGCAATAACTGAAAATAACTAAATAAACTTGGAATAAAACTGAAAATAACTCAATGAAAGGGATAGAAACATAACCTGATTAACTTAACTTCATGTTGGCTAATC
Source organism: Datura stramonium (assembly GCA_018107945.1). Lineage (NCBI taxonomy): Eukaryota > Viridiplantae > Streptophyta > Magnoliopsida > Solanales > Solanaceae > Datura > Datura stramonium. The sequence continues at coordinate 129,253 of JACEIK010000690.1, forward strand.
TACTAGTAAATAGAGCAAACAAGAACATTACCTGGCTCATAAGCCGGAAGGTACAACCAGCATAGGATAACCCACCCGGGGCCCCCATAAGTCCTGATGAGTATCATTAGTAGCTCACTTTGATTTATTGCTACATCAAATGGATGTGAAAAGATATTCTTGAATGGAGATCTTGAAGAGGAGGTCTACATGTGGCAGTCTGAAGGATTTTGTGATAAGGATAAAAGTCACCTTGTTTGCAAGTTGAATAAATTCATTTATGGACTAAAACAAGCTTCCCGCCAATAGCATATTAAATTTCATAATATTGTTTCTTGATTCAAATTTACGGAGAACATTGTTGATTAATGTATATATCTTTGGAAGCAAATATATTTTTCTAGTCGTATATGTGAATGACATTTTACTTGCTAGTAGTGATTTGGGATTATTACATGAGATGAAACAGTTTCTTATCCAGAATTTTGAAATGAAGGATATGGGTGAAGCCTCCTTTGTCATTGGCATAGAGATTCATAAATATAGATTTCAAAGATTGTTTGGACTATCTCAAAGGGCCTATTTTGAAAGAATTTTAGAAAGATATGGAATGAAGAACTGTTCATCAATAACAGCACCCACCATTAAAGGTGACAAATTTTCATAGAATCAATATCCGTAAAATGCATTGGAACAAGAGAAAATGAAATCCATACGTTTCACTTGTTGGGAGCCTTATGTATGCACATGTCTGCACTAGATCTGATATTGCCTTTGCGGTAGAAATACTTGGCAGATATCAAAGTAACCCAAGCCTTGATGATTGGAAAGCTGGTAAAAGAGTTTTGAAATATTTGCAAGGAACCAAGGATCATAAGCTCACATACAAATATTCTGATCATTGGAGGTAATAGGATATTCAGGCTCTGATTTAGGTGGATGCAAAGACAGTGATAAATCTTCTTCTGGACACATTTTCCTCCTTCTGGAGGTGTTGTGTCTTGGAGAAGTGTTAAGCAAACCATTGTTGCAACATCCACAATGAAAGCGAATTTATAGCATATTATGAAGCTACATCACAAGCATTATAGTTGAAGAATTTTATTTCGGGCCTTAAAATTCTTGACTCCATTTCAAGGACATTAAGAATGTTTTGTAATACCTCAATTACAGTATTATTTTCTAAGAATAATAAAAATGGTAATCGAATTAAGCACATTGACATAAAATATTTGATGGTTAGTGACTATGTCAAGAAGCAAGATGTGACTTTTGAACACATTAGTACTATTTTGATGATTGTTGATCCTATGACTAAAAGTTTACCAGCTAATATTTTCAAGGATCATGTAACTCATATGGGGCTTGATAACTCACTTTAGCCTTGCTTTGTACTCTAACATTTTGTCTAGACATTATTGTTTCTTTGAGATACATAACCGTGCACAATTTTATTTTCATGTATTATATTGTGATCATTAGATTAATAAAGTTGGATTCTAAATGACTTATATTAAGTTCATTCATAAAGTTATTGGACGCTTTGTTAGAATATATTATACATTATAATACATGGAAGAAAGTGTTTGTTTAAAAGCATGACCGTCGTGATTCAGATAGTAATGTGTTCTAGATAAAGTGATTGTTGCATAACGGTTTAGTTGAGTGAATAAAGTTCATGGCCGTATTATTATGTTTATCACTTATAGAGAATTATCTGATTATAATATGTGGACAAGTGGAAGAATGTAAGAACAAACGTGTCTCTTTTTGAAGACATTTAATGTGGTCCACATATTAGGTAATAAATTATTTACCTTGTCCTCCAAGTAAATAATATATATGACAGATAATAATTTTGGTTATGCATATATGTAAGTTTTCTTGATGGAAGGAAACTATAAATTAGAATTTCCTTAGGAAATCGTATTTATGGAGAAGTCCATAGGGTTAAAGTATTTTACCTAAGAGTCCCTAACCTATCTATAAATACGTCTGTGACTCCATCAGTCTAGCATACACTTTGATAGGCATGGGCTAGAAGTTCTTAGGTTTTCCTTTTTACTGCTTTTTTACATGAAGTTTGTGAAAAAACAAAGACGATTCTCCATAACACTTGAAGAACAATGGTTGAAGGTACGTTCCTATTTATTTTTTCATTGTGTTTTGACTTTGCGTATGTATTGAAATTCAACAATCAATTGTTACACTCAAAAGGTGAAGAATTTTAAAAACCACATTCAATGATTTCTTAATTAGCATTAAATCAAATTCATCTTCAATTATAAATTACAAAAGAAAACTTAGTATTCACTGCTATAAATTAGAAAATTACAAGACAAAAGGATGACAGAGAGGAAAGAAGGAAAACGAAAAAGTTGAGCATAGGTGAAGAACCAAAGAAGAGGACTTCATCATACACATAAAACTGCATATACTATGACTTATATAATTCTTTCCTTTCTCCAAGTTATAACACACATGGAAGTTGTGTAATAGCTATATTTCATGTAAGTATATCGTCGATTGAATGTCTCCTTCAAGATTCAAGAACTATCGGTAACAGAATCCTTACACAACCAAAAGTTTTCTAGCCTTTTTGTTGATTTAATCGATTTTTGTTTAGATGTGAACAATATAGTTGAACATTTCTATAAAAAAAGTTCTCAATTGTATTTTTTTTCCACAAAGTAATCTTAATAAAGAATATAGGGAAAAAACTCATATATGCCATCGAACTTTAGCTAAAGGCTCGTTCATGCCATCAGTTAAAAGTTGGGTTCGTTTATGACACTACCATTACTCAAATGGGTCATCTATGCAATTATTTTTTAACAAACCCAATATCTAATTTTTTAAATACCAAATTGGGCACGTGTTAAAATTTTATTGGTCAATTAAAAAAATCTACCTATCAAACTACCCATCCAATCTGAATCTACCCGACCCATGATCATTAAAACCCACAAACTTTTTAACCCCCCATTATTTTCCCCTTTATGTTTGAGTTTTTGTTATAGAATATGTCACTATTTTTTTAAGCAGTGAACATTTCATAATTTATTTGTTGCTTGATAATTTTCATTCTTATCGCTTCTCTTTTGTTAATGTTGTAATATTTTGGCAGGCTGATGTATTGGAGCATTTCACCTGATTTCTTTCTTCTTGGCATGACTTAGTTGTTGAAAGTTTCAGACTCACATCTTTAACCTTGCTGTACTATTATGCAGAGAGATGAAACGTTCAGTTCATTCAGCTTGTGTTGGAGCATTAAATCAGAGGATTATGGATATTAATTATGCTTTTTGATGGGATTCGTTTCTGGGGATTGCCTTATGAAAAATGAATGAAGAAAATGACGGTGGTTAGGTCTTTGGAGGAGTTTTAATGGGTATTGAAATTGGATGGGGACGGGGTTTTATGGGTAATAATGGATTGGGTTAAAAAGTTTATGAATTTTAATGGGCATGGGTCGGGTAGATTTAGGTTGGATGAGTAATTTAATAGGTGGATTTTTTAAGTGACGCGACCCAATAAAATTTCAATGTGTGTCCAATTTGGTATTTAAAAATTAGATATTAGGTCTGTTAAAAAATAATGGCATAGATGACCCATTTGAGTAACGACAACAACATAAATGAGCCCAACTTTTAACGGATGACATAGATAAGCCTTTTACTAAAGTTCAATGGCATATCTAAGCTTTTTCCAAAAATATATTCCTGCAATTTTTATTTTTGTTTTTTTACATCCAAAGTTTTAGCATTATATTTTTGTTTATTTTAATTTATATTCGATACTTGTGGAAGATTTTTAATCATTGTAATGTTAATCACCGTGGTATTAAGTGATTGAAATAAAATAAAATTTGGTAGAAGGGAAAGTATGCATAGCTGTTGGAGGTTGAAATAAAAGTAGCAGTGGGAATCTAACTCTAATTCTATTCTTTTTACAAGAGCATAAAAGTTCAACACAATATTTGTGTATTACGATGAAATTTTAAATCCGTTTTTAGTATCCTGGCATATATAGTGATTTTAGTTTTATAATTCAAATATTTATCTGGTACTTTTAGCAAGTTACTTCTACCTCATGTAAAGAAAATTTATAGATCCGTAATTTTATTTATGGTCGATAGATATTCATAATTTCTCGTAAGTTATTTTGTAAATTAATAATTATGTAAATCTTTTTTTTCTCTCAATATTTATTAAATTTAAACTTTTAAAAAAATTAATATAATTATATTATAAAAAATTTAATAGTTTAACTTTAAAATATAAGAAGATAAATAATTTTCACAAATAATAATTGAGGTAAATTAAAATATAACAATAAAAGATAAGTTTAAAAAGTGGTGTTCAAACTTTTTACATGGCAAAATCAAAAAGAAAAAAGATTAAGAACTAATAATCTAATTAATAGTGTAATTTTCTTGAGATCAACGTATAGTTACATTATTTTAGAAATGACAACTTAAAAAAACAAACAAAGTAATAAATTTGTAACTTTAGCCATCCGAAACTAAGATTGCTAAATCTTAAATAATTTCAAATTAATAAATCTTGTTAATAAAAATTGGCTATTATTATAATTTTTACTTAGAATTATATTATATCTGCAAAAATGAATTAAAGCAACGCAAAGTTGAATGATTAAAATATTTATTAAAAGTTAAAAAATCATTTTATTCTTTACTTTAAATTTATTCATATAACATTTTTGTATTAAAATAATATCTTTCAATAAATAATAAAGTAAATAGTAAATATAAAATAGTGACTTTTGAGATTTTTATTTAATAATTTCTTAATATTTAAAAATTAATATTGAATTAAAAACATAATAAAAGATCACATTTATCTGTTAAAACCATCAATCATTACTATTACATTAAAAACACAATAAGCAATCATATTCATCTATTAAAATAAGTTATATACATAAATATATGTTGTCTTTTTCTTTTTTTCTTTTTTAATTTTAAAAAGAACCTTTTAGATGTATGCATAGTTTGTTAAACATTTTATGTTATGTGCTTACCTTTTGGCTTTATTTTTCTATTTTTTTTAAATTTGGTTAATTATTATCTATTCATGATTAATATAACGTGTTGATTTTTCAGATAATTATATTAGATTTTTTATGTCTATGATAAATTTATATGAGTCATTCAATTTCATCGAATATAATATAAAATTATTAAAATATTTTATATTATTGATATTGTTTGTGTTTTTTTAAGTTTGATTTAATTTTGAGTTAGGCTTTATTTAAGTTATTAATTACTATCAAGAAAATTGCAGATATCCAATTATCATATTCATTATTTTTAAATAGTTAAACCTTATTCTCTTATATTTATTTTGGTTAGTCAAAAAAAATATTTTAATAACTTTATGTGGTTATGCAAATTAAATTATGTGTCAAAAAATTTAAAATACACATGACAACACACATATTCGAGACTAGATAATATAGTAGTACAAAATGAAAATATATAAACTCTCACAAAAAATAAGAAACAGAGATATTAAAAAAAAATATTTAAAATTAATTTGGACTTAAAATAAATATTGCGATAATTTCAAAATGAGATTTGATTTGATTTATGAATGTCATTTTCTAAATTCCCAGTTTGTCTGAATGAATATTATTTTTATTATTATAGGTATTAAATAAATTTTAAAATTATTAATTGTAGGTCAAGTGGTTCAAAACATTGCATTGAAATTACTATGTAAACTTTTATTTATCGAATGTTTGAATCCTTCTTTTTTGTACCTTCACTTGATTCACTAATTTTATCAATAACAAATAGTTTGTTTAATAATTAATTCTTTTTTGAAAATGATGACAAAATGCTCACTTTCATGTTTTTATGAAACTGTTTTTTGTATGTATAAATTATTTTTGACTTTGTTCATTTCTTTTTTTCTTTTACAATAACTAAAAACACATATATTTTCATAAATAGTAAGTCCAAATAAAAAAATTGAACTAGAATATTTTTTATTCGATTTTGATTCTCTTATTCATAAATCTTAAATCAAAAATTTAATTAACCAAATCAATTAAATGAAAAGTGAAATGATGGATGCCCACTCTAAGAAATAGTAGGATAGAGAAAAAAAGTAAATGAAATAGTCATGTATCACTTTTAAAATTCAGAGAGGAAAGTGATGGAAAAGGTTGAATTTTTTTTTTGGGGATTAATTTATTAAAGTCATGTATCATTCTTTTACTGAAAATATTGGCCAAATTAATGTGAATGAAGGCCACACACTCTATTTTGTGTATGTTGCTTGTTGTTTTCTTGTGATCAAAAATCAATAAACCAAATTTTTCGAAATAAACTGAAAACAGAAATAAGAAACTAAAGTTGTGCATCGGTAAGTTCAGGTTTTAAAAGTTATCGGTTCTACTTATTAGTTATTTGTATTTTGGATTGCCCAGTATTCCACCAATTAGTAACTCAAGATTCCAGACATTTATTAACTGAGAAAGAAATCCACCAAGGCAAGAATACTATGCTAAATCGTTAAAGAACCATTAAGATATTAGTTAATCGGTTATTGATTGTTATCGGTTCGATTATCATGTTAACCGTTAAGATCTCACTCGAAAAATCTCATAAATCACAAGTATATTTAGCTAGAAAAAAAATAGGTGAAAAGAGATAGCATATAAGCTAGTCCAGCTAAAACAATCAACTGTAATTAAATTTGAATAACATCCTTTTCACTTTTCATTGACACCCGATTCATCTTCTTGCTAGTATATTTTATATATTGAAGGCTAAAATTATAAATTAATAAACTATTATCGGATTATCAGTTCACCCGTTAAAAAAAGTGATCAAATAGTTAACCGATCCAATAACCCGGTACAATAAACTGATAATCAAATCATTAAACCGTTAGCCTAATTATCAGTTCGGGTCATTGCTTTAACCGTTAATTTGCACAATTCTACTAGAATTTTTTAATAAAATATCCAAGATCGCAGAATTTACTGTGTATTCTTAAGAAATTTAATGCCCTCACTGTATTTGAAGTTTTGAATATTTTTCTCCCAAGATAAAATGGATATACCTGTTAGTTGCATAGAGATACTTCAAACGTTAATAACTTCGTCAAATACAAATCCAATAATAAATCACACGAACGCTCAATATTTATTTATTAAAAAATATATAAAAGAAGTCAGAAAATCGGTACCCAAGATGAGGGTAAATCTGTCTCTATTTATACTCAATATTTTGAGTTGAAATGGTGTGAAAAGGACCTACTCAGAATAGGTTCAGTGTGACGTCTGTTCTGAAGGAATAGATCTTTTCCGAGTTATCGTTGATACTTATCGCGAAATGTAAATTAAATTTTATGTGAAAATAATGCCAGAAAATGAAATTAAAAAAATAACAGAAGACTTGGAAAAGAAAATTTCTTCTCAAACTCTTATTAGCTAAAAGCCGTGCTTTTATATATAAATTAGTTTTTAAATTTAAAATATAATTTTAAGTTGAACATAAAATTTTCATATCGTAACATTAATTTTCATATTTAAAAAAAAAAACTCAGGTCCAAATCCCTAATTTAATAAGTCTTGATGTTTGGTCGGTCCTCTTAGTTAGAACTTTAAAAGCCCCCAAGTCAGTTAAGGCAGTAGGAATCAGAATTGCACCTAAGCCGAATGCAACTTGCAAGTAAGTAAGTAGCGAGGTGCGCCCTTCGTTTTCAATCAAAACCGGCAGCGCCCATGTTTTCACCATGTGCCTATCTACGTTAAAGGACAACTTGAGTTTTGCATCATCAACTTGCTTATTTCCAAATTATTTCTCTCTACAAAATATTCTGTTTTGCTCTCCACGTTTCAAAAAATTGCTGACGCCCAATACCCTTTTTTCCTTAATTCTAAAGACCTTTTTTGTCGACTATTTGAGTTTTATTGACCAAAAATGCATATTGAAGAATTAATTCTTAACAATATTATTAATTAGTCCTTCTATCTAATAAAAAATAAATTACTACTACTACTGAAGAAACTTGAGATTGATTAGTGGAAATATATCAACAAATGATGAACAATTGCATCACCGAATATCCATGATTTGCTACTATTATACCTACAAGTTTCTAGAAACAAAGTTCTAGAATTTTTTTTTTTGATTGTCAAAGGGACGCAAGCAGTTGAATAAATCTTTCCATACACCGCGTTGTTATAACTTTGTAGTACTAAATTTACCAATTATCTCTTTGACAAAGACTAAATAAAATCTTTCTTAATAACAAGGAAATAATTAGTATTTGTTTAAAAGTGATAAGAATCTCTCTTTTAAGTCATTTTTCCTGTAAAAAGTATTGCTACTAACTTTTATGACTAACTTAAACATCTTACAATTTTTTTTTTCACCAATATTAAACTAGAAAAGTCGAAATCTTACTGCAGACCGAGATTCCAAGAATATTCTGCTCAAGACCATGAAAGAAACAGGTCTACAAATGACAGGAAGAAATAAAATTTTAATCTGTTTTAAAAAGAATTTTCAACATATTAACATTAATTAAAACCATAAAATTAAACAAACATTAAAATTTTGATTGAAAAAACAAAAAGGAGTAATGAACTAGAGACATACATAGTTTTACACAATTGATTGAAAACTTAAAATTACAAAAATTCATTCTCCTTAATCGGAAAATGAAAGACGCAACAATTGTAACAGCAATAATCAAAGTACTACATTATATAACTGGGTTGTGGACGACTGCCATCATCGAAACTCCAAAGGTCTATCGAGCCACCGCCCACGACGGCCTCCGCCGCTGGATTCACCGCTGCCGCCACTGATTGCCCGTCAACATACGGTATCTCGTAGAATTTCATGAGGGATTCATAAGCCATCAGCTCCTCAGATAGTTTCTGTACTTCGTTCTCTGCTTTTTGCTCCTCTTCCACCGTCTGCTCTCCTCCTTCTTCCTCGTTCATCAGGCCATTTTGATCCTCACTTCCATTAGAAACGGACCCAGAACCAGAAGCATTTTTGTTAGCAATTGGATATTCCATAACAGGTTCAGTGTTTTCGACCGAGTAGAAGCTGTAACAGTTATTTGATTCGTGACTATAAGAAGTATCATAGGATTCGTAAGCAATGTTACGGCGAGGCTCAGGATAACTGTAGTGGTCGTCCTCATTGGGGAAATTAACTTTAGCTTTCTTTCCCCTGATTTTACGAGCTTCCCTGTCATAGGCTCTAGCAGCTTCTTCTGCAGTGTTGAAAGTACCTAACCAGACCCTGACCCCTTTTCTCGGATCACGAATTTCAGCTGCCCATTTACCCCAAGGACGTTGTCGGATTCCCCTGTAAAGATTCTTCCTTTGCCTCTTCTTGGTCTTCTGGATCTGCTCATTACCTGTTTGTAGAAATGCGTAAGTGAGCATAAAATTACTCCACTCAGGGGGCCAAAAAAAGGACGCATAAGCTCGTGTCTGATAAATTACCTGTAGAGGGTTGAGCTCGTTTGTGTTTGGCTGGAACATTTTCAGCGGACAGCGGCTTGGAAAATGAAGAATTTGGCCAGAAATCTGCAAAATTAGGCCATAAGTCGGTGGATGACAGACGTTGGTCACGGCGAGGAATGATATCAGCAAGAATTGCACCACCACACATTTTAGTGTAGTTAAACTCCTTTTTCCCAAATTGGAAGAAACAAAAGATTGATTCAGAAATGAAAAAAGGATTTTGAATATATGTATAAAGGTGGAGTTCTTTTTTGTATGATAGTGTCAAACAAGAGAGATGCGTAGAGAAGTTTGGTTTTGGTGTGTGTGTGGCGAGAAATGGGAGAGCCGAGAAGTATTTGTAGTGTGGAGGGAGGGGCTGTAGCTTTGTGGTTGGTGACAGCTCCAAGTGCGTGAACTTTCCTTCCTTTGGGTTTTTTGAATTCTTCTCACATCTATGATACCTAGTACCTACTTCATTTGATTGGAAGCCTTAGTAATACTGGAATTTAATTATGATACAAACCAGTTTTATTAAAATTAATTATTTTATTTATTAT
>JACEIK010000690.1:147909-165817 GCA_018107945.1 Datura stramonium
ATTAATAATATATTTGAGTAGTGATGATTTCTAGTAACTAAATAGTAGGAAAAAAATTCATCATTTTTACCAAACATCTTCCTATTTGTTCAATTCGAGCAGTCAAAGAATGGGATAAAGGTTAGCCAACTATAAACCAGTTTCAAAGATAAAGGTAGCATATATACTTGGTACATAATTAATTAAGTAATTACTTTAACAACTACAACTTAGTTTAGCCTAATCAAATATCCATGACCCCAGTTAGATTGCCTTGATCTTCAAAAGATCAGTTTTTATCATATAATTAATGTCATGCTTGTTTAATTAGTTGAAAACCTATGGACTTGGCATATTGTATTATGGTAACTTATTGGATATAATATTTTTGAGTGGTTGACTTGAACGTCTGTCGTCACTCGTCAAACATGTATCATTCATGCATGCTGGCTTTGAATTAACCAGCCTGGCTTCCTCTAATGACAACATGATATATATATATATATAAAGATATAAAGTCGTAGAGCTGTTGATATGGGTTGATTTAACTCGTTCGATTTAGTTTATGTAGGTTTTAAAATTTAACGTGTTAGATCAAACTGATTCATTATTTTAATGGGTCTTAAAACAGTAGGTCTAATTTATCACTTGTAGGTTGCGTGCCGCGCTGAGTCAGTCCACTTTTTAAAAATATATATTTTTAAATTATAGTTAAAAATGGTTAAATATAAATATTTACAAGACAATATTACATGGTGTTACTACTTGTTAATCAAGTCTCAAATTCATCAATAAAATATTCCTAATAATACTTATTAAGTTTGGCTTCAAGTAAAGATTTGGTTATACGACTTCAATCTAAAATCAATGTTATTCTATGCAATATCTAGGGTACAATCGTACAAGAAATGATCTTGGTGGACATAAAGATTATGTGAAACTGACTAACTTTTGACACGATATTAATAGAGCCAAATAGAGATATTAATAAGCAAAATAGACAGTTAATGACTAACAATACAACAAGCTAACTGAAAATATTAACCTAGTTCTGTTTTAATAGACCGATCACAACAAAACCATCACAGTATTCCTTTAAGTCCATTCTGACCTTTGCATTATCTTTTGTCTTATCGTAAACATCCATCACTGTATTGAACAAATTCTCAAAATAATTTTTTTTTAATGTGCATCACATCAAAATTGTGTCATAGGAGGTTATCCTTCCAATACAGCAACTCCCAAAATATGTTATATTTTGTCCAATTATGTCCAACACCATATCCAGGAAGTCTAGAAGGTGTAACTTCTATAACCTTAGGCAAGTGACAAACTCTCTCCCAAATTTCATTTCCTGACAATGATGGAGGTGGTGGATCATTTTCAATCTTATTCTTTCGGAATGCATGTTTCATTCTTCTAAACTCATGAGCTATTGGCAAGATCGATGGTGATAATCAAACCATGAATTTTACGATTATATTTTAATGTGAATACTTTACTATTTTCATATAATACGAGCAAGCTAATTTTCCAGTAGTCATCTAACCAGACAATATCCAATATGCAGAAAAAATCATTTATAGTCCATATTAAAGAAACACACAAAAGGAAATTCTACTTAATTGATATGTCATAAGTCACTACACCTTCAGACCGTAATTGTTTTAACTCGTCTATCAAAGATTGCAAACAAACATCAATTAAACTTTTTGAATTATGGAGATCTGGGATAATACAACTTAGAAATATGTAGGAACTTGTCATATATATTTCAGGCAAAAGATTATATGGAGTAAGGAATACAAGCCAACAAGAGTAGGGTGCAACTGAAATAAATAATTGTGTGAAACCATCTGCACACAAGCCTAATCTAACATTTTCTGGTTCACTTGTAAAATCAGGATAAGTTCTATCAAAATGTTTCCAAACTTCTCCATCTGATGGATGAGACATAACACCAGGGGCCCTTCGATTTTATAATGCCACAAAAAGACCCTAAGATCATGTTTGAGACTTTCAGCAGAAACTAGTAGGAATATGGCCCCTGGACATACCACAAGCATCAAGATGGTTCGTCCTATGAACCAACGAACCATTGATGGTGCCCTGTGGTACCGAACTTCTGAAGAATGTCAAAAACTACCCAACACCGATGAAGGGATCTTTTTGAATCTACTTTCACACGATCTGAAAAAACATGGACAAAACTCCGTCTATATCAATATTCTACTGTATGACTCGTTGTTTGATTGTACTGGTTGTTATTTCTAGTCGTTGGAGCAGGTTCAGAGAGTGATTCAGTGGAGAATCAGGAACCCATGAAGGACATAACGGTATGCAGTAATGTTGATTATTTATTCGGTGTTAAAGACATTCAGAATTTCATCACAAGGAATATCTGTATCCGTATATAATAAGTTGGGCTGTTTGGACCAACCACCCGTTGGTTTGCTTATTGGTTCAATCAATTTCAGATTTAATTTCGGCACTTTAGGGGTATTTTGGTAAAATTATGTGTTTTTAACTCGTAAGTGACATTATTTTAAACTTTCTAAGGGTCTGGTTAAAGGGTTAAACTAAGCCTAAACCCTCACTCTCTTCAAAACACCGTAAGTAAGGATTCCTCTCTCAAATCAAGACTACGGTTCATTATCTTCATCTTCCCAATTTCTCTTGAATCTTCAAGACAAGTTAAGGAATCATTTAATCAAGGTATGTAGGGTCATGAATGGGGGATTTCTTACACCCTCATACCCAATTTCATCTCTAATTCATGAATTCAAGTCTCCGAGCACGATCTTATGAAATTCTAGGGTTATCCTAAAATGATTGATTCTAAAATGAGTATTATTTAATGAATTTGTGTTTTGGTAACGGCATGTTATTGTTTTACCATATATGTGTTATTATTTAAGGTCGATAGATGATCCCTACCAGTACATTGTGTCGTACTGATGCAACTCATGTACTTCTTTTATGAGTGCAGACCTCGATCCAAAAATTTCATCTCGACCCCATATTTAGAGTGGAAGCGTGATGATAATTGAAGGTGGGCGGACTCGGAGGTATTGCACGGTTCCACCGATGGAGATGTCTTTTGTCCAGACGTTATTTTTTTTTTGAATTCTTCTTAATTATTCCTCTCTAGATTTTTTTAGGTCGATGTCCACTCGTAGAATGACCTTCAGGTTCTGGGAATGTGTCAGACCGTTTGATGTTATTTTCATTTTATTTAATTGAGTTCCTGCTACTTGTCGTTTATTTGTGATTTACATATATTTATTGTGGGGATTGAGTAATTAGCTAGGGATTCGTTGGTTCGCCTACCGAAGGAGATAATGTAGGTGCCAATCACGGCTACTTCTGTCGTGACAGTTACGATTTTATTACAGAGTTAGACTTTATTTAATGCCTTGTATGTTTTGTGACTTGATGAGCATGCTTGGTTGATCTTTAGACATTGATTGTAATAGAGATTATTATGACTTAAGTATGCTATTTGAATACGTTCTGAAATTGTATTAGTCTATGAACATTGTTCATGATTTTAAAGTGCATTGTGATAATCAATATGTACTTATGATTTGTATTGTTTGATAATTGATTTAAGAACATATAAATATATGCTGATAATATTTGGGTAACACATCATTTTCCTGAGATGAGAGGCTCGTGTCCAAGGGGAGTATCCAAATGAGCGTTTATGTATTGATTGAGTAATATATTACTATTCGGAGATGAGTGGATCATGCCGGAGGTGAGCATCTGGGTGAACGATTGTGATATGAGTGGCTCATGTGCGAAGAGAGCATCTGGATGAGCAGATAAGTGGGGTGGGTACCACGCCAGTACAACATATAAATTTTTAGAATTCCCGACAGGTCATGACTGGAAGGACAAACATAAGACCCTCTAACATGTGTGTACATATATGAGACTGATGAGTGATTGATACGAGACTGTGTTTGATACAGATGTGAAATTGATGAGATACAAAGCTAAATAGTTGTATGTTCAGTATGGACTTGATTCCATTGCATTCATTTTGACTTGCTTACATTTTAGACTGGTGATGTTTTGTTGTCTGATTTTGGGGGTCATATATATATATATTGCTGTTGATTGGCAATGTTAGGCCTGATGATGTGAATATGACTATTTAACATTAGTAATTATCGGGATTTATGAATTGAATGATTTTGGTGTCTGTTGCTTGCTTGTTGAGTTATATTATATACTCGTTATTATTCAAGGTCAGCCTATGATGCCTACCAATATATTTTGTTTGTATTGATGTTACTCCTACACTTCTTTTTTCTAAGTGCAGACTGTGATCTAGGAAGCTTTTCGAGATCCCGTCTCTCGCACTGCTACCGACCGGTATGAGGGTGAGTTGATTCTCTTCAGGTTGCCATGGATCGTCTTATTTTCAGATGTCTATTCATTCCGGACATTCTTTATGTTTTGTTTATTGATTACACTCTCTTAGACGTTTTGGTTAGAGTCCTGTACAATAACTTTCAGATTCTTAGGATATGTTATAGATTAGTTTTTCGCTAATGATCTAGTTCCTTAAATTTGAATGTCTTAATCATTATGTGTCTTAGCATCTTTAAAATTAAAATAAATGCATGAGTGTTGGGTTTGCGGGTAAATGATGATTCACCACCGGGAGATTGCCTCAGAGATTACATAAGTTACAAGGCGTAATGAGATAGAATAATGACATAGTGTTTCTAGGAAAAGTAATGACCACATTTATGACAATGAATGTGAGAAATAAAACATTACTAAAACACTGTAATATAATATTTTATAATATTAAAATGTCCACAAATTTCAACACTTCCATTTGCTTGCATACATATAAATCATCAAAAGTACAAATTTGAAACGAAAAAAAAACTCAAGATGTCAAATCTCATGGGTGAATATATAAATTATGAATGTGGAAACAAAAACAGCAAAATTGACATCTAATAACCGTCACGTTTGTAGTTGGATTTGGAGTAGTCATACTCATCATCATCAGAAGTGTAAACAAAAGGGGCAACAGAGTACAATAACGTGTTTTTCTTCTTGCTTTCATATGCATTATTGAGTAATCTGTAAGAAGTGAGAAGAGCTCCTGTTTTGCCCTTATTTTCATCAGTTGGGACATTGCATTCTTCAAGAGAAGAGCTTTCTAAAAAGGCCTTGCACTGTGTGATTATGCAAGATTCTTTGAGCTCTTTTAGAGAAAACACTGCATAGTAGTAACCCTTTGCGTCCGATTGGTAACTCGAAAAGGAGAATGGAGCTGTTTCATATCCGTTCTTCTCCGCTCCTAGGCATGTTATCCTTGCCACCGCTCCTGCACGTAACACGGGATTTAACTTATATACACTGATACTGTAACGTAGTTTGTTGTAACATGTTCTTGTGTTATCTTCTACATTACTATCCTTCCTGTTTTAATTTATTTTCTTTTTTAGTCTGTTTCAAAAAGAATACATATTTTTTAATTTGAAAATCCTACGTCATGACATGTTTTAACGTGATTTGATGAATCATTGTTTTTACCAATATAAGGAACAAGAATGTGACTGATCACTTACCCTTAAGTGGAATGAGTTTAGATCCAGATTTGCAATAAATCATTCCTTGAACAGCAATGATATTTGCTGCTGGGATCAATCCCTTTGTAGGCACATGATTCTTCTTGTATGTGTTTGGGGAATTACTGCCATAACCATAAAGCCCATTTCCATAATTGCTACTTGCAGAAGCAATGGTAGCTGCTACAAGGGACAACAGAGTGATGCAAAATACCGGCAGATTTTTGCTTGAAGCCATTAATGCCAATATATTATTGGAAGATATATATATATGTATCTGCTTTAATTTAATTTTGACTAATTGATAATTTGGGCTTTGTTTCTTTCTCAATGCTTAATATAGAGGAAAATTTTGTCAAACTTTGTGGTGATCATGTAATATATGTCGTTAGCATTACAGGGTTGCACGATCATATGATTTGGTGGACCACTAACTTATTTAATGATCATTTCATCACGATCATAAGGATTTGGTGGACCACTAACTTATATTTAATGATCATTTCCATCTCATTACTATTATTCATATAAATTATATATTTTTTTTGTTTTTTTAAATTTAATATTTTAAAGGATATATTATATTATATTATTAATATAACTTATAGCATGTTCGATAAAATTTTGGAAAATCAAAATAATAATTTTAAAAAATTAAAGTGTTTGATCAATCAGAAAAGTAAAAAAAAAAAAAAAAATACATACTAGCTAAAGTCATTTTTTATAAATTTAAAAAGTAGTTTTTTCTCCTGACATAAACTATTGATCTAAAAATGTTTAGCCAGTTAAAACTATTACTCCTTAAAATATTTTTTACAAAATGTTTACTTCTACAGAAGAACTCTTTAAAATAAGTAATTTTTTTTTAAAAAAAAAAATATACCAAATAAGCTATTAACCTAATATAGCATATCAGATGACTTTCATTTATGCCATGTTAAATATGAATGGTATTAAATAGAGTTACTTACCATTATTTTTTCAAATGACATGAGTTGTATAAACTTAAATTCTACCATTTTGTTCATTGGAATTACATCATTTTGCAGTTAGCCCCACTTTTGTGATTATTATAAATCCTTTCGAAAACTCTTATATAAATGATGTTAGATTGTATTTATAGACAGAATCTTTATAGATTTTGTTAAGAATAAAAATGGTTATGTATGGAAAGAACCCACACTTGGGATCAACTTAGGATGAGAATGTTGGCAAATTAGGAACAACGATCATTGTCCTATTTTGAGCTGGTTTTTAATTTTTTTATTTTTAAAATTTTTGTATTCAACACTTTAAGTGATAAAAAAATGAATATATCTTTAACATTGAAAAAAATAAAAATTGCAAGGCGAAAGTTATGCCTTATCAGACAAAACTTAGTTCCCATGGAACTTACTTATGTCTCAAAGGGCATAATTTATTCCTACAGTATTTTTGCCGGACAAGACAAAAGTTGTTCTCTAAGCTTTTGCCTTGTGAAATTAGATCATAGTTAAAGACAGTTTACCTCAGAAATTTTCATTAAATAAGAAGTGTGGACAAAAAACTAAAAACCAACGATTTAAGGGATAAAAATGAAAAACCATCCCATTCGTGCAAAAAGTTGACAATCGTCAGCTTATTGGCCTGTTACTATTAGCATGCTCGTAGGCCAGGACAAAATCCTAAGGGGCAAAGTGCACAAATACACGTTTTTGGGGTTGCTATTTAACTAATGCATGTAACTTTTTTTAATAAATTTACCCGCTTTTAAAAATAATTTAAGTATATGTGTCTGAGGTTGAAATTTCGTTTCTGAGTGCATGTAAAAATTGTCTTAAATCTCAGGCATGTGTGTCTGAATTTGTTTTGCCATTTTTTTGTTCATCGAATTTAATAATTCAACACCCAAAGTTACTCCAAATAAGTTTAAGTTTAAAACATATGTTTCATATATCATAAAGAACAAATATCAATCATCAATTTGTCAAAACTATTAACAGATAATATATGATTCCCTTCAGTTTAGAAGTTTGTTATTAGCTTTCTATTTTTCAGCTATTTGATGATTCAATAATACATAGTTAATAATTTGTATTATTTAGGACTTTAAATAGTTTCCTGTATTCTAGATTTTCTATTTCTATGTACCATGTTGAGGTTCATAATATTCAAGGAAGGACCAGGACNGTATCTGTTCTATAGAAGAGTATGTTATACGTGAATACAATTATCTTTCTCTTCTATATCTCAATATTTATATGGTATAAAGAGATTTTTTTCTCCTCACATAGTTCTGAGTATCTTATTACCCACCCATCACAAATGGCACCCTCAGTTACCAATTCAAATACAACCACTATCATCATCGTCGATCAATTTCACTCGATTACCCTGCTTTTGATAGACTTGTTGGCAGTCATAACTTCTCCATATGAAATGCACAAGTGTCCATACTCATGAGAGTACATAATTATTATGGACATCTAGATGAGACTATACCTACCCTGTCAAGATCACCACCACAAATGACCAGGTAATTACCAACCCCGATTATGTTAATTAATTTGTTTCGTCATAACCAATTGATTCAGAATGTAATTTTAGCATCGGTTAATCCAACTCTTGCTGCCATTATTATAGCTGCTGCAACCACAACAAAAGCAGGCTGAAATTTCCTCCATACTAGTTATGCCAATAGTCGCAAGCTCACATATTCAACTTGTGAGATCGCCTCGCTAGTCTCACTAAAGAGAGTCTACCAGACTATCTCAACCAAGTTTGATCTCTCTGCGAAAAGCTTGAGATTGTAGGATCCCTTGTTACCAACGTCAAACTCGTTATTAAAATTTTCATCTTTGATTAGAATATCAAAAAATCTCAGCAACAATTTGAGCATGTGATACTCCAATTTCGTATGTCCAACTATTTGAAAAACTTATTAATCATGAACTTTTCCTCAAACACAATTTATACTTCACTTCAATTCACCATAATTACTGCTAATTTTGCTCAAAGGACCAACTCTCAAACAAAGACCAGCACCACCAACAATAATAAGTGTCAAAACAACAACCAACAACATCATTCTTAGTCAGGGTGCAGTTGTCACACCAATTCGCAAGAAGTCAACTCAGTGTGTCAGTTATATGAACGATATGAACACTCTACTCGAATTTGTTATTGTTATGTCATAATCATTTTCAGGCATGAAACATCTTTGTTGGACAACGAATACAATATTTTTCACATGGATAGTTGATTTAGGGGATACACATCATGTTGCATCGTATGCCCAAGAGTCTCACAACCATTGCTAACTGCAATGTTCGAAAAAAATCGTTGTGAAAAATGGTGATACCATATCAATTTCTCACATTGGTAACATCGATTTGTATGCATCTAGTTCTAATTTTCAATTATCCAATATACTTTGCTCCTCTTTCATTACAAATAATTTGATTTCAGTTTTTCAGTTTTGCACTGACAATAAAATATTCATTGAATTTTTTTTTATTATCTTATCTTGTGAAGGACCTGAGTATGGGAGCGTCATTAATTTAAGGGGCGAAATAGAGGACACCTTTATGAGTGGCCGCTAGACATTTCTTCTACTTTTTTAATCATAATACAATGTAGTCGTATTTAGATGTGTTGCATCGGAGTTTGGATACATGTCATATTTTAGATATTTTTTAAATAAATTTTTCATACCTGTTTAGAAAAACTCTCTTACAATTTGTAATTCATGTCGACCAAATAAAAACCACATGCAATCTTTTTCTACAAAGTCTCTACAGAATCACAGGCCTTTATAAATTATTTATAGTGATTTGCGGAGCTCGTCACAAGTTTCGTCCATCAATTAAAAAAGTATATTTTTTGTTCATAGATAAATTTTCAAAGTACATGTGGCTCCACGCGATTGAATCAAAATACGATATTTTAGATGTTTTCAAACTACTATATCCATTACTTGAACGTCGATTTCAAATAAAAAATATTATTTTTTTATATAGATGAAAGAGGTAAATTTATGAGTTTAACTTCTTGTTTAAAATAGCAGGACATTGAATACTTAATTTTTTTACCTTATACTCCACAAAAATTCAATGTAGTAGAAAGACGACATCACCATGCAAGGCTGGAAAAACTCTAATGCACCAAGCTTCTTTTGTCAGTCATTTTTTGGAGTTTTACATGTGATCAAACTGTTTTTTTCACAAATAGAATGACAACTTTAAATTTAAAAGATAAATATTCATACGAGCTTTTATTTCAAATATTATCAAACTATGACAACATCAATATTCTTGGTAGTTTATGTTCTCCTAGTCAAATTCTTATGCACAAAATAAGTTTGCTTTAAAATCAAATTTCTATACATGTATATTTGAGATTTTCAAATAAATATTATTTCCATTAATGTTTTAACCTGACCGCCTCCAAAATTTATCTTTTGACGGATGTAGTATTTTTTAGAATTAGTTATTCTTTTACCAATATTTTTTCTAATTATAAAAAATAGAATTTGAAATTTTCTTAGGATCACTTATCTCCTCCAAAAGAGATTCACACTGATATCTCAAAAAAAATACATTATTTTAAACTATCTCAATCATAGTCTATAGGTGAACAATGTCTTTCTCCGTTCTTTTCCCAGCGGTATCGCCAAGCTTAGATATATGATCTCCATTTTCTCCCGACAATACAACAAGCACCTCTGTTTCTCTCTGCCCCATTTAATCCACTCTTAGTCTCCTTCCTCCAACAATGACAAGTAAACCACCAATGACCCACACTTTTAGCCATCGAACCTATAAGGTTATCACATCTATCCAAACTCCTTAGCTACTGCCAACCACTGAATCGCAAACCACAACTTAATGTCTCCCACCGCAATCGAAACTAGTCACATTTCTCACCTAATGGTCACCCGCTCAAAAATAAATTGCTTTATATACAAGAATTTTCTTTCCATACCCAATCTCTCGCCATTGATTTTCTGCTCTACTGTCAAGAACAATTATATGTCCAATGACAAGAAGCGATGAAAGCAGAATATGATGCTCTAGTTAGAAATCAAACATAAGATTTGATCCTAGTGATCCTCTCGGAATATTGTGGATTTTAAGTGCTTGTTCAGAATTAAATATAAACCGGATGAAAACATTAACAGTTATAAAGTTTGCCTAGTATATCTTAAGGCTTCACTCAAAAATTCAGGTTATACAATCATTTAATATTCAGCTCCGTTATCAAACCTGCAATAGTCCGTTTACTTCTGGCCTACTTATCAATTAGAGGTCAATAATGTCTTCTTGCACGGCAATCTTGAAGAAGAAGTGTACATGCGATAACCTTCTAGTTTCGAGCTCTCTCAAAATTCCACATACATCTGCAAGCTCAAAAAGGCCATATATATGGACTTAAACAGGCTATTAGGATGTGCTATACTGAGCTCACCAACTACTTGACAAGTATTGGGTTTATTGAATTAAAATCTAAATGATATTTGTTTATTCTTCATAATTTTGGTGTTACTGTCTATATTCTCATATATATATATATTGATAACATCATAATTACCGGTAACATTCAAGGAAGTGTTAGTACATAATTAAATCATTTTCTCAATGATCCTCTTTAAAAGATCTTGGATTCTTGCATTATTTTTTGGCTGTTAAGGTAACATCCACACTAATTTGTCATATATTCATCTCAACACAAATATGTTATGAATTTTCTAGATATAGATGGTTGCAAGAGTGTTCTAGAACTAATAACATCAATATGCTCCTTTGTTGATTCAGAAATCAATTTGGAAGTTGATGTTTTACTTTACAGAAGAATCATTGGTAAGCTTCACTATCTATCCTTCACTAGGTCTAGCATCGAGTTTGTTGTGAGAGAGTTGTCCCATTTTATGCATAATCCCGAAGTGTTTCACTGAAAATCTATCAAATGTTTGTTGTGCTACTTGAAACATACAATGCAAGCACATTGGCAGTGGAGCTAAGTCGACAACCAACAGACCATTTACTTGCTTATTATGACTTCGATTGGACTGAAAATTCACAAGATAAAATATCAGTAACCGGTTATATCGTCTACCTTGGCACTCACCAATCTCCTGGTCTTCTAAAAGCAAAAATTTATCTCACGCTCATCTACAGAAGCTGAGTATTGAGTTGTTGTTGATGCTGTTTTTGAATTCAATTGGCTCACAAATTTTCTCCAGGAGCTTCACCTATCACTATTTGCTCCACTAATTATTCTCTATGACAACTTTAGCACCACATATAATTGTGCTACTCCTGTTTTTCATAGTGAGATGAAACATGTAGCTATTGATTTTCATTCTATTCATGATCAAGTTCAACAAAGGAACTTAAGGTTCGTTACCTTTACTCTGTTGATCAAGTTGTTGACGTCCTCACCAAGTTTCTTCCATGTATAATTTTTCTATGTCATTTTTTCAAGTTGGGGCTTGTTGCAGACACCTCCAACTTGCGGGAGCTTATTACAGATAATATATGTTACCCTTGATCAGTTTAGAGTTTGTTATTAGCTTCCTAATTTTAGCAATTTGATGGTTCAGTAATATGTAGTTAGTCATTTGTAGTATTTAGGACTTCTGATAGTTTCCTGTATTCTAGGTTTCCTGTTGCTTTGTACCTTATCATATTAGTATTTTCAGTTCTGTATCTGCTTTATATAAAGAACATGTTGTACGTGAATACAATTATCTTTTTCTTCTTCATCTCAAATCTTTATAAAAACATTAACAAATTTAACAAACTCATTCAACACTCTTTTATATTGGATATTAGTTAAATGGGGCAACCAAAATAAGGCATTCCATAAAATTTTTACAATCCTAAGCAAGGAAAGTAGGAAAATTATATTCAATAATTTTGAAAATAGGTGATTTTTAAATTTTTGATCCTCATTTGTTCCATGAGCAAACTTTCGAGGTGAAATCTTAAAAGCTTGACCCATAATAATGAGCAAAACTTTTGTTAAATTTGATGTTTTTTCCCTGGGATAATTAGGGTCAAAAATTAAAGACTACTCACCTCCAATGTCATTTCTGTAAATTACTTTTGTTTAAGTTATAAGAGTTGGTTTGGTAGCTGATTAGAAGGCAGTTATTGATATATTCAATCCTACATAAACATTAACATGTTTTGGTAGCATTCTTTATTATGTATAATTAAAACTATTATGGTATTTGATTTGCAACGTAGAAATCCACATAACTAATACATGTATAAGTTATGAAGAAATTCATGTATTAATTTATGCAGTATAAAAGATAAAATAACTAAACCATGCATAAAATAAAATATATAAATTTTCTCATAATCAATTCATATATTATTAATATCTGCATAATTCTAACCAACTATTAAACGACCTCTAAATCTATAAATTTTTGCATTTCTAACCAGTTCATAACAAACTCTAAACAAAGTCCCATATATGATTGAAGTCCATACATTTTTGTTGTACTTCAAGTTCAAATATTTTGTATGAAATTCATGCAAATATGACTGAACTCAACCATTTTTTTGCTTGAACAATATATAAAAAAGCTTCAAACATTACATATTTGTTCTTTGTCAAAACTGCGTACAAGTTAAATTGTACTAAAAAACTTTGTGCGAATTAAATATGGGTGTTCACATAGCCTCACTGGAAAAAATTTAGAACTAGAAAATTAAGTATAGGTGAGTAGTAGAACAATTTTGACAAATCAATTTGGATATTTTGTTGAGTTTAAGTTTTACGTTCTTATGATCTAAAAGTATCTACAATTCAAATCACTTAGAAAAGTAATTGTAAATAAATATTCATGATAAGTTTTTCATTTGTTGAAGACATCAATATCCTAAAGATAAAAAACAGTATTGTAATGTTAAGGACATCCTTAAAAAGAATGTATTAGATGGACCAAATTTGGTAAAATACACCTAGGTGATAAATTGGCGGATTGAACTAAATTTTGACGGGTCAAAATAGTCTGAATTAATAAAAGAAAAATTACATAATTAAGCAAATCTTACTATATATTTACAATATAAAAACACTTTTAAAAGATTACAAAAAATAACAAAATAATTACACAAATAGCTTTTTAATGTAAGTTACCATGTATCAAACTTTTAACATTCTCTCTCCAATCTCATTAGCCATATTTTACTCCAATTCAAATACCATTTCTTCATCTTCCAAAATCTCTCAATATTTCCTCTGTGTTTCACTCTCGCGATTTTCATTCTATTTTCCTCTCCACTATTCCGTGATTCTTGTGTAAGTTTTTTACGATTTTTACTTCATATTTCATATACTATCAACTTTTTCAATATCTTTAAATTTTAGGATGTTCATCAAGATATAATCTTGCTTAAAAATGGTGGATGAATCATCCCCTAGAAGGCTAACCCGAGGTACATCATATAATGAACAATCTATACAAGATTGTCCATTGTTTGATCTGTCTTTTCACTCAAGAACAACCTCTTGGTACAAGTGCACTTACTGTTGGGATACATTCTGAGAGGAGATCCAAGGAAGAAGAATTGATACACTGCAATTTTTTTAATTTTTTTTTTGTCTTTGTGTATCATGGCGGAATTGATATATGTATCAGTATCAGATTTTTGATAATTCAGAACTGTTATGTACCAATGTATTGCTTTGTGTGTATCAATACATTGTACCAATTTGTTATTAGTATATCAATTTTTTCGGTGATACATAAATATAAAATACCCATATTGCTTTGTGTATCAATTTAGAACATTTTTGTCAATTATTTACTTTATTGTCCATGTATCAGTATATTAAATTATTTACAAAGTAGGAGTTTTTTCGTTCATGTTTTGTATCGAGATTTTTTAATACATATGGCAAATGTATTAATTTATTCATAAAACATCTAATATCTAAAGAAATTTGCAGATTATAGAATCTTTGAATGTGTATATGTTTTTCTTTATATACTTATCAGTATGCATCAACTTTCCAGTTATACTGTGTTTATGTATTATATTTGTATATGTATCAAAAAAATTTATGTTTATTAGTGTGTATCAATATTTTTTAGTATGATACACCCAAAGAAAAAAAATTCTCCAAAAATCTGTGATTTCAAATTTAGAAATTACACAAATGTGAAATTTTGATTTAAAATTTTAGATATGGGGAAAAAAAATCCAAGATCATAAAAAGAGTGATTTACTCCCATTAGATATGCAACTCATCTTAAAATAAAACAAACAACACAAATTAATAAGTGATTGCAGGGTTTGAAATTTAGATACAATCATAATGGTTGCAGTAAATTGTATCACAAAATAGGAAAACATGCTTTTTTTTGTAATTTTAATAAATCATGTTATTTTATGTAAATATTTTATTATATAATGATATTTATGAAAATTACTCATTAATAAATAGGCAGGTTATTGACCCGTTCAAAAATTATTTGGGCTGAAACAGGTTGTGCTGAAATAGGCTAAAATGAGGGTCATAACTCAATCAGCCCAGCTTTAATTAAGTTTTAATTGCTTTATTTATTCTTATACCATCTTTTGATAACTTATAAAATTAATATTTTTCTTTATTATAGCTAAATGTAATATATTAAATAAAATAAAATGTCTTTTCGAAAATATTTTGAAATGATTTCTCATGAATCAATTTGGATCAAATATCAACCCAAACTTTGATAACTAAAATGAGTTGTGCTGAAATGAGCTGAGCTAATAAATGAGCAGATCAATTATCATTTTAAATTTAAATAAATTGTGCAGCTTATGATCTCATGACTGATTTTGTCACTTTTAAAATACGCCAATCTAAATTTTATGGCCATTGGGCTAGTGCCTACTGGTTTGGTTGGCTTGGCTACATGCCACAAATTAAAGTGGTAGAGGAGAACCTAATTATTTGGTAAAAATTAGGTGGGATATAAAAAAAAAATTAATTGCTTATTAATGTTTAATCGCCATTTGAAATATAATTTAAATAACGCTTTCATTTAATATTGATATAAAAATAATCTTAGCTAAAACACACACACACAAAAAAAAAAATCTAATATAATGTATTGAAATTAAGAGATTATTCATTACATAATTCACTGCATTGAATCAAAATAGAATACTAATATCACTATTTATAGAAACTTAAAAGGAATTTTAAAAAGAAAGAAAATATATATGATATTTTTCTTATAGATCCTAAACTAAAAGTAAAGTATTTCTGCCGTTTCTATTTAGTTGTAGAATAAGGTTTTGCACCATTTTAAAGAAAAAATTAATTAAAAATATAATTTAATTAATATATTTTTTGTTAATTCTTTAATTTTTGTCTATTTAGGTATCTCTTAATTTCTAGAATAATTAATGCTAAGGGCAAAGTTGAAAAAAATAATTATTTTCTCTTGATTTTTTAAAATTAACAAATATTTAGATATGACTAATTTTAGTATACACGATAATTAATATGATAACTAAAAAGGAACATACCGAGGAAATAATTTTTTTTTTACATTAATCCCAAACTTAAAAGAAAAGTAAATATTCTAGAATATTTCTAAACTAAAAAAAAGTAAATGTTATACCATTGATGCAAATCATAAAGCATAAGATAAATAAATTTTAATATTTTCGCTCAAACTCAAATTGGTGTATTCAGTTTGAGTATGAACACTTAATCTTCTTTTTCTTGAATACTTTGTAAAACTATTTTCTAACTTTATCTTAACTGACTAATTATGATGGTTTTGATAAATGAAAATTTGTGAGGCGTTCAAGATATATTGATGCTTGTTACGGTTCAAAATAGGTATAAATATAGATTCAAGACGAATTTAGATTAAGTTGCGGATAGCAAGTTTGATGATAACGAAAATTTTTGTTTAAAATAAAATTTGTTTAGGGTACTACATATATTGGCGGAGATAAATTTTAACTGTATTTTTAATATTCTTGTTGCTATATCTTTAAAAGTACAGAAAATATTTTTAAATTATTTTGAATTTTATTTTTAACTATGACAAGTAGCAATGATTAAGATTATATAAAGAAGAAGCATCAAGATTATTTTGTCAGAAAATTGAAGCCAAATGGGAAATTTGTTAGTGTTTGAGCTGATTTTTTTTCCATACTTAAAATTAGTTTTGTTGGTGAAAAAAGTTTCCTTGATGAAAAAGATCTCTTTTATATTTGACTAATATTTTTTTCGGAGAATTTTGAACATTTATAAGTTTTCATACAATAACATAATAACATTTACAATATAGTGATTAAAAGTGTCATATTTACCAAAGAGGATTATTAAGTTGGTTACTGGTGTGTGGAGAAATTTTTTATGGCATGGCAACAAGGAGAATGCAAATAGAGCTCCTATATCCTGGGACACTCTCTGTCAACCAAAGTCCAAGGGAGGATTGAACATTCTTAATTTTGCTACGTGGAACAAAGCTGCTATTAGTAAGCTTCTCTGGGCATTGGCGAAGCACAAGGAGAGACTATGGGTAATTTGGATTCATACACAGTACATAAAGCAACGAAATTTTTCTCCAAGGATATCCCTAAGCAAGCTAGCTGGTTGATCATGAAAATTATTCAGGCAAGAGATTGGTGGGCTCAGAATGCTTCTTTGACAGCTTGTGCTTCAGCAAACAGATTTCATATCAAACAAGTTTACTTAACCTTTGTGCCACAGTTCCCTCCGTCCAATGGAAAGTGTTGTTAATGACTCAAGGTTGTATTCCCAAACACCAGTTCATACTCTGGATGACTCTCCAGAGAAAACTTACAATGGTTGATAGGCTGCATCAATGGGGTATCCCCGTTCCTATGTCTTATGTACTGTGTAATACAGATGCTGTAGAGACGCTGGACCATCTATTTTTTAGATGCCCTTTTCCTCAACATATCTGGCATAAATTACTGGTCTGGGTGGGTATAAATAGACATATCGAGCAATGGGATGATGAAATAGTTTGGATGATTAATACGATTAAAGGCAGAGGACCTAAAAAGGCTATCCTTGGCTTCTTGTTTGCAGCTGCTGTTTATCACATATGGGGTGAAAGGAATTGCAGACGTTTTCAACAGAAAGCTAGAAGAAGTGTGCTTTATTGATCATTAAGCAGGTGGTTGTACATTGTTCACTTTGGTTAATACATTATTTTAGTTTTGACTTAAAAAAAAGAGTCATATTTAGAAAAATATTTTTTCTCTCAATAGTTTTTATATTTTCTTTTATATTAGTTTTCTCAGAGTAATATGTAAGTTAGCTGATTAAATCATATTAAAAATTATACATTTTGT
>JACEIK010000690.1:202564-227935 GCA_018107945.1 Datura stramonium
CACTAAACTATTTAAATTCTAAATTTACTTTAATATTTGTATTATTATCACTTATTGTAGAATATACAAATCAAATTAGAATCTTAAGAATTTTGTCCAATAAAACTTTATCACATGAAATAAAATAGATGAATTATTTGTTATTTGTATAACAATAAGTATAAATTTAGTATAATACCTATAAATACTGACATTATAGAATTCCTGCATAATTTTATTTTTTTTAAATACTCTCTTCGTTTAAAATAAGTGGTGTTTTGACATAATCAAGAGACACTAATAATGTTCTTTTAATTTTATCCTTATTTAAATGAAAAGAGTTTTACATAATCAAAAAAATATTAAAGAGTTACTCCTTCCATTTCAAAATAAGTGGTATTTTTTGTTTGGGCACACCCCTTAAAAAACTACTTATTCCTAGAAAGCAAAATGTATTTTTACCTATTTATTCCTAATAAATATCTTGAAAAAGATGTAACTCTTTAATATTTTTTTGATTATGTAGAACTCTCTCCATTTAAATAAGAGTAAAATAACATCATTAATGTCTTCTTGATTATGTAAAATACCACGTATTTTGAAACAAAAAATCAAAAGGCTAAAACACCACTTATTTTGAAACGAAGGGAGTATATTTTTGTCAAAATATTTATTAAGAATAAGTAGGTAAAAATATACTTTTATTTCTAAGAGGATATTTGGCTAAGCTTATTGTCACGACCCCAAATTAGGCGGGTCGTGCGGACACCTATATCGACTCTACTCGATAGGAGAGCCCTTGCGGAACGTTACATCAATTACCCAAGATTCTCATTAATCAATAATAACTCAAATAAAAATAAAAATACCAACTTCCCAAACCATGGCTCTCTCATGATCCAGTCTATACAGGTACAAGAGCTCTAATATAATACATGACAGGATCAAAATGACAACTTCGTCTGAGAAGAAGAACATGGAAGCTGATGTTGAGTACTCCACGACAATCAAGGAATTTCAAACCTTCCATAACCTACACCAAAAAGGTGTAGCAAGTAGTATCAGTACACCACGCATAACAGTAGACATCATCGGCCGACTAAGGTTAGTTAACACAATAGCATAATAATCAACATACAATCAATATTACCAAATTCAACAATTATTCTACTATAGAACCACTCATTAAACTTTTAATACTATATTATCTTTCCTTAAGTCTCATCAAGGTTCGTGAAATTACCCTACCGTTCTAGCCATCGACTTACCTCCAATCTGCCTCTCTCTATTTCCGTTGCAGTAAAGACTCAAGTCGCTGCAGCAATTCTGCTGTCATGGTTATGTATCCGCTGCAGCGCTATTGTAATCAGTCAGTAGCCAATTTTTCCTGATCCAGTTTTGTTCTATTCCGCCATATAGTTTTGTAACACATCTGCCTCTTTTATCACTTCTCTAGGATCGACTAAGTCCGTCCATTACCATTTATTTAATCTACTCAATTACTTGCAGAGCTTCCAGACCTTTCCAAATCTAGTACGTTAATTAACAAAGTCTACTCGCTGTCTCTCGGTAATTTGCTACCTTATGTTAAACCCATCATGTTATCTTCCGTAACCCACAAAAAAATCAATCAAAACAACATTCCATCACAAATACAGTTTAACTAATTCAAGTATACGCACGAAATCATCAACACATGTTGATGGAGTAAACTTTTTAAATATTTAAGTATATGCACGTACCTGTCTTTATACCACGAAAATGCCATAAGATATCATACCTGAACCGTATAGCCATATGCGGTATTCCAAACATGTTTCTCACCTCAAACCCGAATTATGTCGGTATATTCTATATCACACTTATATAATTGTACCTTTCTATCTCGGCAGCCGTATGTATAATTAACCATACCCACACCATCTATGTCCTATCATCATCCATTCGGTGATATGTCGGGTATACGCCTCCGTCACATCACTCTACACACATGCCAGAGGGTCTTATGCTTGCCCTTCCAGTCATGACCTGCAGGAGACTCTAAAAATCCATGTACTACACACCGAGTCGTATGAGTCTTTTATCATATATGTTTGTGTACTCATATCCGTACATCTAGCCGCATGGTCCTTTAGCCATACCTGTCTGTGTACTCTCTCATACCGCTCGCCCGGATGCTCACCTTGGGCACGAGCCACTCAAGTATCCAATTCTTCTTCTGAGTTTGATCGTGCTAACCTGTTCATCCGAGTTTCTTACTCTTGGCCCAAGGCCTCATATTCATCATCATATCAACGATTTTCCTTTCGTATTATCCATCATCTCAGTTACACATTTGTTCGATACCAACTCGCCCCTCAATCTCGGGACACATAATATAGTACAACAAATATTAAATCACACACGACAAAAGTTTCATATACATATCAACGAGTACAATAACATGTGTAATACTGAACCCAATCTCATATCCAATTAGTAATAATATCGGTTACCTTAATATAATTCAAGAAATTATGACTTGGACCGCTCACTGATTTGGGCTCCGCTGCAGCGACATTTCTTTCACCGCAACAGTCTTGCTGCAGTGGTACTGCTAGCAGTACTACGACCAGTCTTCTTCTCAGCCTCTTCCACGAATTGTTTCTTCTCCATCTAGTGTCTTATTCTCTACCATGCCCATCACAATGATGGCAACATCCTATCAAACTTATTTCAACAGTTAACAATTCCACATTGCGACCATCTACACAAATAATATTCACCAATCCAAACAATGCAATATTAACCGTAGCACATTCAGGTCATTACGAAAAGTATAACTACTCTAATTATCGGGCTTCAACTCACGTGCTATAATAATCACAACCAATTAATCATTCATTTATTGCATGTTTTAAGCATGTTTACATGATTAACTGTTCAAGATTTCAATTCCAAAAGAATGACCTTATAATTCTATACACAGGAAAAATACATTGAATACAACACCAGAAGGTCAATTTACACACACTTGATTCGGTCCCACATACACCCTTAAGCATAGACTAATTATTATTGCACTCTCTTTTCTAGGGATTTTCTCATACGGAGATATCACTCTCATTTTCTAATCCATTCATCCTCAGAATCACATCGATTTCAATTAATCGACAACAAATTATCTAAGTTTCGATCCTATCCATCAAAAGTATATCAACCATACGAACGTATATATTTAGTTAATTAAAGTCTAACACAAGAGTGAGTAAACCATAGCCTACCTGCGCGCCAAGTTATCGCCGAGACGTACCCAATTGTATGATTGCCTCGATTTCTTGAGTTCTTGCGGAAAATCCTAACCATAGAAGATGAATTTTCACCTCCTAGCCCTTCTTATTTTTTCCAAAATTTTGTTCTCCATTTTTGATCATTTTTATTAAGTCCTTTTTAGAGACTAGGTTTTTGAAATCCTACATAAAACAGGATTGCGGAATTCTGGACCGCGTCACCTGTTGTAGCGAGTCCATTTACCGCTACAGCGGTTCCTCTATGGCGGGAAGTGTCCCGACGTGAACGACACGCGCCTGGGTTCACCCCATCATGACTCAGCCTATTAGAACTTGTTCGTCTCGCGACCTTCATTTTTTGAGAATTTCCTTTCAAGTTTATAAAAATTTAAATCCACCCACTCTTAGGTGGTCGAGGTGCTATAATGATCGGGCGGGTCGTTACACTTATAAGTTGGCCAAACTAGCTTTAAATACTTTGTCACACCTCAAACCCGAGGAGGCATGACTGGCACCTGTGCCACCCTTGATATGAGTATACCTGACGCACAAAAATAAAACAAAGGCCAGAACCGATGAGGTTAAACAACACAATAACTATAAAATCAGAATAAGACGATAGACTATAGTGGAAGTTGGCTCACTTGACCACCAAAAATAAATAAATACCATATGCCGTCAAGGCCACAGAATGGAAAACAACTATACAACATGGCCCACCTGGCCTATAACAATGACACTACACCCACAATAAATGTCTACGAGCCTCTAAAAATATAATAGAAATCAACTATCCGGGACAGGGCACCCAACTACCCTTTACTCAAACATCTGGAGACTCCGAAAGACCTGGAGCGCACCAACTCAGCTGGAACTCCACTCAGCACCCAAGAACTCGATCTAACAGTCCGCCATCACCTACAGGCATGAATGCAGCGCCCCGACTAGGGCGTCAGTACAATAGTGTACCAAGCATGAAAGGTAGAAATAACTGGGAGACATAGATTAGAGATCAAAAGATAAACCAGATATCGCAGAAGGAGACTCAACATAAGTAAACACATAGAGGCTACCTATCCCCCATAAGCACGGCAAGTCTAAAAGTAAACAATAACATAGCGGCACCTAGCCAACATAACTCACCTGTCATCGCCTCTAGACCTCTCAATGGCCTCAGCTAACACCAGTCAACATCTAGCATCCACTACTATCAGATCATAGATAACACAAACAACAACCACAATAATATACCAAGAAAATCAAAAGTAAACATCAGTCAGTGAACATCATCAGTCAAGCACTGTCGGACTCTCTCCTGGCTGCGCACAGTTAGCGGAGCTCAATCCATCTGCAAGAACCAATCGCGATCCCAGGAAGGCTCAGACATGTCGGACCACTCTCGAATCATGTCTCAACTCGATACTATGGAGGACATCATTCTCAACCCCGTAGGTCATTTCACTCCTTGGGCTCAACCCTCAGCCGAAAACACTCTCGTGCGTCGGGTATCCACAAGTCAAAAGGTACCTCGGGCTCGACCCCTAGCCGGAACAACTCTCGTGCATTGGGTATCCACAAGCCACAAGGCCTCAAACATAACACACACATATAATCAACAACAATAATAATACATGCTCAAATAGCCCATAATCGGCTCTCAAACCCCACAACCCGACTATTACAACACAATACTATTCTTTCACGTCTAGTCGTCCACCGACAAGCCACTAACCAAGCTAAGGATTACCATCCTAACCAGTCTATCCTCAAGCTTTACAAACAACCCACACGCCACTCTACTTACCACTAACATCAAGGGACACGGCCAAATCAGCCCAAGTGTCACCACGACCGTCACGTGCCATTGACACGATCGACACGATCGCCGATTCAAATATAACAAAAGATCATCGCAACCATCAACCTTAAGCACTTTAATCCCTCATTCACCTTTCAATATCATTACCTACTCTTATTCACACTAACCACCCACAACTTTCTACAAGAACCACATGCCTCACACAGGGCCTCTCGACACGAGCCTAACAACTTGCCATGACTACGTTTCTCCGTACTCAAGCCCGAGCCACCAACCAAACCATCACCTCAAACACACCATTATCACCATATAAACAGCAGAACAAGAGTTCAATAATAGCATAAACACAAGCCATCACAAAACAACCAACACATACGTCAACATGGATGACAACGACTATGGAATTCATGACGAAAAAGGGAGGGACAAGCCTAACATACCTTAGCTTCAAGCCTAGAAGAACTTGAGCCTTCAACACCATGAAACTACTGCCTAAAGGCAGTCCAATATTCTGCCAAAATGCAGCCAACACAACTCAACAACAAAACAAGGCAAACGAAGCTTACCGACAAGATTTATAGGAATTCGATGGTAGAAACTCCGAGACAACAACCTAACGGGGTTAACACACCTATAACCAAACTCAAAAACCAAGAAAAACCAAAGAAAGAAGTCTTACCAACAGCTTCACCACAAAACAACCACCAACATCCTGGAAAAGACACCAAAACGCAAGCTACACGCGATTCCCGACTTTCCGACACCAAAACCATGTTGAGCCATGGATTCTAGCCCCAAAACCCAAAGGAAACCATGGAGAGAACCTTGAGAGAGGTTTTGTACGTGAGAAGTTCTGAAAATTAAGAAAATAAGGCAACCAACCGACCAAGGGGATTTTATAGTCCTCCACCGCCTTAGACCCTTGTGAGGTGCCTGCTTGCGCGGTCTCGCGAAAACGCGAATATCTCTCTACTCCAAAGTCGGATTGATGAATGGTTTGATGCGTTGGAAATTAGACTTGTAGATATTTAATTTGATAGGTTGCACACCCCATAACTCTTTATAGATTGGGAGAAAAGTTTCGAGACATTTGACCTAAATTTCAAAGAATCTCAAGAAAGAAATTTTGCGATAACTTTTTCCGAATTATGTTCTACAACTTGATCGACGGTCAATCTTAAATATGACCATAGAGTGATTAAAATAACTCATAATACTTTCTTTTTAGCCTATTTAGTACCCTTAGTCCTACCTCGAAAGCACGATTTTATCACTCAAATTATCCGGGGTGTTACACATTTTTTAACTTATCTATGCGTTTGGTAAATACTGAAGGTGCTTATAAGTCAAATGATTATAAGTTAAAATAAATCATAAGCCATAAGTTGACCACCCCTAACTTATAATTTTACAGCTTATAAGCACTTTTGGTTTGACCAAAACATATACAATTTTATGCCTAATATTTCTATGTAATCTCCAAAATACCTTTTCTTAAAATAAAATTTTGAACATTCTCCATGATTTCACTTTCACTTTTATTCTTCTAAATCTAAAATTTTCTCCACCTCATTAATGTTAACAATAATTATGCGGTTCTTAATGACATTATTTGGATGTAACAAATTTCTTTCTAATATCTTTTAGTAGTTCTTCAGGTTCTACGACTAAGCATGGAATCCTTCTTTAACTTGACATCAATATTGTTGATTTGTAAGTTTTGTAAAGCATGAAACTCTCTCCTTTTTTTTTTGTTGATATTTTAAGATATTTATTATTGATTTCAAGAATTAATCAAATTGAAAAAGAATATTATTAATAAACACAAAATCACAATTGAAAAGAAGTAAAGCGAAATATGCTCTTAACCCTTTAACATTTGAATGACAACTCGTGATTTGATCCCTGAGAATATTTATGTAGTTAATGTTTTAATTTAATTAGAAAATTATAAATTACAAAAACACCAATTTCATATAAATTTTACATTATAATTTTGAAATTAAATATTTTTTTACTAAATATTTAGTCAAGTTCTTAATTATTATATTATATCTCGTGGTTATTATTTTAGTTTTTTATAAATTAATTTATATTTATAAAAATAATTTTATCTAATGAACTTGTAATAAAAATAAAACGAGACATAAATTATTTATATTGGAATTAAACTGAAATATAAAATCTTATAAAATTACGTTGGTATTAATATAAATAGCAAAGAATATTTAGTAAATTTAACAAAAAGAAATGCTTATCAGCATTTTTTTGTCAAACAGTTCAACTGTTTATTATTTGTTTCAGCATTTTTATCTAAATACGTAACTGCTTATTTATTAAATTAATTTCAACATTTAAAAATACTTATCAATATTTAATATTTATTAAATATTTTATTTTTGGTTGGATTTTTTAAATTTGGTTTTGGTTTATAATTTTTTTTAAAAAATATGCATGAACTAAAAACATCGAGAATGAAAGTATTAATTTCACTTGTTATTGAGGCGACATATCACATCCGCAACTAAAAGAAGAGACGTAAAATCATTTTTACTCTTGGATAGGATAGCACAGGACATTTGTACTCTCTCTGTCTCATAGTAATTATCAGTTTATCACCTCATTTTTTACACGTTTTAAGAAAAAAACTTTTTTATTAAATTACTTTTATTTTTCCTCAAAAGTAAAACTACGTTAATTTTATTTATATTTAAATAATTATATTTTAATAATTACTTAGTTAAATTTTCAGATTTATAATTCTTCATGGAAGGAGTAGAGCCCAATATGAATTTAATCTAAGAGTACTTGTCACCCTAATTCATAATTTGATATAATTAGATAAGCTGCTAACCTGTAAGGATTGAATGAGATGAATTGAATCGGCCTATGGATTAAATAAAAAATCTAATTAAAAAATAAAAATATAATAAAAGACTAAAAATAATAAGAGGGAGTTACTTATTTCATCATTTGATGGATAGAATATTATCATTTCATGATGTTTGTTGGAATCTATTGAAACAAGACTATATTGATAGTTTTATCTAACCAGTTGTATTATTTACTCATGAGTTGTTTAATTTGCTTATTAATATCTTTATTTAGTTCGAGTAATATCATGTCAAGAAAATTTAGTTTCTAAATTTTTATGTGCCAACAGAACGTTTTCTTATACGTTGTACCCAAAATTTTGCATAAAATGACAGTGATTTCAGATTGAAATTTTACGATCAAATCTTTACTTGAAGTCAAATTTAATAAGTATTATTAGAATTATTTTTATTTGTGTATTTAAAACTTAATTACCAAATAGTAACACTATTTAATATTACATTATAGATATTTATATTAATATTTTTAAATTTTAAAAATATTTTTAAAAATAAACTGACCACAGTCCATAGAATAATAAATTAAACTAATAATTTTAAAGCTCAACAAAATTATCAAATCTATATAAACCAGGCCGTATGGACAGCTCTAGAAGGGAAGAGACCAAGAAATTAAGGGAACCTTAAAGAAGAAACAATCATATTCTTACACGAATGCAATATTTAGAATGGTCTGTATGGGTCCCATACGACGAGGCTTAATCACTTGCCCTCAAAACAGAATACGCAGTAAACCGCCACCTTTTTCTCTGTTGTCTGACTTTAATTTGCACAGTTCACACTTTTTTCTGCCACTAATACTAATATTTCAGACTAATAATAATAATAAGTGTACCCATTTTTTTCCCCCCCTCATATATACAGTTGAGAAACCTCTTTACATTTCTACAAGGGTCCTGTAAAATTTTGTTCCCCATAAATTCTTACCATAGAATTCTTACGAAAAGATGTCGAATCCAAAGTTCACAAGAGTACCTAGCATGAGGGAGAGAGTTGAGGATACTCTCTCTGCTCACCGTAATCAGCTAGTGGCTCTCCTCTCGAGGTACAAATAAAACTACTACTTAATTACAGTTCTGTGTTTTTCTTTAATGATAGATGAACTGATATAATTTATTAATTCAACTATTTTCCTTTTCTTTACACGCTCTGGTGAAATTATGGGTTCTTGAAATCTTGGCTTTTGATAGCATGATTTGTGTTGGGTTAAAAAGTGTCTGATCATTTTATCTATAAGGTTAAGCTGATGGAGATAGCAAGTACGGATCCAAGATTACCACTTTACTCATTACATTTTTAGAATTGTGAGTTCAAGATGTAGTAATATTTATTGAAATTTTGATGATTTATTTTAACATGTCTATATAAGTTCCATACTAGAGGTACAGTTCACCTCACAAGGTTGGGTAAGATGTGTGTACGTTGTTATGTCACAAGTACAGTTCAGTTGAACTCATAGTTTGTTAGCTACATCTGAGACAACACACTCAATTAACAACAACAACAACATATATATAACACTGTAATTCCACTTGTGGGTTTTGGGGTAGGATATATGCAGACGTTACATTACCTTTGTGGGGTGTTTTCGGTAGACCCTAGGGTCAAAGGAAGTGAAACTAAAGCAGGATACAACACACTTTCAGTTAATTGATTATATTATGTTTGCGTACACTCTATCCTCCTCAAAACCCACTTTGTGGGATTATAATAGGTATGTTGTTGATATTATGTATCAACATGATTTTGATTCTGATTCTTTTTTCGTGGGCCAAACATATCAAAAGCTTAATTTTGGCTTATTTTGGATGATTTCTGGGTTCAACTGCTACCATGTGTGGAGCTTGGCAAAAATAAGTTTACTTCATAGCTTGACCCCAACTAGTTCTGGTTAATAAATTGATTTGGTGATTTTATAGCTCAGTATTAATATATTGGAGAAATTCAAGGTTTTTTGTTTTTCTAGTTTTAGTGATTCATCTATGTGTTGTGTATATCTTTGTTTCGTTCAAGATACGTGGCGCAGGGGAAGGGGATATTGCAACCTCATCACTTAATTGATGAGTTCAACAATGCTGTATGTGATGACACTACTTGTGAGAAGCTCAAAGAAGGTCCCTTTTATGAAATCTTGAAATCTACTCAGGTATATTCACCAATCCAGGCCATTAAACATAACAAATTTGTTCTTTTTTTGTGTGCGCGTCTGTCTTTCAGGAAATTTGAGAATGAACTGCAGTTGTTGTCTGTGTTTGCCAAAACGAGATTGAATTTTTTAATTTTTAACTGGAAATGCACTTAAAAATCCTTGTTTATCGTAAAACCTGCTTTATTATGTATAAAGAGCGCATTTGAAGACTGTCCAAGATTGAAGAAATAAGATGTAAGACATGGTGTTCGTTTTCTCCTTAAGAATCAACTTTTTTTTATTTTCTGATCATTTCCCATGCAGAGGCGGATCTAGAATTTAAACCCGATGCGTTTAATCTTTAAATCCTTTCCTTGAATCCATTTCAATTTTGAAATTATGGGGTTCATGATTTAATATTTGTTGAAAATATTTGCAAATTTCTACATATAAAGTTAAGCTCTGTGACAAAAATACTGTGTTCAGTTGAACTCAATAGACCAGGTTGCACCTGTCTCCATCTCCGTGCTTCCACTTCTTCATGTGACTAATACACGCTCATTTTGATGTTTGAATAAGTTGCTTAGTATCAGAGGAGCTTTTAATGTTCCATTCTAATAGGTTACACAGTCGTTTCACCAGGATTCTTTGTCTGAAAGAGGCATCTGGAGATTTACTCGTCTCTGACTGAATTTCTTGTTCGTTTTGCTGACAAGTAGTTTGTATTCTGTTAATGCTTTCTCTTTTTTGTCAAAATAGGAAGCCATTGTGCTCCCACCATTTGTTGCTATAGCAGTTCGTCCAAGGCCAGGTGTTTGGGAATATGTTCGTGTTAACGTATATGATCTGAGTGTTGAACAATTGACTATTCCTGAATATCTTCATTTCAAGGAAGAACTTGTGGATGGAGAGTAAGTTCTTTCTTATCTCTATTGCAAGTATGGAACATCAAAACTTACTGGTTGAATTTCTTTACAAAATTTGTTGATTTCGTTGTACCCTAGGGTTAATAATAACTTTGTGCTTGAGCTGGATTTTGAGCCATTTAACGCATCAGTTCCTCGTCCATCACGTTCATCATCCATCGGCAATGGAGTCCAATTCCTTAATCGTCATTTGTCCTCAATTATGTTCCGCAGCAAAGACTGTTTGGAGCCATTACTTGATTTCCTTAGAGGACACAATCATAAAGGGAATGTAAGTGCCGGGAGCATTTTTTTCCTTTGTAAATGTCTGCTTGTCCCTGATTGTCTTCCACTCACATCTTTCATTACGTGCAACCATTATAAGATATGTAAAATGCTCCTAGTTCGAATTTCATCAGCAACAAACTATCTTGTATTGTATCGCTGGATGAAGAGCATCATTACTTTTTATCTTTCCCACTTGATGGATAACAGTTGACTTTTGGGAAGAATATGGTCCTACTTGAAAATGTTCAAGAAGTATTACTACTTATTTATAAGATGGATTGTCTATCTATGCAGGTCTTGATGTTGAATGAACGTATACAGCGAATCTCCAGGCTGGAGTCTGCTCTTAATAAAGCAGAGGATTATCTCACCAAGCTACCACCAGATACATCCTATAATGAGTTTGAATATGCGTGAGTTTGTACATATTTGGTTTGTTTTCTTACAAGTGTATGTAATTGCTCAAGAAAAGGGAAAAATATAGGAGTTGAAACATTTTTTATGGAACCATGTGCATGCAGATTGCAAGAAATGGGCTTTGAGAAAGGTTGGGGTGATACTGCAAAACGTGTTTTGGAGACGATGCATCTGCTTTCTGACATTCTTCAGGCTCCTGATCCCGCAACCTTGGAGACTTTTCTTGGTAGATTACCAATGGTGTTCAATGTTGTCATATTATCTCCTCATGGATACTTTGGCCAAGCAAATGTCTTGGGTTTGCCGGACACTGGTGGGCAGGTAATAACAAGGAGAAAGAGGTCTTGTATTATGTAACTAGCTTGCTTACAGCTCCAGCCTCTTTTTGGATATACCCTTTAAACAGTTTGCTATCAACTAGTTCTGTTTCCCATAAACATTGTCACCTAGATTTTTCCTACAATCTAAAGAAGTGGAAAATACTCATGTATGTTCAGTTGATGCCTCACTGTGCTACAAGATTAGCTTTGGAATGTAAATATATATTTTGGAGTAAGTGAAAAAGTTTGGGAACATATATATCTACTAATACACCCCTCCCCCCAAAAATACTCAGAATATTTGGTCTTCTTTCTGGTATTTATGGACCATCTTCTTTGGAAATTCCACATTATATTTGGTTTTTTTCCTCTCCCTGCAAATTATACTGCTCAATCATCTCTAGATATTCCAGTTTTAACTTTAGACATAACGGTAAATAAGGGATTATTACTCTGTTTTTTCTTGCAGTAGGCTTGAGCAGGCACTCTGCTTTTTTATTGCAGTTAATATAGTTCATATAATTTTGCAGAAGCTAGAGCAGGGAAAACTCAGTAATTTAATTTTTGGCTGTGCTAATCACTGTAAATGTTGCTGACACATCCATGGTTTTCCTTGATTTTGTTCTCCTTTTGGTTGATTCGTAGGTTGTCTATATACTGGATCAAGTGCGTGCCTTGGAGGCTGAAATGGTTCTTAGAATAAAGCGTCAAGGACTTAACTTCAAGCCTAGAATCCTTGTTGTGAGTACATATATGTTATGCAAGCTCTTATTTGGTTTGTGGGATTGCAGTTGACATAAATATGCTTTCTCTGATTGCAAAAGGTCACCCGACTGATACCTGATGCTAAAGGAACCACCTGCAACCAGAGATTGGAGAGAATTAGTGGAACTGAATTTTCGCATATCTTACGTGTCCCTTTTAGGACAGAGAATGGAATCCTTCATAAATGGATATCTAGGTTTGATGTATGGCCTTACCTGGAGAAGTTTACTGAGGTAACCTGTTTGTCCGTTGGAAATTGCCGTTTGTTGCTGATGTTTGTTCCGTTGTGCCTAGGTGAATGATGTCAATTAGTTCCTTGCAAGTGCTTGCAATAACATGGGGAAAAAAAAGGATTTATGCTGGTTTGATGTCTGCCTCCAAGAACAATAATTATTAAAAGTTTATGACTAGTCATTCATGTACCTTATTTCTGTGCTCAAGCTATTTATATTGAAAAGTGATTCAGGCAGACTATACAAATTGGATGAACTTGTAGCCAACTGTTGTGTTTGCCAACATGTTGATAAATAGATACTTGTTGGTCCTCATTTTATTTTGGTTTGTCATACTGGATAACGCGCTTCTCATGTTCTGCAATGGGGAAAAAAAAAGGATTTATGCTGGTTTGATGTCTGCCTCCAAGAAAAATAATTATTAAAAGTTTATGACTAATCATTCATGTACCTTATTTCTGTGCTCAAGCTGTTTATATTGAAAAGTAATTCAGGCATACTATGCAAATTGGATGAACTTATAGCCAACTGTTGTGTTTGCCAACATGTTGATAAATGGATACTTGTTGGTCCTCATTTATATTTTGGTTTGTCATACTGGATAACGCGCTTCTCATGTTTTTTCTGCTTATATATACTGGAAGAAGACATACTTGCCCTTTCATAATTTCTCGGGACCTTTCTATTAGTGACACACTCTGCATCTAACATTTCCACGTGTCTTCTTGACCAGGATGTGGCAGGTGAAATGGCTGCTGAGCTCCAGGGAGTACCGGATCTGATTATTGGCAACTACAGTGATGGAAATTTAGTTGCCTCCCTGTTAGCATATAAATTGGGTGTCACACAGGTAGAAAAGACATGATTCTTTACCTGGCTAGCACAACGTCTTGAAGCTGTGTATCTGCAATAGTAATTTTACGCTTTGCGCCTTCTTTTTTTCCCAGTGTACCATTGCTCATGCATTGGAGAAAACAAAGTATCCTGATTCTGACATCTATTGGAGAAAGTTTGAGGAGAAGTATCATTTTTCATGTCAGTTTACTGCTGATCTACTGGCAATGAATCATTCAGATTTCATAATCACCAGTACCTACCAAGAGATTGCAGGAACGTAAGTTGCCTTGATATCTGCTACTCTTGCCCTGGTTGTCTATTGAGTCCATTTTTAGTTCGATATCATGATTTGAGGAACTGTGAATGGTAACCTTATCATATATGTGGAAGTGGAAGCTCTATAATTCTATTTTATAATTGGAAGAACGAAACTTTGTTTCCAATTGAGCTTGTAGTCAGAAATAATTTGTCGAGTTTGAGCTAGAACTTGGTTTATTTTCTGTTGAGTAGGATGATACTGCAACTATATTTTATGCGTTGGAAATTTACCATTTCATCTTTCTATTTCTTATATATGTTTGGTCTTCCTGTTAATCATGTTTACATGCTGAAACTCAAAAAAAAAAAAAAAAAAAGAAAAGTGAATGCTAGTTGATCTGTTATCGTTGGAAGCTTTAAAATCAGTAGATGTTTTTCTTCATGAATGACCAATGTTATTAAATAACAAGTAAATCTGGACTCTATTCACCTCGTAAGCAATCGAAAAAAGAACAGACAAATGTAACATCCTCAATGGATTGTTGAGACTTCTAAAATTTGTATATAGAAATTGTTTTGGCTTGTAACCACATGCATATTATGCCATATATGTTGAACATTGATGTGACTAGACCTAAATGTTTTGTTTTCCATGTTCAACGGAGTTTTACATAGAGTTAAGAGGAGAAGAGTGAGGAGTACTAATGTACGATGGCACCATTGTCTTCATGATCTGGATACTCTCAGTGCTCCTGTTCTTGCCTGTACTTTGATCCATGATTCATTCTCCCCTTTCTAGTTTGAGCTGCATCGAAGAAATTCCCACCAATTGTGAAAAAAAATGCTCACCTTATTGATGCAACATAGCAAACATGTTTTCTCTGTGAAGACCAAATCAAAACAAAATTCCCTGTTAAATCACCTCAGTGTAAGTGCCTATGGATAGCATTCTAAACTGTGTCACGATTCATGAATAGGGTACTAGAATTGGATGGTTGAAAAA
This sequence comes from Datura stramonium, assembly GCA_018107945.1. Classification (NCBI taxonomy): domain Eukaryota; kingdom Viridiplantae; phylum Streptophyta; class Magnoliopsida; order Solanales; family Solanaceae; genus Datura; species Datura stramonium. The sequence goes on from JACEIK010000690.1 coordinate 217,680, forward strand.
TAGTAAATGGTCGATAGGTAATCCAGTAAACATGCACTTACCTACTTATATGATGGAAAATGTGATGGGACAGATTTATTTTGTTTGTGGTTAACACAATACTGAATCCTATATCGTATACAATTTGGCCTGGCTACAATTTTGTCTTTAGAGTTCGTGCAGGTTGCTTAATAACACAGCTATGTTCTGTTCTATTGTTGCTTACACGTTTAATATTCTAGCGACATAATGATGCTAGACATTAGATGGCTTGCTTGCAAATTGATAGCCTTTTATTTCAGGAAGAATACTGTTGGTCAGTATGAGAGTCATACTGCTTTCACTCTCCCAGGCCTATATCGTGTCGTCCATGGCATTGATGTTTTTGATCCCAAATTCAATATAGTGTCTCCTGGAGCTGACATGACAATTTACTTCCCATATTCTGATGAGGAAAGGAGACTAACATCTTTGCATGGCTCGATCGAGAAGTTGTTATTTGATCCTGAGCAGAATGAAGTGCATATGTAAGTGATCCTCCCATCTGTACATATCCTAATAATTTGGAATAAATTACATGGTGATTCGTATAAATATGAACCTGACACCCCTACATTAAAGGAGGAGGGCCTGATATGATTCTCCACAAATAAACTTCTAATGATATCTGCGCAAATGTCCTGGATACTGTATGAGGGGAAGAAGAGAACCAGCTGTAGATGTCCCTAATTACTTCTTTACGTTCTTTTTAAAATGGTTAATGCTTTATTTTTTGATAAGTGGTCAGTTTTCACTAGTCCTCTAATTAAATGTCATTGTAATAGGCTCATTGTTTTTATACCTTTATAAAGGTTGCTCATTCGATCCCAAGATCCAAATAAGGCGACAAACAATGTCTTAGTACTTGGACACCCTTGCTAGCGTAGTTAATTATCGATGACATTGGTTGAAGATGAAGGGACAAAGTGGCTCCCAAGTAAAAGCTTAACTCTTTCGATGGTTTTTTCCAAAGAAAATACCAGATATATAATAGAGAATGGGGTTTTTGTACTTTGCTTCTGATTGGTAGTTTTATTGTGATCTGTGAATTGGGCTGTTGACTGATGTCATACTCTTCGATTACAGAGGTAACCTGAATGATCAATCAAAACCCATAATATTTTCAATGGCAAGGCTTGACCATGTTAAGAACATTACGGGACTAGTTGAGTGCTATGCTAAAAATGCTACACTCAGGGAATTAGCGAACCTTGTTGTAGTAGCTGGATACAATGATGTAAAGAAATCCAATGATAGAGAAGAAATAGCAGAAATTGAGAAGATGCATGCTCTTATTAAGGAACATAACTTGGATGGTCAATTCAGATGGATATCAGCCCAAACAAACCGAGCACGTAATGGTGAGCTCTATCGCTATATAGCTGACAAGAGAGGTATATTTGTTCAGGTATAATGTTTGTATCGCATCTTCTCCACTTTCATTTTTCTGTACAGAAAGAAAAGGTGGTTATTGTGACAAATCTTTTCCTTTTAGCCTGCATTTTATGAAGCATTTGGACTCACGGTGGTTGAAGCTATGACTTGTGGTCTTCCAACATTTGCAACTTGCCATGGTGGTCCTATGGAGATCATTGAAGACGGTGTATCTGGGTTCCACATAGATCCTTATCATCCCGATAAAGCCGCTGAGCTCATGGCAGAATTCTTCCAACGCTGCAAACAAGATCCTACTTACTGGGAAAAAATATCTGCATCTGGTCTTCAAAGGATTCTTGAGAGGTTTGTAGTTGTGTACATGTATAGGAAGAAGATTAACGAATGTTTATTTGAATGAAAAATAACCTTCCCCCTCGCTCAATTTCTTGTGTTTTAACCAATTTTAAGGTTTACATGGAAAATTTACTCCGAGAGGCTGATGACTTTGGCTGGTGTATATGGTTTCTGGAAGCTTGTTTCAAAACTTGAGAGGCGTGAAACTAGACGATACCTTGAGATGTTCTACATTCTCAAATTCCGCGAGTTGGTGAGTTTCTTTTTCGCTCCTTTTCAGTTCAATCATATATAAATGCAGTTCAAGTACCTATTATACACAAACATATCCGCAATTGGGGCTGTTGAAAGGACTTTTCGAGAGGATTCATGTAAGCTTTTACTCTGTTTCCAGGTAAAATCTGTTCCTCTAGCAATTGATGACAAGCACTGAGAATGATATGATGGTGCAAGCAGTAGGACTTTGCAAAAATAAACAAATATAACGTGGATTGAGAGGAGCAGCTAGCTAAAAATGAAAGACATAAATGTTGCACGTAACTTGTTAATGTGTGCCACGGTCTATAAATGTGATGTGAAAAAAACAATGTGCTTCCCCAGGGGGGGGGATCAGGTGACTGATATGCACTTTATGATTGTGCTTCTATCTTCCTGTCGTAGTGTTCTCAAACCAATATGCACTTAGTTTTTCCTGGTTATAAGAGATGACTTATATTAATAGGAAATAGTACATACTGTTACATAATTTGCTGCTTAGAGGATTGGCATACAGGGACTATTAGTATTCACTATGTGTAAAATAATGGAGAAGAGAACGGTAGTAACAATAAATAACCCTGGAGGATTGACGTACTTTGGACGAAGGCTGCTTGGTAAGTTCTATGAATGGAGTACCCCTTGGTCGAAGAATTTATGTATTATTTTTTTGTTGTAGGATAGAATATGAAGCAACTAGATGAAAGAAATCTCTCCATGTAGTAGTCGATTTTTTATTTTGTTAAAAAGACAAAAGCACATCTTAAAATATATACTGTGTAATAGCGTTTAATGTAATACACCAAACATTTAATAATAAATAAATTTTTGAATAGACGAAAATAACTTTTTTAAAAGTTTCTTATATGTGAAAATGAAAATTTTTGTAAAAAAAATTACAAAATCATTTCTCTTGATATAATGTTATCTACCAATAGCTTTGTAACATCGATGACACTGATCATCACTCACTGCCTTCTTTTTTCTAATCTTCAATTTGTTCAAGCAAGCAGGAATAATCAACTTTTGTTGTCAAATACAAATACAGAATTGATGCAAGGAAACAAGCAAAAATCAGTGCTTAGGCTTGATGCCTAATGTAAACTATAAGCTGCTATACACATTCTTATACAACTCAATAGCTTAGCTCTTACTGGATAATTAGAATAGGAATCATCAACAAATCATAGCCGGATTATGGTATTAAAAAAGAAAATTATGTTGCTGTCCTGTCCTGTCCTGTCCATCCTAATGAAAAGGATGGGTCATCCAGTTACTACATATGATTGTGTGGAGAAGCACATTACCGTTTTGCATCAACAAACACTAGCACAGCCCCTATTATATTGAATCAATTTTATTTTATTTTTATTTTTTAAAAAGAAAATGTGGTCAGTGCTAAAGCCCCTATTATTGATCAAATATTGACCGGGAACAAGCGCCCACGATCCTTGGTTTGGTTTGACCTCCCAAAGTGGTGGTCCTTGCTTTTAGAAAGGAGAGCAGGGCCAATTTCTCGTTTCATATTGGTCTTTACTCAGTAAAGAACAATGGCACTAACATATGTGGATACATCTATGGAAGGCCGTCGATGTGCAACTAAAGAGCAATAAGCATCTGAGACAATTATGAACCCTCCATCCTCCATATTGAGGAATTTTCATACTAAAGGCGATGCAGTTAACGATCAATGCAGCTATGTAATAAACTCACAGCTCGTTAAGGCTACAACATGTAATTTGTTTTGTTTATTTCATGACACGAGATGAAATCATGCATCTACAAGCATATTCATACTGAATTGCATGACTAGTTCAGAGTTCTGAGCATAGCTTCTCACAAATAGGAATGGTAATAGCTGAGGCAGAAGGCCATCACAACTTTAGGTATCCTATGTCTACAAAACTAGATGAATGGTGCACTGTCAACTTGCAGGTCGGGCCTTCTTACTGTCAGGGTATAAAATTGGTTTCCAGCAGTCAAAACCCATTACATTGGCGGAAAGAAATGGATTTTCAGATCAGTATATAATCAAAACTATTCCCGCTATCCTACCAAGCCTAAAGTTTGAGTAGAAACTAACATCAGCTGATGATCATCTTGTTCAAGAATTCAGCTTGCTCAGGAAAGTATTCCAACAGTTCATCTTTTGTCACCCAGACAAAATCATCACACTTTCTAATATCAAATTTGTTGGCTGCAATGACTTGGGATTTGAAGAAGAAGCGCTGTCACAATAAAATATACATTAGAAGCCCATACACTTTGCAGCAATCAGGGAATTTCCCTGCCTGTGGATTGAAAGAATTTGCGACTTCGATAACTAAAATGCCCATACCTTGATTGATGGAATTTTCTTGTCTTCAGTGGGTTGTATGACCATATGACCCATAGGGGCATTTCCAACAAAATACGTATGTGAAAGATCTCCAATTACAGATTCTAGGGCAGACTCAGCACACTGCAAATTGCAACTTCTAATTCATTTTTTTAACCCAAATAACTGATATCCCCAAAGAAATGAACTGAATAAGTACTATTTACCTTGCGCAATGTCTCTTCAGACTCATAAACTTTTTCTGGAAAATGCCAGACGGGCTTTCCACTATGAGAACCATGTGTGGTACCATGAACTAGAAGAAAGAGTCTCCTGTCTAGTGCTCGCTGTAATGACCTTATGCACACCAACAAAATTTCATAATCAGTGCCATAAAATACTAGCCAGCAGAAGGAAAAAAACGCTGTAAACATCTATTGACATACTATTCATGTTCAGGCAAATGCAAAAGGTTTTGCATATGCCATATTGGAGCCTAATGCTGATTAAATCTAAAGAAAGTGAACCCGGCATTGGTAACTTTTAGCAAATTTTGACTAATAAGTGGTGAGTTGAAGAACAGATGCAAGCTTTATTTTTTGGGGTAGAGAGGGTGAAGAAGACATTTAAAGGGAAATGAAAAAAGCAACAATAGCTCTCCATTCTTAATTTTAACTATTTGCATAATGTTCAATTAGATAAATCTCAACTAACACATCAATTACTTCAGGACAATATTAGGGCATGTCAACGTAAAAAATTTAGTTATGGTAAATAATTTAGAAGTCAATAATTACCTTTTGTCCGGAAATATGAGTCTGCTGAATTTAGGTAAAGCAACTATTGAATAGGAAAAGATCTTCTAGTGCAATATCCATATTCAAATTCTTGTATAATAATTGACAAAAGTTAGAAGTCCAAGCTTGGTACCTTTGATCATTAGTCTTATCCGCTTCTGTGATTCGAGGAGCTGGTTTATAATCAATTTGATAATCACCTTTTCCCCTGCATGTAAAATATAGATGTCACCGTGCCAGCTGACCGTGTGGCATTTGACACTAGACAGAAAGGTCAAAAACTAGACAGAACAGTATGTAATAGCATGTTCAAAAAGAACCATGTACATAATCAATGGCTAATGGGGAAGAATGCATGAAAGAAAAGGCAATAATAACACACAAACCAAGGAGTAAAAATCAGTTGGTCATAATGCCAAAAGAGCAGGCAGTGTTTACTCTTCCAACACGTGTACTGTTGCATGAAGAGATCTCAATTTCTTAAAACGCGATCTTATAGATATAAATGAAATTAGGCCATTTTTACCACCACATGCTCTTTTTGAAAAGAAAGTAAAGTTTTTAAAATAGTAAAATGCCCAGCACTAAGATAGTAATGCTCAGTACAAAAGGATATTCTCCAAGTTACAGAAATTGTTCAATTTTGCATGGAACTAATGAAATAAATCATGGGATCCTCTTTATATGTTGTACCCTATTTAATTGACATGGGGCTATTCAGCTGCATCTAAAACAAAAATCCTATGGCCTCATACTATTGAAAAATGACTAGAGTCTCCACAGGTATACAAAATCTCATCTACTCACAAATGAGGCAACAGAAATTTTTAATGGTTGAAAGTTGGCACAGATAGTAGTAAAGTGACTAAAGAGCCAAACCTTGAATCTTCACAGGCTACACAGATTTAGTTATATGGTGTCGCGAAAAATAAAGAAAAAAAACTTAAATAAAAGGAGGCTAAATTAAGGCCTAATTATGATCACTTTACAATTTCTTCTTGGCTTTAGATCATGGACATTGAAAATCAAGATGATTAGGCTTTTAATTTTATCTTTCCTCGAATTAATGTTTTGTACCATACTCAATAAAGCTGATTAAGCATTTCAAAGCAGATATGAAAAGGAAATATAGTAGTAAGTGAAGAAGCCATGATGAAAACATTGAGAAAAGAACCGTAAGAACAACTAATACGATAACCGAAACAAAGGAAACAACATGTAATAGTAAAATTTGAAGAGTAAGATAATAGGTGAGTAATAATAATAATATGATAATAAAAACTACACTACCTACTAATATTCTACCTTAATCTCGACCTCCATATACTCCTATCTAGGATCATATACTCAGTAAGCTGCAGGTGTGTCATGTTTTATCTAATCACCTCTCCCCAATACTTGTTCGACCTACCTCTCCTCGGACCCACCATGGTTAACCTATCACACCCCTCACTGGGTCATCTGTGCATCTCCTCTTCACATGCCCGAACCATCTCAGCCTTGTTTTCCTCATCTTCTCCACCACGGAGGCCACTCCGACCTTGTCCCGAATATCTTCGTTTCTAATTCTATCTCTCCTAGTGTGCCCATACATCCATCTCAACATCCTCACTTCCGCTACTTTCATCTTTTGAACATGCGACTTCTTGATCAGCCAACACCACGCCTCATACAACATAGCTGGTCTAACAACCAATTTATAAAACTTACTTTTTAAGTTTTAGCGGCACATTCTTATCACACAGTACACCGGATGCGAACCTCCATTTCATCCATCTCAGTCCAATACGATATGTAACATCATCGTCAATTTTTCCATTTCCTTAGATTATTGACTCAAGATACTTGAAACTTCCTCTCTTAGAGATGACAAGAGATATATATACACCAAAGGGGAAAAATCACTCTTGTAATAAGAGTGCATGCACAACCGTAGTAATGCATAGTAATATTCTGATTTATTATCTTTCAAATATTTTTGGCCAATGTCATGGAAAAAGAAGCTGGACTAAACCAGATGTTCTTTCTTATAAGGAGGAGTAGTCTAGCTTAAGTTTCACCTTGTGAATTATTAGAAATACCAATGCAAATGGGATGCTTAGATGATAGAAATCTCAGACTTTAGAATCAGAGTTAAACGTAGAAATGCTTATGGAAATTCCCACAAGATCTTGCACACATTGGACACTATGATATCACCAAAGACAGCTATTGAACCAGAGCGGATATAATAGTAGATAATGATATTCATGATATGTTTAGGAAGGGAGAATCAGAAAATAAATTATAGGTATACCTATCTTTGTCATTATGTTCCCTAGCTTCTCATGCTTTGATGTGCTACACTCGTTATGAAAGAAATCATCACAGATTGAAGAGAGAACCACAACTGCACCTGGGAGTACTATGTCATTTATTCTTTTTATGGAGTCAACAGAAACTTCTACTCAACAAAAGGTAAGAGTAAGGTTTGCGTACATCCTACCTTCCCCAGACCCCACTTGCAGGATTACACTGGATTTGTTGTTGTTGTCACAGGAGCTTCTATGTATTAATGAAATAAACATTTGTGACAAATTGCATTTTTTAAAGGTTCAATCATATAATGCTTGCACACTAGGAAACTTTTTTTTTTTTTTTTTTTTTTTTGAGAATGGCTTGCACACTAGTAATTCCCTAAAGTTTTATTAGCGGAACTTCAAACAAGAAAATAGTAAAAGGGCTAAAATGCCAACAATCTGTTTTTAATTTTTGCCAATAGAGGAAGCAACAATTATTCATGTCTTCCTGCAGTAAAGTATAGTTAGCAACCTATGGGCCTAATAAGTTTAGAATGCTTGACAGCATTGTATGGATTAACTGCGGAGAAGTCCAAAAACCGGAAGAAAGGCATGATTGGTAATGCAAGATGAATTAGAAACTGAGAAGATTCGTTTCTGCAGTAAATTTCAGACTCCAGAAAGCTAGATAATCGAGAGTAAAATATTAGTAAAATAAGGAAAACCTTGAAATCCCTCCAAGACCAATTGTACCATTAGTTTTCGTGAGCCATAATGAATGTTTTTTGTTTAGTATTTCTGACAGGATTTCATGCCTGTAGCAATGAGCTCTTTTTCCTTTACTGTTTTACCCACTTATTTAGTCAGTTGTGAGTATAAATCCTTCCTTTTTAACTGTTAATTATAGTTTAAAAAGAGAACTTGACCTAGAAAGAATATTTTCCCATAACTTTCCAATTTCAGGAGTTCCAAAACTAGCAAAATATCTCTAATGCTGGATTACATAACTTAAACAATCTATTAGAAAATAAAATAGGCACTAAATTACAATCGTAAACAATGAGTTACTTATATTTTTTTGCAAAATTTATCACGCATCCAAATTTTGAACATTTAGTTTATTTCTTTGTTATTGTCTGCGTTGTGGACAGCATAAACCAGTGCTGCTCATGCCCATTTTTAATCACTTTATGCAGAACATAGTTGATTCTGCTCTGAAGGAAATCAACCAGCATTTAAACTAAGATCTCTCACTCAGACAAAATCTATTCATAGATTAAAGAGGAATGCTCAGAAAACCTTCAAAACTTTTTGATTTTTATGTTCTCTTCATGATATTCAGCTCCTACAGCAATTTCACTGGCCTATTATGTTTGAACTTGTTTCATGTTTCCTATGTACACTATTAGTACCATTCATTCGTTAATATTCATGATGAAGATACATAATTCACAAGAAAAAGAATAAAATGACAAGGTGTAATTCGAGAAATACAACAAAAACTCTTACCTGGTATCAGACTTTTTCAGAAAACTTTCTGGATACTCCCGCCGATACTGCTGCCTCCAACGAAACCTACAAAAGAAGTTAATAATAACAATACTGCAATCAACTATACACCGATTAAGGTTAAATAATTATCTACACTGTCATTCACCAACTCTTGTTCAGGAACCTTTGCTCTTCTTTTACTTTCTTTTTTTTTGAGTAAGGAACCTTTGCTCTTTTTTATACTTCTCACTTTCTCCTTTTGCTGACATCTTAGTTACCAAACCAATCCATGACCTCATTATTCTCAATTTTATTACACACATTATCTCCAAACGTTAGAAAGCACATCAAAAGTTTGGACAAAAGAAGCTCTATTCTTTCTTCGATATACTTCATCAAACTTACAAATCAAAAGAATGAAATAGTGAAGAAGGCCATATTTTTTCTTCTGGTAAGTGCTATAATCGTAATAGAAGATTCATAAAGTTGACCTGACTAATTTGGGATTGAGGTGTAATTGTTGTTTTTAGCACTATTTTTCTAAAGCACGTATATTAAATTACCCTTTAATCCCTAATTAACAGTCACATATTCTGGAAAACAAAAAAAAAAAATCAACACTAACAAATGTTTTTGTTCTATTATAAGAAGCAGTAAGCTTACAAACCTGAAAGAGTTCTCTTTACAGCATTTACATGATTTAGGATTTATGGTGAATTCATTGCTCTAAAAGTATATCACTGTAATTGGATTACCAAAAGCCTAAACTCTTGTAGGCAATGAGAATATAGAACATTTCGAGTCCCTACAACAATTGAATAGGAAAAAATGAGGTTAAAGAAAAAAAAGTACAATGAGGAAAGAAAAACTTACGAAAATTCTTGAAAAGCATATGCAGTAGGATCGATTTTGGGAACAACAACTGGTAATCTCTCGAAGAGTACCGAAGCTACAATTTTATCATTGTTGGATGAAGAAAACCAACGTTTACATATCACAGATCGGCCCGCAGACGAACAGCACCTCTGCATTTTCACAAACCCTAAAACCCAAATTCCACAGCTCTTTAGAATGTTTATTCTCAGGAAAATACAGTAATTACAATTTCTCTGTGAACGGTGTAAGCTCGGTAAAAGTGAAACCTGTTGTTGCACTTAGAGCCGTTTGGTTTAGGAAAAAAAAGAACAACTTTTTAATACTAAGTGCTTAAGGTATTTTTTAAAGTGTTAGAAATTTATTTTATAAATAAGTAGTTATATATTTAAATAAAAGTATTGAAATTGAAGAAAAAATTATTGATATGTTTGATAAATAAGTATTGTTAAGTATTTATTTTTGGTTAAATGCTCTTAAAGTTGTTAACACTAT
>JACEIK010000690.1:290860-347836 GCA_018107945.1 Datura stramonium
CTTCCTTTAATCATTTAACATTTTTATTATTATTGTTATTATTATTATTTAAAAAATAAATAAAATGAACCAATAAATTTTCAACACGTGGCAAGATTCTTTCTTATCTCTTTGTAACGAACTCTTTAACACCTCACCATATTTTTCTTCCTCTCCAAGATTGCTCACACACACACATCTCACTCACTATTTCTTTTCTTTTCTTTCTCACAAAATACTCACCCTCACACTACCCTCACACCACACTCATAGGTCACGGGTACACACAGACCTGCACGCCATTTTTTTTCTTATTTCTTTGGCACCAAGACTCTACTAACCTACACACACAATTCAGAGGGGAAGGGAGAAATATACACACTACACACACCGAAAAAAGACATATAGACAGAGAGCTGAGAGTTGGGGGAGGGAGATTTGATTTATATATTTTCCAATTCTTCTTTCTTCTTCTCAAAGCACACCAGATAACAAACACACAAGGGAAAAATAGAGAGAGCACGAGAGTACTCCATATTTTTTATTCTTTGCCAGAAAATCCCACAAGTCACAAAGAGATGACAATTTGAGAGTATAGACAGAGCATGTTCTACGAATTTGGTGGATTTTGGATTTATTTCTTCTCCTAGAAAAATCTGGATTGATAGCAAATTAGGCGGACAGAGCATGTAGATACACGGAAAAAAAATAATAGAAGCGTCAACCACGACGCATCTTTTCCTTCACCAAACCGCCATCGTCTCGTCTTTTGGCTATTCACCTGAGAAATTAATAACTATGAAAACACAAATTCATCTTACGCTCTGAATATAATGTTTGTCTCTGTTTCAGATCTCCTTCTGTCTATTGGATAGCTTTGAGATTTTGGTTCTTTTTGGATTTGGGGTCTCTTCTTCGTCTTTTTAGTGACGGGTATTACGAGGTGCTATTTCTGGTCGAGGTCTGTTCGAAACTCCGTCCGTGGAAGCTGTACAGTTCAGAAATTACAATATCCATTGGCTTTAGCACTAAAAGGTCCATTTCTCTCTTCAATATCTCTGTTCTGAGTAATGTTGATTTTGTCCTATGTTGATTGAGTTTCTTGAAGATTTGCCTGGAGTACATTGATAGTATTTGGTTGAATTACTTGTAATTATCATGATAATAATTTCTATTCATATGGTGTTTTTATTGTTAGTGAAAGCAGTGTTATTAATTTGCAATCTTTGAAAGTTATTTGATGGGTAAATTAGAAATTTAGATAGAAGAGACAATAGGCATTAAAGGATAGGTCAACTTTTGGATGAATAAATTGCAACAGAGTGAATTAAAGAATTTAGGCTCAGCGATGGAATTGGAACTGCATTTGATTTTGGGGTTGGTAGGCAAACCTTTAGGCCGATTTGATTGCTTCCGTGCTTTTTCATTTGTTTTTTTAATATTATGTAAGCATGAAATATTGATGTTAGCCTCTTAAGTTAAAATCGTGCACGACATAAATCGCTTTAGGGTCTAATTAATTAATGAGATAAGAAGCGAGATATATAGGACTTGAATTTAGTTTAATTTTCATTGACGGAAGATGAGTTGGGTTTTCAAATCCAAATAATAGTTAGTTATCTAATTAATTTAATTGATAATTAATGATGAGATCGGAAAACGCTGCTACCGATAAATCGTTTTAATAAAATTCATCTACTATTTATAGCCGGATTAATGGAAGGATAGACTCTTGGATACGTTAGATGCTTGTTTAGGCACGAGAAGGTGGGACGACTCATAAAAGCCTCAAAGGCGTGCAAATTAAATCGTGGTAAGGCTAAAAAGCGCTGCTACCAGTATGCCACGCATTAATAATTTAAATTAATTTCAAATTTTTTTTAAAACGAGTCAAGAAGGTGGATTGAACAACCTCTTAAGCTCATAGCATAATGTATCCAAAAATTAAGTTAAGCAGAATATAAGTCGATAAAGCGTCCGTGCTAGAACCACGGGACTCGAGGGATGCGTAACACCTTCACCTCGGTCAACAAAATTCTTTACCCGGTCTTTTGTTTTCGCGGACTAAAAAATAAGAGTCATTTCCTTTTGATTAGGGATTCAAATAGGTGACTTGGAACACCGAAACTCAATTCCAAGTGGCGACTATGAATAAATAATTTAATCTCTTTTCAATAGTCACTTCGATTAGAAAAACCCTTTAGATAATAAAATTTCTCCTTCATCACTTCGGATCAGGAGGTCGTCATTAAAAAAAGGGTGTGACAAAAGGTGTCACCAAGGTGTATGATGAAAGTAGATAAGAGGAAGGTATACAATTCAGTAGAATGGGTTTATTTAGAACAAATCCTAACTTGTTTGAAATTCCCAGAGATGTTTATTCGCTAGATTATGTTGTGCATCACAACAGTGACATATTCTGTATCCATAAACGGGCATCTTACAGCTCCATTTCCGGCAAGGAAAGGATTAAGGCAAGGGGATCCTATGTCCCCATTTCTATTTGTATTAGCTATGGAGTATTTGGCCAAATTACTCAAGATGCTTATTAGAGAACCTGATTTCAATTTCCATCCTAAATGCACCAAGCTTAACATCATACAACTAGGTTTTGCTGATGATATGCTCTTATTATGTCGAGGGGGTCCTAAATCTGTCAAGTTGTTATTTGTCTGCTTTAATAAATTCTCACTGACTTCAGGGTTAGAGGTTAATCTTGAGAAAAACTCCATTTATTTTGGAGGGGATCCCGATGATGTGCTAACTAACATTCTAGAGTTTCTGAAGTTCACCAAAGGAGAGCTACCTTTCCGGTACCTGGGCATTCCTCTTAGTCTTAAAAAAACTTCTATTGGTCAATATGAACCATTGTTGGACAGGATAATGGGGAAAATAACATCTTGGATTGCAAAATTCCTTACATATGCAGGGAGATTGCAATTGATTCAGTCAGTCCTATTAGCTATACAAGTATATTGGTCTTAGATATTTGTTTTGCCTAAGGCAGTATTGGCACTTATTGAATCACTGCGTAGGAAATTTTTATGGACTGAGGGAGTTGATATGTCAAAGAAGGCTTTGGTAGTTTGGGAAGTATTATGTTGGCCTAAAACAACAGGATGGCTTAATATATTAAATATCTTTCACTGAAATGGGGTTGCTATAGAAAAACTTTTGTGGAACCTATGTAAAAATAACAATACTTTGTGGATTAAATGGATGCATAGCTACTATATCAAGAGGAATCCAGTGTGGGAGATGTGGATTCCTCAAGTAGCTTGGGTGGTTCAGGAGATATTGAAAGCTAAGTCTACATTTATAGATGCAGGATATTCTGAAGAGGATGTGGACAAATGCAAAATTTCTCTATTAAGAAGCTGTATGACAAACTAAGGGGTGAGTTTTCAAAGGTGCAATGCCGAAAAGTTATATGTAATAATTTGAGAGCTCCATAATGGTGTTTCATTTTGTATTTAGCTGTAAAAGCAAGGCTGCAAACTCATGATAGATTGGCTAGGTGGATGGAAACTGAGGAGAAACGGTGCCTATTGTGTGAGGTCGAGGAAGAAAGCCATGATCATCTCTTCTTTCTATGTCAATTTTCTAGTTTGCTTTGGGGGAAAATATTAAATTGGCAAGGAACTAATAGGAGGCCTCTTTGTTGGGCAGAAAAAGTGAACTGGGCAGTACAAAATGCGCAGGGTAAGTCCGATAATGCAGAGGTATACAGAATAGCATTGTCAAAATGCATATATACACTTTGGATTGAGAGGAACAAAAGGATTTTTCAGAAGCAGAAAATAGAAGCAGGTGTGCTGGTGCAACAAATCATCCAGGAGATCCATGGAAGAGGTTCTTTGTTTATAAGATTGCAGAGGAAATTCGATAGCCTTAATTTTTACCCTTAAATGTAGCAATATAAACTAGGTATCTTGTAGAAGAGTTGATGAGAAGAGGATTAGTAGCAAGCAGATTTGGGGTTGTCCAAATGCTGCTAGAATATGGTTTGTATTGCTCAATTTGATAAATAAAATATTTATTTATCAAAAAAAATATATAAATATAATGATAATTTTATATTTTAAAATTAAACACTTAATTAAACTCTATATAATGGGAAATCGCATACAAATTGTGGTTTAGGGATTTGTATTATACAAGGAAATGAAGGGATTAATTTAAAGTATAATTTGTATATTAGTAACTAATTTGTAAACTAAATTAAATTTAAGAGGAATAATTTTAAAAGGATTTATATGTGTGCGCATGGGTGGATCTAGTATTTTAGATGAGCATTCATGACCAATAATTTATCCGCATAAAATTTATTGAAACTGATAAAAATGTTCAAATATGAAAGTAGAACTCGAATAATGTGATGAGTTTGGCTGCTGTAACTAAATTCAGAGCTCATAGAATTAAAATCTTGATCGTTCCATTTATATATATTCACAATAATTTAGACTTGTTCTTTTTTCAATTCTGTTTTTGTTGGAAGACTAATTGAAAATTGTAGGAAATCAGAATTATTTAGAATTTGATATTTTCTAGTTTTTTTAATTCATGTCTAAATATGAGGTGTAGTCAAATTGATATAGATATCAATAGATTTTCTAGTTTCTAAACAAAATAGATATTAAATTATTATAAATAGACGTAAGTACAGGTTTGCCAAGGCGCGAGAGAGAAAGGCCCATAATTAACCTGGATCAAGTGAAGTGCATCAAAGACAAGGAAGATAAAGTGTTGGTGGAAGAGCCCCACATTCGACGGATATGGAAATCATACTTTCACAAGCTCTTGAACAAAGTAGGAGACAAAGATATTGTGTTGAGTGATTTAGAGCACTCCAAGAGATATTGGGATTTTGGTTATTGTAGGTGTATTATGATTGAGAAGGTTAGGAGTGTAATTCATAGGATGAGTAGGGAGAGTGACCAAATCAGATGACATTCCAGTAAAGTTTTGAAAAAACAGAGGCAGAACAAGTTTAGAGTGGATGACTAAGCTAGTTAAGATCATTTTTAAGATGACAAGAATTCTTGAAGAATGGAGGTGGAGTACAATAATTTCGTTGTACAAGAACAATAGTGATATTCAAAACTGTAATAATTATAGAAGTATCAAGTTGCTCAGCCACACTATTAAAAGTTTGAGAGAGAGTGGTGGAGATGAGGTTGAGGAGGGGTGTGTCTTCCTGAAAACCAACTTGGATTCATGTCGGAGAGATCTACTACAAAACTCATTCATCTTCTAAGGAGACTGGTGGAGAAGTATAGGAAAAGGAAGAGGAACTCACATATGATGCTTATTGACCTAGAAAAGGCCTAAGACAAAGTCCTAAGGGAGGCCCTGTGGAGATACCTGAGGGATAGAGATATTCTGGTGATTTACATTAGAGCGATGAAGGATATGCCGATGGAGCTAAGATCAGGCTAAGAATAGTGGGAGGAGAGTACTTTGAGCATTTTCCTATGGAGATGGGACTGCACTAGGATCAACTCTTATTTCGTTTTTATTTGTCTTGGTGATGAAAAATTAATGTGACGTATTCAAGGTGAGGTGCCATAGTGTATGTTATTGTAGATGACATAGTACTGATTGATGAGACTTATGACAGAATTAACTCTAAGTTAGAGGTTTGAAGACAGACCTAGAGTCTAAACGGTTCAGATTGAGCGCAAGATCAAAACAGAAAATTTAGAGTGTAAGTTCAGTGACATAACACATGAAACAGACATGGAAGTGAGGCTTGATGAACAGGTCATCCTCAAGAGAGAAAGTTTCAAGTATCTTGGTCTTTGATCCAAAGAAACAGAGAGATTGATGATGACACACATCGTATTGGTTCAGGATGGATGAAATGGAGGCTCAACTCTGGAGTCTTATGTGATAGAAAAGTATTACAAGGACTTAAAGTTAATTTCTAGAGAGTGGTGGGTAGACCAACTTTATTGTATAAGGCAGAATGTTGGTCAGTCAAGAACTCTCATGTTCAAAAGATTGTATAAATGAGGATGCAAAGATAATATTAGAAATAAAGATTAGATTCCGTAGTGGACAAGATGAGGGAGGCGAGGTTGAGATGGTCTGGACATGTGAAGAGGAGATGCACAGATGCTCCTATAAGGAGGCATGAGAGGTTGGATATGGTGGGACTGAGGAGAGGTAGAGGTAGGTCGAAAAATGATTGAGGCTAGGTGATTAAATAAAACATGGAGCCACTGCAGCTCACTGAGGACATGACCCTAAATAAAGGGGTATGGAGGCCGCGGATTAGGATAGAAGATTAGTACGTTGGCAAGCGTTGTCGCACTTTTAGGTGAGATTAGACTTGGTGGTAGTCTGCAAAACCGTGTATGTTGTAATATTAGCCTTATTTATGTAGTTTCTTGCTTTTTGATTTTTTTTAATCATATGTCGTTGTTATTGTTCCTTTTCTATATGCTTTGTATTGCTTTTCGTATTAACTGTCATGTTTTTTTCATTGCATTATTCACTCATTCACAACTATTTTGATTTGATATACTTAAGTCAATGATCTATCGAAAACAACCTCTTTATCTCCACGAAATAAGAATAAGGTCTACATAAATTTTATTCTCTCTAAATTTTATTTATAAAATTATACTGAATATGTTATTATTGCATAATAGACGTATGTCTTACCTATCTTTTTATCGTAAATAGTGAAGAATTAGAAAGATCATTAACATATTTATTGAGTATGGAGTGAATTATGATTTTGTTTCCTCCTTTATACTTCTTAAATCTCATGGGGTGTAGCAGTGATCAGCATGTGGTAGATGCAACTAGCCATTAATTAATTTGACTGGAAAACACGACGAATTTTGTAGGTGAATTTATATATTGTTATTATTAATATTATGAAAAGGAAAATGTAAAAATAAAGACAAAATAATACTATTCAAAGTAACTCTTTTTATTCAAGTATCCGCGTAAAGACCAAGTCTTTTGTCTTTCTTTTTTATTTTAATGGATATTCAATTTAGATTTTTTTTTCCCAATATAAGATCCATAGATCAGAGGCAATATTTTCCTTTTTAAATATATATGAACATATATTTCCTTTTGATCTCTTTCATATCATCATAGTACCTCTTTAAGTAAAATATGAATAAAACAGGCAAAATCTTTAAGAAATCATTATCCTGTCAACTTTTGTTTATATTTTATTGTCATGTTTATTTTTTAAATTAATAACTGGAAATTAAAATTTTAGAAATTATTTAAAAAAATAAAAAATTTTGGGGTTTTTTTTTTTTTATGAATTTTGAGTTTTTTTAATTTTTTATTTTTTTAACTTTTAAAAATACTTTCTTTTTTGTTTTGATTTGGTTTATTTAAGTTAATTAATTTTAAAATTAAATTGAGGACTTTCTTAAAGAGAAACCTCATGCAATATCACATGGAATAAGTTATTCTATTCATAGAGATTCCGATAACTATTCCAAAGACAAAAATGAAAAATTGGCATAACTTGAAATGTTTTAAATATTTTAAAATTAAAATTAAAATTTGAAGTTGGTATTAATAATACATGAATTTGTAATTGTTTGTGAATTTAGGAATTTAAAATTATTATTTAAATTTATAAATTTAATACTTTAAAAAAAATAACAATTAATTTCAGATGAGCATAATAAAGAAATAATTCTTGATAAATAAATAAATTAATTAATGCTTTCAATCAGTATATATGAGTCCATCAGGTCAGATACCGTGGAAATATAATATTTTAGCACCATCATTTTTCTGTGAAGTATAGTCGAGCTTTTTTCTAACATGGTAAATACTTAGCTAAATAATTATAAAATACAGTTATTACAACAATATGTATGTGCTATAATATAATTATAATGTAATTTTGGTGTTACGTTTCATTTGCACAAGACAATTATATAATTGAATAGTTTCCTATTTCAAATAAAAGCAAACTATAAAAATTATTATTTTTCAGATAATATATAAATAAATTTTAATGGGTGATAATATATATATTGCAATTTGCACCATGTACTAGTACCACCCCGATGTTTTGCCCTCTTCTTGGAGAAATGAGAGTGTGATGTCTTTCTAAGTGATACTCAATTTCATGTTGATTAAATAATAAAATTTCATTCGTGTATTTTATTTATTTATTATATTAAAAATAATTTTATATTTATTTGTTCATTTTAATATTTTTTTAAAAAAACTATTTTTATTTCTAATGTCGTGATATTTGTTCCAAATTATTTTTAAATCCATTAAAATTGTACACCAACTAATGCGACATTAAAGTAAATATGCATTTTGTTATTAATTTCATTTAGAAAAAGTATCAAAATTTATTGTAAACAAGTAAAAATAAAAAATTAAAAAATCTTGGCCAAATTAATTAATTACACCTATTAAATTACTCAATTCAACTACAAAATGACCTTTCAAACAATCTTGAAGTTTAAAAAATAATCGTTGAGCGAAGAGAGGAGTAAGATTTCCAAATTGTCAGTTAAAGTGAAATTGGAGTAGTGAAGTTTATATATATATATATATATATATATATATATATATATTATTTTCTATAAAGTAATTTGGAAGGAATTATAAACCAAAACTTCATTTCATTTTCCTTACAAAATCACCCATTTCCCATCGTGAATATATACACATTTTTGAAATAATTTTCTTGAACTTTAAATCTTTATTTAATCCATTTATCTCTAATTATCTATCGTAATTTTTAAAAATAATTATTTTAAAATATTTTTTTATTTTAAAAATTCTAGATAAAGTTAATTTTTTTCTCTATATCAATACGAATATTTTAATTATGAAGGTGATGATGTATAAATAGAATAAATATTTAATAGATAAAAAATATATCTTAAAGTATAAATAAGAAAAAATAGTTAAAATCCTTCCTAATTAATATTTTAAACACGTAAAAAAAAAACAATAAATAATTTGAGACGGCGTGAACAATGCTTTTAACATACGTTGCCTTGAGCTGAGCATGCGGATAAGTTTTAGCAAATGGATTATTTATTGGAGCAAGGTTAAATTTGAAAATGATCAATTAGTGATTTGCTTATTGGAGCAAGGTTAAATTTGAAAGCAGTCAATTAATATGCTATCTGGATTTTATAAATTCACTTAACTTAATTTGTTTGGCTGTAATTGTGTTTCGTGAATGAAAAGAGGAAATAATCTCATTAGTTCGGTTGGTAGGCTATTTAAATTTTATTCTTGTTGATAAAAAATCGATTTTCCATCTTACAATGTCACTCTCCTAATTCCCCTTTCCCTCTCCAATTTTTTTTTTAAAAAATTCCAAAGGGAGTATTTACACTAGTTCCTCCGATGCATATTTATTTGGTGTTTTTATCTTTTATTTGACTTGAAATAAGTAATATTTTACGTAGTCGAGAAAATATTAATTTTGCATCAGTGGTGATATGATCCAATGTGTTTACAAACAAGTAATGATTATCAAGCTCAATCTTGTTCTAAGAAAGTGTTTTAATTTGTACAATTGTACTTATTCTCAAACTCATTAAATCATGTCACAAATTAATTCTCATAAGATATAATGAAGTATTATTATAGTGTTTAAATAATGTTAAAAGTTTTATTTTATTTTAATTAATTAATTGCTTATTTAGCAAAATAACAGCCTAGTTTACATATACCATATTGTTGATTATTAACAAATGGGTAGTTGAACAAAAATCATATCGGTTGATAATTGACAGAGATCAATTTATGATATACTTATTCATAGTCTATTGAACTTCTTTGCAAGTTGAGTTTGGCGTTCGAGTTAGAGGTTTGGGGTTTAATCTTTGAGATTTCAAGGCTGATGTTTAGTAGACGTCTTTATTTGCTTTGATTTACTATAGATCATTAGAGTTTATTTTGGTCCATAATTTCTCATATTTTTAGTTTATTAAATTATTTGAATTTATATTTTATAAAATTATTTGTATTTGCATTAAATTTTTTAACGAAAGTAAAGATAAATGAAAATAATAACATCGTAACCTCTTCTTCGTATATAACAAACATTACAAAAAAAGAATTCATCCATGAAAACTCAGCTTCGACTTTCATAACTAAAAGTTTTGCAAGAAATATATTAAAAAATTTACTGTATTAAGGAGTAGGAAGAGGATGATCACACATAGAAAATATATAATCCCATGAATGTATATTTTCATCAGCTGTATGTACATCCTCTACGAGCTAAGCCCCCTCTTCCCTCCAAAAAAAAAAAAAAAGATGTTCCATATTATTTCTCAGGAGGAAATAAGTCGGGTGAGAAGGATGATGACGATAGTGATGATAATGATGTGGTAGTCGAGTTTGAATCCTTCTCGTCATTTTGTTCTGTAGAATGGCACGGTAGATCATTATCTTTAATCACTTTTCTCCTCTCATTTTTGCATTTTTGTCTTGCCCACAAACAATAGTGTTGTTGACCAAACACGATATAAAAATAATAATAATCGACGACAAGTTTAATAATAAATCATGATGAATTTAAAAAAAATAGAAAGGGGGAAAAATTAAACTACTACTGAAATAAGCAAAATAAGTAAAAATAACACATATTTCAATTTAAAAAGGCTAAAAAATTTCAAATCTATTAATAATACTGAGATGAATTAAGTAACACAAAAACGAAAAGTACGATAGGAAACAAGAAAAATGAGTAAAAATAAAACATATTTGACAAAAAAAATATGAATAATAGGATTTATCAATAGACCTAAAAAAATGAAATTTTGTTTGATAAAATAAATAAAATCAATATGGAGCTCAAAATATTTTAAATCAGAAGATAATGTACCTAATAATAAGGGTGTACATAGTCAGTTTGGTTCGCCTCTTTTAAATATCAAACTAAATCAAATTAGTATCTAATTTTTAAATTTATAAACCAAAATAAAATATTAAACAAAACAAAAAATTAAAAAAATTAAAAATATTTTTATTTTTTTTATTTTTTTTGTGTGTGTTTTATTTTTTTTATTTTTTTTATGTTTTATATTTTAAATCATGTTTTTGAATTTTATAATTTTTTAATTTAACATACAATTATCTAAGGTGTTTCATAATGAAAATAACACAAAATATGAGATGAGTATTGACATTTAACTAAAATATTCAACCAAAAAATAATAAAATTGTAGAAATAAATATTGTTAATTAATAAGTCATAATGAAAATGATCATACTCTAAAAGTATTAAGTCATGTTAAAATAAAGTACGACTAATAAGTATTAATTACATAACTAAATATTAAAAAAATTAAGTCATGTGTTTTCACTGTGTAAATTAATTTATAAAATTAAAGAATAGATATTAATATTATTGTTATTTCTAGTGTTGACTTTTGTTAGTATTAATATATTATTGATTTTATTTGGTTTGACTGTTATTTGAGTTAATAACATGCATCTATGAGTTATAACACTTATTGAATCATTCAAAATTCTAAATTCAAACTTGAAATAAATATATATTAAAAGATAAAAACTATGAAAACTTTAAGAATTATAAATTACATAAAATATTTATAAAAATTATTTACATAAAATATCGGGTTGGCTTGGCAGTTTGATTTTTTTAGTTAAAACTTAAAATCAAACCAAACCGGTTATGATCCAGTCTTTTTTTTCAACACCAAATCACTAATTAGAATTTTTTTTTTTCTCGATTTTAGTCGAATTATCGAATTAGTGTGCTTTGTTAATTTTCTTTGCATACTATTTGATAACAACGACCGGAGAGGCTTTAAGCTTGGAGGAGAAAGAGAGAAATCGAATGGAGAAATTCAGAGCTTAAAGGGAAGAAATTAGAATAAGTTGGAGACAGAGACTTATGTATATTTTAGGAAGAGAAAGAGACCTAGTATATTTTAATAGACTTAAAAATTATTTTATTACAAATTTTTAAAATTAATTAAAGTTGTAAGTATTAAATTTTTTAAGTTTGAAATTGAAATTGTATAAAGAAAAAAAAGAATTCAGTGAACATTTTGCAAATCAGGGAAAATGGCCCTTTAGCAAATCTTTCATGTGAATAGCACACAATCAATATGTGCTTCTGATATTCACAGTGAATTAGGAGATAGCTGCAATTTAAAAGGATACTTTCTTGTTCTTTAAAAAGCTACATTTAGTTTTTCTTAACAAGTGGCCTCCTTTGTATTTTCATTTTAGGCCTATGTTCTCTTTGTTTTCTTTTATAGCAGCAGTCCCATATTTTGACCTTTTGAGAAAAATATGAATTGTGTTTGAATTTTCAGTGATTAGTGTTCTTACAATTTAAAAGACATATAAATTTGAAACAAAGAAAGGAAAAGAATAACAAAGTGAGTATCTTTGTAACTTTCAATATTTCAATTGACAAAATTATATATCATTTCATGTCTACACAATGGATAAACAGTTCTCTTCATATACTATCCTTCTAACATATAGAGATCGTTTAATGATTGGTTTAAATATGGAGTTGCAGGAAGGTATTACATAAATAATATCATGTTTGACAGCCGGAAAGTTTATTGAAAATTAATTTAAAATTAAAAAAACAAAAAGTTTTCCTGCTACAAAAATATATAATAAATAATATAACGTTGTTCATATGAGGTTAGGACGAACGCCTGAAATATCGACTAATATAGGATTAATTACATATCATAGCACATTTAAGAAAATATTTACATATAATGATCATAATTTTAAGTACATAATAGCTTTATTTCTTTAATGATGTCATTTTTATTTTTTTACTTTGTTGTTTATTTTTTACCGTGTTCCATAAATTACTGTTGTAGCGCCCAGCCAACCCCTTTCGTCTCCTCCCTCTCCATCGTTCTTTCATCTTCAACCATATTTTCCTCATGCTTATTATGATTCTGTAAATTCCGCGCCGTATTTACGAGTCTTGTCTAAATCAATCAAGTTCCATTACGATTTTTATTTAATTTTTAATTTTAAATTTTGAATTTGAATTGAATTGAAATTGAATTGATAATTGAGGTTTTTTTATTTATTTTAATAAATATTATTAAATTCAAATCTTTATGATATTTTAAAATCTCAAGGTAGATTTATTTTGATTTTGAAAATCATATTTGTACATTTATAATTTATGTATTATATGTATTTAGATATTTAATTTTTGCAATCGTATTTTTTTAAAATTTTAGGGTTTAGTATTTTGAGTATTAGTATTATTTTTATTATCTTCTAAAATATTTATTTTGTAGATCATATATTAGTTTATTTTCATACATTCAAATGCATAATCCTTTATGGATTTTACATATATAGATAGATTTAAATACATATAAGCGTATTTGTATTTGATGGTTATGTATTTATCGATGGAAACTATTAAATTTAAAAAGGAATACATCTGTAGCAATGTATGTACATACAAATACATATGTATGTTTTTATTCTAAATTGTATTTGTATTTTATTTTCTTATTTTTTTATTTACAAGTTGTTATGGTAAACAAGAATTATGTCCTTTATTAGAATTCTATTATTAAAGAAACAGAATAAAATAAATTTTTATTTGAAACATAATTCCTAAAATCACTCATATTTCAAATTTTGTATTTATATTTTGTTACGTTTTATCTATATTAGAAATACAACACATGACACATAAAATATTATCATTTTATGTGAATAAATAAATATGTACTTTACTTAACCTATTTTCTTTCAAATTATTGCCATTTCTCAATTTTCTCACTAATATATTGATAGGTGTAGAAATAGTAGTCCTATAATGATTGAGTTGTGAATAAATAAATTTATGTAGTGAAACAAGTGAGTCTAAACAAATACCTCTATATTTCCAGAAGCGTCGGTGATTGATTACGTTGAATCAGTCAAATACTCCCCAAAATAATATTTAAGCTATTAACAACAAATAAAACAACAAAACCGAACGTAGTCGTTGCTTTAAAAAGAAACAACAATATTATTTCGAACTCTGTAACGTAAGCGTGTTTGTTTCCGACATTCAGTTCATTTCGTGAATTGATTGCTTATTGACTTTTAAGGGTGTGTTTCATATATTTGATCAAATTATTTTGAAAATAGATAAAATTTTAAAAATGGAAGTTAGCAAAAATCTATGAAATTATATATATATATTTTGTGTAATTTTATAGTGAAATTTTGAAAAAATGGTGTGTACATAATTTTACCTCTACTAGCTTGTGAAGGTAGAGAGATTTCCCATAGACCTTCAACTCAAGTACAGGATAATAAAATTAGATATGAAAAGGGAGTTATAGCAGTGAAACAGTCATATTGAACATAATGGAGAAAAATAACAACAACAACACATAATACGATAATAACGAAGCAAAGAAAAAAATAAGTAATAATAAAATTGAGAGAACAAGATAGAATGAGTAATAATAATAATAATCTTGATATAACGAAAACAGTTGGAGCAAGCACTTTCGAATACCTACTAATCTTCTATGATAATTCGACCTATCTCCATATGTTCCTATCCAGGGTCACATCATTGGTAAGTTGTAAGTGTATCATGTCTTGTCTAATCTTATCTCTCCTAAAATACCCATGTATCCATTTTAACATCCCCATTTCACCCGATACAACATAGTTGGTATGACAATCACTTTACAAAACTTTGTGTTAAGTCAGCTTGGTAGTACGGTCTTATCGCGCAAGATTTCGTATACGACCTCCATTTCATCTATTTATTTTGTCCAATACGGTAGGTAACATCATTGTCAATCCCCATTTTCTTGGATTATAAAACTTCTTCTCTTGAAAGATGACTTTTGTTATTAAATTAGCACTTTAAGTATTTTGTCTTGGTCTGCTCAACCTGGTATGTCTTCAAGCCTCTTTCTTATTAATGTGCTCTGCGGCAAGTCTAGATCCAGTCAATATTATGTGATCGCAAATAACATACATCATGACACCTCCTTTATATATATCGTATTTAGTTCATTCATCACTAGCTAAAACAAAAAGAAATGGGCTAAGATTGCCACAGGGCAATCTCAACCACAACCAAAAAAGTGTTCCCGAGATTCATTTCACTATCCTCACTCGAGATCTTGAATCTATCGTACATGTCCTTAATTGTCCTAATATAAATTACATGTACACCTCTAGTCTCCAAACATTTTCATCGAACTGCCCAAAAACTTTATCATATGCTTTTAATTAAAAAGCGATTCACATCAATTATCTCGCCCTATTCTCAATATATCCTCCTGCTCTAACTCTTAACATAACCTATCAACCCTCACTTCCACACGATAATGTACGCCTGAATTATTTATAAATATTTTAAATAATGTTTTTTCCTTTATTTATCAAGAATATCATAAAATAAATAAAATATTTTTTCATGTTTTTTTTATTTTTGGATAATTTTTAAAACTATTTTCCGTAAATATTTTCCTCGTATCAATTACACCCTAAAAAGTAAATCAAATATTAAGATCTCTAATAACTACTTGAGTTCAAAATTCTCAATATAATAATTAGCAACCAATTATCTTAAGCCAGAAATCTAGTAGTAGCTATGTGTCAAAAGTAAGTAGGTGTAATAGTTTGGCTTGAGCAAGAATAGACAAAAAGAATGGAAGATTGATTGTCAAAGGTTTGGTATAATTAATCATATCATGTGTACCTAATTAAGTAGTTTGGAATGGAATAAATATGTCTCAATCAACTGCTACTTAATTAGTATATTTATTATGCTATTTTTTCAACAAAGTTGGTGCATCACATGTCCTAGTTGACCCTACACCTTCTTAAGTGTTTGTTTAGACTTCATGCTAGAGTTTGTAAAATTAACTCATAAAATTATAATTTAATTAATTTATTTAAGTTTTAATTAATTATTAATTAAAATTTTCAACTTTTAAATAATCACATCATTATTTCCTTTTTTAATTTTTTAAATTAATTTATAAATTTTTATCAAATATCTTTTTTAATATTTTATTTTATTTCAAAAAAAACTTTTAAAAGATTCAATTTTTCAAATTATGACATATAATTTATAAAATTAAATATTACAAAAAAAAAGCGATTAAAATTTAGCAAGAGTTGCGCGGGTTGAATTATAATCCGCATTTTAGCATATTTATTTCAGTAAGCTTTTGAACAGATCAATAACCCACTCATTTTTATTAATTTAATCTGTTTGTCGTTTGAATTCGATTCAATCCGCTTATTTGTTAAATATCTAGTCCTTTTTATATGTCACTTTAGCTATAAAAAAAATGTTTTGGTGTTATTTGGAAAGTTAAATTGTATGAAATTTCGTTTAATTTACATTGTATTAATAAAATGATGAATACAATACAAAGAATATAACTACTATGCAATTACAACAGGTTGCCAACATATTTTGTTCTAATTATTTCACTTTACTAAATATAATTATACATCGTTATTTTAAATAATCAATAGTGTTAAGTCCATAGAAAAATAGGATTTGACTCTTTCAACTTTTTAATTCATGAATTAAAAAAGGATACTCCAATCTCTTAGCTGTACGATGACTACATAACGTGTCCAAACTCAAACATGTGACCCTTCTTTGGTTCCCTCTCCGGCTTTTTTAAATTATACACCGTAAATCTCACAAGTAAACTATAAAAAGATATTACCGATCCAGTTTTATTTCTATTTTATAAAAATAGAGCGATTATTTTTAATAATTTTTTATTAAAGTAAAATATTTGAGTAAATAAAAGATTATTTTTGAAATTTTTAATTTTAATTAAATTACATGTTTTTTTTGTTTTTTTAATTATTTGTTAAAATTTAGAGTTTTAAAAATATACTATCTGTTCACTTTTATTTGTCTATTATATTAAAAATATTTTTAATTTTTTTAATTTTTTTAATTTTTTTAATTTTTTTAATTTTTTTATATATATATATATATATATATTTCATATTTTACCCTCATCGTGAATTACTTATTCTCCAAATCAATTTTAAGATCTAAGATTAAACATCAAATGATCATGATTATATAAAATATTAATATTAATTATTTGAATAAACGTGAAAATTTCAAAAACGAACAAGTAAAGTAAGCGGTGAGTAATTAATGTAATTACTTAGTAACACAAATATTTATAAATAATTTTTAAGAAGTGAAAATTAATATTGAACTAGGAAAGCGAACAAAGAGTATTACAAATATTTAATAAATAATTTTTAAAAAAATACAAAATTAATATTGAATCAGTAAAAGTGAACGAAGTTATTTTATAGTGTTGTCCATATCATCTCAATCTGATGTAATCTCCTAATAAATTAGGTGAAGTTCGGAAGTAATCCATCCGTTTCAAAATAAGTGGTGTTTTAATTTTTTGATTTTGTTTCAAAATAAGTGGTATTTTATATTATCAAGAAGATATTAATGATGTTCTTCCAGCTTTATCCTTATTTAAATAGAGTGAGTTTTATATAATCAAGAAAATACTAAATAGTTACATCTTTTTTAATATATTTATTAAAGGTGAATGAGTAAAAATACATTATTTTTAGAAATGAGTAATTTTCTTAAAGAGTGTTTAAAATTAAAAATATCATTTATTTTTAAAATGAAGAAAATATTTGAATTTGAAATACAGAGGCTTTTATTTAATGTTGTCGGAATGGCATCTTTATAGTTCACATTTCATTCTAAACTGAACTCAGATTTTGGTTGCACTCACAAATCCAAATAGTTCTCAGAATTTATATAGCACTGCTGTTTCACATCTTTGTAACTGTTGTATGTAAAAATAAACAAATTAAAAGTGTCAATCTAATTACATAACATTAATATTGAAGTATTTTCTTAATATTAACCAACGAGACTAAAGTTTGAATATTTAATCAATCAAGCTATTAAGATATCTGTTTAGACTGCATAAGTGTATCCAAACATGAGACTCCCCTTGGTATAATGTGTGTGCAGGGGTATTTATGAGCCGGTTTGGATTGATTTTTGAGTTAAAAAATCATAATCAAATTAATTCAGTCGGTTTTTATTTATTAAATCAAACCAAACCAAATATCATTACATATCCATCGGTTTGGTTTGGTTTTGATTCAAATCTCCTGATATTTAGGAAACTAATGATATTTATAAAGAAGAAGAAGAAGACCAAGAAAATTTCTATGATTTGAAAAGACTTTCTCCCTTTTTTTTTTTTTTTTCTGCTTATAATCCGGTTTTACCCTTTATTAAAGAATATAATTTTTGGATTATCGAAAATAACTTAAAATCTACACATTTAATCAATTGGAATAAAGTTTATAAAATACCAATTTTCAAAGGTAAATCTTGTAGTTGTTTCTTTAAATAAATGAGTTTGGATTTATAAGAATTTCTTTACATAAAGTGTAAAGGAATTTCTTCCTATTAGAATGAAAATTTTGATGAAAAAGTAATTAAAATATTTAAACTTATTTATAAAGATTTACATATTGTATATATATAATTAAAAAAATCAAAAAAGATAAAAAAATTAAAAAAATTGATTAAATTTTTTCTTTCCATTTATTTCAGTAAAACAAAACCAAATTAAATATTATCCAATTTTTCAAATGTAAAATCAAACCCAAATCAAACCCAAGCAACTATTGATTTATTTAATCAATTTGATTTTTAGTTTTAAATTTGGATCGGTACAGCAAACTAACTCCAAGTACGGATAGAACATACATTTCTATTACTATAAAATTTATAAATAAAGTAGTTAATGGTAGGGTTACCATTATATATATGTGTGTATATATATATATATATTCTTAGTCCTGTTTAGTCCTACTTTAAGTCATGAAGTTTTGGAAGTATTTTAAAGTGGAGTATACAAGAGGGGTTCATTGAATTTTGTCCAATGGAATCTACATAATTCACAATTCATTGAAAACTGAATTGAGATTTGGTTTTGTACCAACTTGAAAAATGAAATTCAGATTGGTTGCTCAAATAATCAAATGTTATCCCAAAATATAGCATTAGTATTGTTTCACAACTGTTGTATACCTAAACTAAATAAAAAGTGTCTACACAATTAATTCACATAATTCTAGCATCAACTAAAATATTTGTACGTGATTGAGCTAAGGAAAGAACAATCACTTCAAAATATTGTTTTATGTTACTAAAGATATTTTAAAATTTAATTTATATTATTACCTAAATAGCTACGCCCACTGAAGCTAGCCATGTGAAGTTTAACTATCAATTTCCCTCAAGTTTTTCCCTGATGGAATTTAAATATGAGTGATCAATCAATTTTCATCGGTATCACATGGTACTAATAAACACCTAATGATTTGTGTGTAGAGATTGAAGTGAATAATAATACTTGGGAGTAAAAAAAAGGTAAAAGTATTTCAGCAATTGCGGCTGTTAAGCTAGAATTTGAATTTACTGTTAATTATTGATAATCTTCATCACACAACCTTCTCGAATATATTTAGGCTCTTAGAAAAAATTATTTATTTATTTATTTATTTATTATATTTAAAAATAACTATTTAATTATTTTTAATATACTTTTTAGTAATTGACATAATTTATAATAATAAAAAATAATAAATTTTATTTATTATTTTTAAAAAGAATACATAATCAAATAATACTCATAACTGCTTTTTTTTTTCTACGAGATGTTCCTGTTCTTTATTTCAACGAAGGACTGACCCCTCCATTTACATTCCATTTTAGAATTTGAAAATGGGAAATCAAGAAACACGAAACGAATCTCTTTGTTTATGTATTTTGAGATAAATAAAAATCATACGTTTACATAAATAAAAAATCATACGTGAAAACTGCATTAATTAGTTTGAAATTAACCCATATTTATCTATATTCAAACTTTTATAATAATTATAACAGTCACAATTTCAAATTAATTTTTGTTTTTCAAAATCATTAAAAAAATTAAAAATATTTTTATAATAATATTTTACTTATAATAAGTAGAGTTTGCGCGTCCAGTTTCTTTCCTGTTAGGAAAACAAGAAGAAAAGTAAGTGCTTATTAGCGAAACTCCTTTTTCAGCTTAGGCGATTATTAATTAGGATGATGATTTAAGTATACATAATTAACAATGCAATTAGTTTTTATAATATCAAATATAATTTCATTGATCATAGCAGCTTATTATTCAATTTAAAAGCTTATTACAAAATATATTAAAAATTGGAATTTAAGAAATTTGAATTTTAATTTCAACTATTGAAATTAAAAATTAAATATTAATTAATTTGATTTTAAACTCAATTAAGACAGACAAATTGAACTATAAGAAATATTAAACCTGTTACAAATAGTTGGTCAATATTGTCTATGGTGTAAATTGTAAAACAAACTACATTGCTGTACAGTGGCAGAGTTAGATTAAACAAAACTCAATATAAATTTAACTTAAATATTTTATTTGTAATAAAATATTCACTTAATATATATGAGTAATTTATTTTTAAAATCAAGTAAAGGAAAATTATAATTCCAAACCTCTAAATATACAAATAAATTTAATCTCAGCGCCTGCATGACATGTATAACCTAAACCAAGTTGGCATGTGCCAACTTCGTTGACAAACGATGCACAAACAAACGTAGCAGCTGCTGCACACACTTTATTATACTGACTATAATCCTAAATATAGATTAATAAAACCACTATGCTCCTCGTTGGATTTAGGATGTACTAATAATGCACCAAGGGGTAGGGGCGGAAGTAGAAGTCTAAATATAAGTTCGGTTCAATCTAATAGTATATCTAGTTTAATAAATTTATTAAATATATATAAAATTTACAACTAAATTATAACTTGAAAGAATAAGGTTGTACGTCTTTTAAGAAAAAAATTAATAGTGATTGTAATTGATATGTATTTTTAGAAAACATATAATAATAAATTTTTTATATTTTAAGCATTGACTAAAAAATCTTAAGGTAGACTTAAAAAAAGTCAATTTCTCCTGTAAACATAAGAAAATCAGAATTTCGTTATCCCTCAATAATGTTATAATTTTTCTGACTATTGTATCAACAACCCAAGGTGCACACCTCTTGTATCATGATCAGTCTAGCAATGGTTGAATCAGTCTCAATTACCACATTTGTGAAGCATTAGACACACAGATTTCCAGTAGCATTACACCTCTTGGGACCACAATAAATAAGGAAAGCCAACTGTTACACATTTATTTGAGAGTTTACGTTAACATTATTTTTTAAAAGTTAATTTATCAAATTAAAAAAAATAAAAAATATATTAAATCTTGAATAATGCCCAATGAAATTTCTAACATTAACGCTGCTCCACCGCTGCGAGAAATTTGCGTCTCTTTGTGTGAACCCCAATCAATGCATTTTTCCAGAATTTCAAGATCGACGCGTTTTTTCAAGAAAATAGCCATGCAATTAACTGGTTGACTTCCATCCCATTGTTAGAGAAATATTTTATTACTACTGACTGTAAGTCTTCTGCCACCGTTCCTCTGCATGTAGCCAAAAAAGAATTACAACTATCCATTTCTTTTTGTACTATATATATGCTAATATCCATCAAACCATTCCACAAATTAAAAAGAAAAAAGCTCATACACTATAATCACCCTTTCATGTGTATATCAAAAGCCATGTAAAAAGTTGTAAGTTATTTTTTGTTCATTTCATTCTTGTTGCACTACTCTTTTGCTACTTGTCCCAATTTTATTTTCTCAATCTTCTTTTGCTGCTGATGTTCCACCAAACACCCCTGTTCTCATCTGTTGCAATCCACTCCTATCCTTCCTTCTGTAGATCCTCTGTTCTTCCTTCAATTTGCCCCCAATGATAATGTCTATGGCTACGGTCGAAAAATCGGTCCGAAAAAATCGCTCTCTTCAGCTCGTAAATTCCAGTCCCTAATCCAAAAATACCTACTACAGTCCAAACAATTAACAGTCACCGCTGTCCGTGCACTAGAAGATTGCCTATTTCTTGGGACTCAACATGAATTACCTCTCAAATTCTTTTAAACCGTTAACATAACGTCGAAATTCTGCCCGTGTTACAAGCTGACGATGTGCAACTATGCTCAGTGCAATTTTGATGAACACACAAACATGTTTGGATGGACTTGAAGCAACATCCTCTGCTTGGAGTGTGAGAAATGGGCTGGTGCCCCGCACTTTCTAATGACCTGCAGAAACTTTATGTGATGTCTCTTTAGCTCTGTTCACTAAAGTGGGTACCGAACAGGAAAAGCGGGCGGAAAATTCGTCATGATAACAAGAAATTGTTCAAGAACGGGAAATTGCCGTTGAAAATGTCTGAACGAAACCAAGCGATTTTCGAGACGGTAAGCAGGAGGAAGCTACTGCAGCAGGATGATGATGATCAGGTTCTTGTGAGTGACATTGTGATTGTAAGTCAGGATGGAAGTGGGAATTTCACTACGATTAATGATGCTGTTGCTGCTGCTCCAAATAATACAAAATGATCAGGATTTACTTTCTTATATGCATCACACAAGGTGTGTATGAGAATATGTTACAGTACTAAGAACAAGTATATGATGATGATTGGTGATGGTATCAACCAAACGATTATCTGAGCAATCACAACTTTGTTGATGGATGGACAACGTTTAATTCTTCTACATTTTGTAAGTACATCTGCATTTTGTTCTTACCTTTTCAAAATTTAAACTTAACGAGTTCAACTTTTTAATATTGTACTATTTAGTGCAACATGGTTGTCTAATAACATTTCTGTGTCTACTTCTGCAGCCGTGAGATTTGGTCTAGGATTTGTTGCGGTTAACATAACGTTCGAAACACAGCAGGAGCAATCAAGCATCAAGCAGTTGCAGTCGAAATGGTGCTGATTTATCACATTCTACAGCTGCAGCTTCGAGGCGTACCAAGACGTTGTACGTACACTCCTGAGCAATTTTACAGAGAGAGTGTGACATATATGGCACAGTCGATTTCATGTTGGCAACGCTGCTGCAATTTTCCAGAACTGCAACATGTACTTATGACTCCTATGCCTAATCAGTTCAACGCGATAACACAGCTCAGGGAAGAACGGATATAAACCAAAAACACTGGAATTTCGATACACAATTGCACGATTAGACCTGCAGACGATTTGGCATCGAGCAATAGTACAACGAAAACGTATCTTGGTAGGCCTTGGAAAAAGTACTCTAGGGCGATTTATATGCAATCTTATATGGATCAATTTATTGATCCATCGGGATAACGTTATTCAGGAGATTTCGCTAAACGTCGTATTATGCAGAGTTTAATAACACTGGTCAGGATCAAACACTACAGGCAGGGATTACATGGCCTGCAATTCAATTTTAATTCTACTGATGCTGTTAATTTCACGGTATCTGGTTTCTAGCAGGAGATGATTGGTTGCCTCAAACTGGTGTGCCATACTTCAATAGCTTACTGTAACTGTCTCAATTATTTTTTATTTTTTATTTCGTAATTGTATTATATGAATTGATTAAGTGAATTACTAATAAGCAGGATTGTAAACAGGGCTCCTGGGAAAGAACTGTTGGAGTCTAAAGGATTAAACGTGAATTCATTTATTTAATCTACTTATTTTTCAAAGTAATATTGTTTAATCATTGCTATGATACTTAGCTAGAAACTAAATTGTCATCCAAATTATGTTTCGTTCTATCTCCTTTTATTAATCCTTCTTTTAGTTTTGTTATGCATGTTGCATTATCTTCATATAAAATTGTGGGTACTTTGTTATGTTTCAAATCACATTTTCTCTAATAAGATGTCATGGAGCACCGACCACCAAACATTCTCGGTTGCTTCATGGTCGCTATTATCTCAGCATGATTTGATGAACTAGCTACGGCTTGCTTTGTAGATCTCTTAGATATAATAGTACCTCCACATATGAACAGGTAGTCAATTTGGTCGAGTTTTGTGCGGGTCAAATAAATATCAGCTATCGGCATAACCAACAAGATCGAGAATGCAATTGTTAGAACAATATAAGCTCATATCGGTAGTCACTTTTAGATACCACATTATGTGTTTGATCCCATTCCGTGTTTTCTAGTAGGAAAGAACTATATATTGCTAACAAATTAGCAGAAAAGGCTATATCGAGTCTTGTGTATTAGCAAGATACATTAGTGCACCAATTGCACTAGATATGGTACTTCATGATCGAGAATTTCCTCGTTCTTTTAAATCTTTCAAGGATTTTCATATATCCTTCAGTCTACCTAGACATGAAAATAATTTCATTATATGCGTATCAAGTTTTCATGTATTTGCCGGACTTATGTGTAACCTCAAAATAATAGCAGGGAGGACCTCTCAGTATAATAATGTCGAGAATTTAAGAAAAAATCCACCACCTGAGAATCCATTTATACCTTGACATTATACTTGAATTGTGTATTTTATTTGGCCGATCATTTGCTCTTGTCCATACTTTTTGACGAATTTGAATTCAAGATCCTCGTCAATATGTAATATTGGGCGCTACATTATATCAAAGAGTATCGTCGTGATCATTTTGATATCATTTCCAATGCGACATAACTTATTGAGATCTCTTCATTTTTCATCATTTTTGAATTTTAGGAACCTTTTCCAAAGGTTTTATGAAGTGTTATGTCGTGAGTGCTTTCTTAAAGCATTTGCCTCATCATTATGACCATCTTAATCATTTACTCCTCTCCTTCTTCAAAAGGAGTTCTATGTTAGAACTATTTTGGTCTATCACGCTCGGGCGTCTCATAGACTCTGTCCTTTAAGGACCTTTCATTGGAGCATTTGCAAGTTGAATTATAAAATAGGGTTAGCAAATATATCGACAATTGATTTGCAATATTTTGAAGTAGATTGTCTATTGAACTTTAAGTTCATTTTTTTTCCAAGTATCTAGATAATTCATCCACACTAAATTTTCAGAGTTTTGCTAATCACTTCTCCCATGTTAGGAAAACTAACATTTATCCCCCAAGCTCATTTGGGGACCCATCTTTGTGCGTTGTGGTGGAGCAATTGAATCATATATCGCACATTCAAATTTTTTAGATGGAATTATTTGATTCCTGACCCTGAACCAATTGTGATAGGGGAACCTTGTTGGCTTGATGCATGCAAATGTTGCTATATGTTAAATAAACATATCTCATACTAAATTTTATTTGGGAGTTTTATTCTCATAACCAATGATTTAGATATAATTGGAGGCATACAATTTTTGCTAAACCAATATAGATATGAATGACATTATCAACATGATTTTATGATTTGAAATTGTGCTCTTAATTAATTTTGTGTACTACCACATATTCAATCATATCAACATTATTAATTGTCTCTCCATATAGTTTCAGGCGAAAAACAATTCTAACATTGCGGAAGTTGTACTCATGAACAAACTTAGTCTTGATTTGATCCAATCATATTGTGTCTTTAGATGACCATCTTCAGGTGGTCATACCTTTCAGGCTATTCGACAAAACAAGTGGATTCTTAATCATGAGATATTCAATTTCGAGAATTTCGTCAATATGATGACGCAAGAATATCATAGCCTTAACACGATTTTGGTTTGATGCTTTATTTTCACTTTTAATGGTGTCTCCAAGACCCATTGTATCATATAATTTCAGCATTCAACATCTATGAAGAAGGTAGTTTTTATCAATTTTGAAGGGCAACGAAATCAAATTTCGTAAAGATTAGCCATATTAAAGAAAGAGAAAAATAATACTTTGGCCTTCAAATTTTGAGGCGGTAGAGTCATAGAGCAACAGTATCACCAAAGGAATATCAATCACGATTTTTTACCTCTCGAATCTTTTAAGTGAGTCAAGGCGAGACTTGTGCGATAACGTGTTATGAAATAATAAAGTAAGAGGAAGAATATTGTAAAGAAAGGGAGAAGAGAGAATAATTCATATTTATATGATGGGATGAAATACAATGAAGAAAAAACCTTTTCTCCAAAAGATAGACTTTTACTATGGAGCATTTACCATAATATAAATATATTTATAATATTAAAAATGTACTCAAATTAAAAACACACTTATTTTAAAATGGGGAGAGTACTAATCATCGTGAGTACGGTATTGAGCTGACAAAGTCAAGTACGTGAAATTGATGTAGTGCTCTTAATTTAAACATTAATACAGCTGTCTATGGGAGAAAGCAATGAAACGTTGTTTTGGGTGCAAATATAGTGAAGTCTCAAACGACCCAAACCTCCAGGTTTAGATTTTTTTAAGTTCTAAGTAACCAATATGACCGACTTTTAATTAAGTATTTAGTCCGTTTATTTTTTATTTATCATGTTTTATTTTATAAAAATTAATTTATTTTATAAAATTAATTTAATATTTTAAAGTAAATTTTAAGTTTATATATTTAAAAATTATATTAAAAATTATAAATTACATTATTCTTATAGTAATATGATTTTAAAAATATATATTAAAATATTAAATAAAATTAGATCCTCAGTAAATATGACAAGTAAAAATAAATAGAAAAAGTAGCTATATAAGTATTAATTAATCTAGTCAAGAGAATTCAACTAACTTTATTTATAATATAATTAAAAAATTCTTAAAATCAACTTGAAACTTGGAATTATTGTCATAACGCTTAAAAACATAATTTATGTATTATGTTTAAAAAAAAATAATATACAATTTTAAAAATATTTTTAATATTTTTAATTTATTTCAATCATAATTTAATTTCCAATTTCATATAACTGACTATCTCAAATGTTTTTTTTGTTTTTTTAAATTTAAAATTAATAAATATTTTAAAATAATTATCTTTAATATATCTATAATTAAAATAAAACTAACAAATATTTCAAAATAATATTTTTAAGCGCGAAATATTTTTCTCAAAACAAATAACAAAAGTCGGTAGACTAAAACTACTCCAAATCGTGTAGGGAACATCATTAATTAGCACAAGGCGAGCATCGAGGCTCCTGTTTGCCCCACGTGATGCAGTAGCATCTAAATAACTGCCTATATTTGCTTCAATAATACTCCTCCCACTAAAAATGTTTGTCTTATTTTTTATTTATACGTTTGTCTCTTTCACTTCCAACCGTTGATATATATGCATGCAATATCTTCTCTAATTATTTAATTACTTTTCATTTTCTTCCATAAATGATCATATTCAAAGATCTGAATATTTATAAAAATATTTTAATATATTTTGAAAATAAATTTAAATATAAAATTCAACTAATTAAGCACGAGGGATCATTTTGTATGAGGGCAGACTGTATGTGCTATTTTAGAGAAAATGTTACAAAATATATCAAATAGTTTTATTTTAAAAAACGATAATAACAATAATAACAATACCAGCAGTCCAGTGTAATTCTATAAAATAAAATTCACGGAGAATAGAATGTAAGCATGTAAACCTTATCCTTACCTCAAAAGTAGAAAGATTGTATCAGCTAGACCTTTGACTAGAAAAAAGAGGCAGCAATATATAGGAATAATGCAAAACTACATAAAAATACACTAATCGAGATATGAAAAATAATGAATGTAGTAACAAAGAAATCAGAGAACGAGCAACATTGCTGAAGCAATATTCGCCTCTTAATGAGAACGAAAAAGTAAGGCAATACACTGCCTGCTACCCTAATCCATCCACACCTTCAAAATATAGCAGTAAATAAATTATAAATCTAGGAAAGAGATTAAAAAGGAAAAGCACGGTAACTTTAAGTTAGCCTCAATCACGGTGTAACGTATATCTTTTGTATACTTTTTCTTAATTTTATCTCTTCTAGTTGTAATATAATTAAAGATCTAAATTTCTCCATTATTGACTTCTGTCTATAACGTACATCTCGATTAATTTGACGTTTCCTTTTATTATTCTTTTTTTGAGAAGGATAGAATACTAAACTAGATTTTTTTTACCACAGTCTACTGCTCATATGAAGAGGAGATTTGACAGTAGATTAGGAGGTCACTAGTTGTCAAAAATGACAATGAAAGTGGATAAAAATTTGGGCAGGGAGATGATGGATGAAGAGAGATTAACCTAACAATGATCTTTTTCGTTGTTGAA
Organism: Datura stramonium; assembly: GCA_018107945.1. Classification (NCBI taxonomy): domain Eukaryota; kingdom Viridiplantae; phylum Streptophyta; class Magnoliopsida; order Solanales; family Solanaceae; genus Datura; species Datura stramonium. Next base: position 319,008 of record JACEIK010000690.1, read on the forward strand.
TGAAGAACAAATTGAAAGCAAGGAGGAAATTAGTGTATTAAGGGGGTTTAACCAATTTTATAAAATTATCAAAAGAAAAAATAAAATATTTTAATTAAAATTAAAAGGAACAAAATATATTTTGATATCTGAGATAAAGTAAAATTGAATTTCTATTGAAAATAGTGCTAAAAAAAATAGCACACATAACCTACTTTTCGGATTTTGTGCCGACTTTTCAAAAAATAACAGTGTGTATTTTTAATATAAAGTCTACTATATTTGTAATTAAAATTTGATTTTGATAAATAATTAAAAGTATTGATATATTTTGTAATTAAAAGTCTTTGATTATATTATGTAATTTTCACATAGTGTAATCAGTGAGGGAGCAGTTAGGACATGAACCCAATGCACATCCCATTATCAAAAGAGTAAATAATTTCTTCAAAAGACAGTTTGAATTTTTAACCCAAAAGAAGCTAGCTAATTAATTTAAGTGGTAATTAATGATGAGGCTGTTATCGATAAATCATCTTGATAAAATTTACCTACCACATTCAAAGTCGGATTAATGGAATGAATGAGCTTTTTAAATGTGATACTTACTTAAGCTTAAGGAAATGAAACTATTCATAAAATCCTCAAAGGCGCTAGATATAAATCAATAATTCATGGTAATGCTGAACTTGTGGATTACTATATTCATATGTCATTTATTAGAATCTTCATGTCTAATCACCTATTACTTTAGATTCACATATCTAACACTAGTATTTTAGACTAGTTAATAAATAACTTTGCATGTCTAATTATTTAGCTATTTAGCTTATTTGATGTTATCACTTTAACCCCCGCGTACTAATGAATCCACGACAGTTCATATTTGTGAACATAAAGGTGTCTAACATCTTTCTTTCGGGAGCCAACTTGAACTCTTATTCGTTGCATTGTCTGATTTAATAAAATAGAGTTATCTGTAATTAATTTAATATGGTGCCCTGGCGGCACCTTAACTCATTAGGTTGGAACTCTTCATCTCTTTTTTATTCTAAGAGTTTGACACATGTAAATCCGTCTTTCGCTTGAAAAGTGGCGTAGAAAATTAATCAAAAGGAAGAAAGACAATGAGGAGTTAATCAACCAAAGGTCTGTTACTTGTAGATATTACGGTGAAAATCACCTCTGTCATGAATGACAAGCAGAAGTAATCTTATCTTCTTTAACTCATTTTATGAACAACACCATTGTGTTTCTTGTTCCACTACCGATATGATGATTAATATGAACTATTCTGTATGGAATCAAAATAACACGAGTCAATCATCACAAGAGGAGAATAATTTGAAAAATATGTGCATACTTTTGCAGAAAAGAAATATACATAATCATTCCTCAAAACATTACAAACCTAACAAGTTAACACAATTAAATAAATTGATAAATTTTACAATATCCTTAAGTTGTAATGGTGAGCACTTAAATGAAATAACATCATATGAAAATGGATTAATATTTATCTTAAAAATAGATATAATTGAATCTGTAATGGGGCTAATTAAAAGGAAACGTAAATTGAAGTATTAATGATAATAGCAAAATGTATTAAAAATGAATAATGTAGTGACAAGACAAATGCAATATATAAGTAAATATGGCTTGACTAGCCTAAGCTCAAACATATTCTTTGATGAAGGTGATTCTGGATCAATTTCGTGCTCTTTGAACAACAATAAAAAAGTAGAATAGTTATTTTTGTAATAATGTATGAATAAAGATGTAAGTAGAGAGCTGTGTATATTATCCGAGAATACGTTGTCCTTTCAACATGTAGGTCTAGTCCTTTTTATAGGGCTATATCCTTATGGTTTAATAACTGAAAATTATTTTACTTTAATTTACATTGAATGACGAATAAATTACATTAATTGGTAAAGGAATAACAGATGACATTATCTCCGGAACAAATCTGTAAGAGTTGATCTCATGATTGTTTTATTTTCAACCGGATGTCGCATATTTTATCCGGCGTCATTATTGTGTCGTAAATCTTCTTTAGAACTTAACTAAACTTATTCATCCGTCTACATGTTATTATCTGACTCGTTCATGTGTTATCTCATTTTTGTCCAACAGATAGTAGCCATGCAGACAAACCTTCTTTTTGTTCGGCAAGTGTAGATAATTTTCTTTATCCCTTTTAGTTAAAAAAATGAAATGTTTCTTCATTTCTAAGGAAGTGAAAAAGTTTCAACTTCTCAATGCTCTAGCACAAGCCATTCCATACTTATCACTTCGGTCATGTGTCAGCATCTTAATTGTGCTCCTAAGTATGATTAGGGTTTTGAAAAATTGTCATAATGATGACAACAACTTTGAATTAAAAACTTGTGCTCACTATCCTTCATGTTTATTATATTTCACGAACGTTTATTTTTTCTCCATATTGATCGTTTTGTCTTCGAGCAATCACAACTAATAAGGTCGCTCTTTTAATGGTTTCTCCGGATATAAGTTTTCTTTTGAGACCAATTGGCATTGCCAATTACCTCCGGTCATTTATCTCTGTTCTAGACAAAGAAAAATAGAGGACCTCTCAGGAATACTATTTTTCAACAAGGGTATGCATGCTAATGTTTGGATAAGTTTTTATTCGAGATTTCTGACCTAATTCTTCAATTATTTTTCTTTGAATGTTGTGTACTTTCTCTCTTGGCTCTTTCGGGCTGAAATTTTTAATAGGTGAAAGTCTTTAAAGCAACCCGAAAAAATAAGCTGGGCTCAGTGGACTCATGACCCAGAGTTCTTGCCTTGAAAGTTGAGCTTTCTAAGAGAGCTAAGGCAATAGTTGTAATTAGACATATTCCGATGTTGGAAGCTAATCTTGAAAAGCCAAAAAGCGTGATTATGAGCAGGCTAACAGGGATCTTGAGCTAGCCAACTGAAAAAAGGGCGTATAGCCAGCAAAAGCGAGGTAGCTTCTCCCACCGAGCCAACCTCTTTGAAGGAGTGCAGAAGGACTCAAGAGGTTGCTCTTAATTTGAGCATTAAGATGGAGTCTTTCTAAGTAAGCATTTGGACATGTAATTTTATCTCGTGACGTGAAATCATGACATGAAATTAATGTTTGGACATGCGATTTCATCTCATGATTTCAAATCATAAGATGAAATTTCAAGAAATTCTCAAAAACCTTGATTTTAGGATTTCAAATCATGAGATAGACTTTTTAAATATAAAATTTGACCACAAGTTTATATTTTTGTAAAACAAATACCATTTTATATTTACCGATCATTTTATTTCAGATGTAAATAAAATTTATTGTTGGTATTATTATTCTTACCAACCTTTGCTAATTATTTATATGGAATAAGTTTGCCAACTATGTGAGAGGATTATATTAAAAAGTTCAATTTTATGTCTTATTGAACTAAAGTTCGTCAATAAAACATTGACATTTTTTTTAGAATAGTTTTATGACATATTGTATTACTTTATTATGAGCTTTTACTTATTTGGTAAGATTGTATAGAGTGAGAAAATTTTGATAGTTTCACAACTTATGGGGCATTTATGTTCATTAGAAAAATACAAATTAAAATTTCAAATTGCATGTCCAAACAAAATAAACTTCAACTTCATTGATAAATAAAGAGGGGGGGTGAATTTAAAAATCAATTTAAAGTTTGACCGGTCCGATTAGTAGAATCAATCAATCGATTGAGTTCCTGCGAAGATGTTAGTGAAATAACAAACAAGATATCTTAACAGGCAGGAATGTAAATGACACGATTTTTATACACACGAGAGGAGTAGGAGTTACGAACGGCAACTGCTAATTCATTGTCGAAGTTCGAGTGGGGCAGCAACAGAGTCGACTTGCTTGAGCGCAGGTTGAAGGATTTCATTCCTTCTCGTTGAATGAGAGATAGCTGAGCTTGCAGACTGGTCACATTGGTAGATAGCTTTGCCCCGAGGAAATTCCAGTACTTGTGCGGGTCACCAATCCTTTGCGCAAGTAGCCCCGTTTGATGTCTGGGGTTCAGACGGAGAGAGTTAAGAACAACACCTTGAGCACCATCTAATCTGATACTGCTTGAACCTTCAGCTGAGGCGGGATTGACCTTGGGTTTGTAATTTTCTTCTTGACCCGGACTCCTTCATCGAACATGACCCATGTTGGCGAAAGCTCAATAATTTAACTTGGAATTGGAGGAGATTTCTTTAACGGGGAATCTTGACACATTGACACCCGTGGCCTTTATAATTTGTGTACAATCATTCCATAGGGAAAGGGCGGGTGTTACTTAGGGTCTTGGCAACTTTCAAGCATGAATTCAAAAATCAACTACGCCAATTTATCTCTGATTTTACGAGAGGAAAGTAAGCAGCAAACATATCAATAAGCAGAAATTACTTAACCAAACCATACAGGAAAGAAGTGTTGTGGCTGATATTAGCAAATAATGATTCTCAAACAGATGGTGGCAAGGCCAAGTGAAGTGGGTACCACCTTGAAGCTATGAAAGACTTAACGTCGTCAAGGGAGACCTCAAAATTGTCAGGTCAAGAACCGAAAGAAGGGTATATAGCCAGAAGCGAGTATCAAACGCTTTTGCAAATAGTTGTGACTTAAGATGATTGTTTCCCGGCCACAAGAGTTTCGAGTCACCAACTTGTCATTACACGTGCGAGATTTGCATAAAATATTCTGATGGGATCTTCAGCTGTAGTTAGCACACGGCAAAAAATAGACCATCCAATCCTTGAAAAGTGAAGAGGTGACTTACAAAGCAATGAGATTCCTCAATTTGTTCAAGACGGATGACTGCGCCGTAAGTAAATAATTGATCTTTGACGGCAATGTATCTCTCTTCCCTCGAAATACTCGGGCTTTTGCATGTCTTCCAAATCAAATGAATAGAAGACTTGATTTTTTCCCTTTTGAGATCCATGGAATAGGGTTTCTTTAGGAGAGAAGAAGCGAATTTTGGGCACTCATCGGAGGGCCAGAGTCGGAAATATCAACGGAGAAAGGGAAAGAAAGGAATTCTTAAGTCTCTTTTCTTTGGAATGGTGAGAGCTTTTAGCAGAGTTTTCAACCATTGAAGAGTTGAGAGGAGAGAGATGAGGAGAGAAAGAATACATAGAGGAGGGTTCTAAAAAGGGGAAAATGGCAGTGCGGAGATATGTGAAGGGGGCGTTGCGAATGAAAAGACATATATAGAAAAAAGACGGGTAATTAACACCAAGGGGAAGGAAGCCAAGTGCAATTAATTAAAGACCCAAATAATAAATAGCACAAGCAAATAACAGAAGGAAAATAAACTTAATTTTGAGAAAAAGAGATCACACTACTTTTCCTTAAAAAATGATAGATTATCTAAAGAGGTTTTTGTAAAAATATCGACTATTTGATTTTAGAGTCAACAAATTCTAACATAAAGCCTCCATTTCAACATGATCACGAATGAAATGATGCTTTATATCAATGTGTTTAGCCCTGAAATATGCACAGTATATTTAGAGAGGCGTGTGGTAGAACTATCACGTAAAATGAAATACTTTTATAATTAAGATCATAATCTAACAATTGATGTTTCATCCATAACAACTAAGCACCACAGCTTTCATGGACCAGGTATTTGGCCTCTGTAGTTGAAAGAGCAATCGAATTTTATTTCTTGCTTTGTCAGGGATGTAAGAGTTTCTCGAAAAGTTTGACAAGATCCACTTGTGCTTTTTAATCGGATTTATCTCTGTAAAATGCGCATACGAATAACCAATTCGATCAAAAATTTTAGAAGTGAGGATACCATAAACTGAATTAAGTGAGTTCCAATAAGATAACAAATGATTCATTTTACATGATCGGATGAGACTCCTTAGAGTGACGATATACGATACATTGCATACGCTAAACATGATATACGGTCGATTGGCTGTGAGTAAAGTAATGAGCCAATCATTCTATGATAGGGGATTTCTTGTCAACATTTTTCCCTGGTGAGTTAGAGTCGAGACACGTTGAAGGGCTCATAGGAGTTTCGGTAGTCTTTCCATTTTCCTTACCAAATTTTTTTGATCAACTCTTTAGTATATTTTGTTTGTTGATGAAATTTTCCTTAGTTGAATGACAAATTTGAAGGCCTAGGAAAAACCTTAGTTCTACCATCATACTCATCTTTAATTCTCCGGTTATAAGGTCTACACGAAATTCTTACAAAGAAAGCGTCAAAAACAGCCAAAGGTGATATCGTCTACATAGATGCATAATTAAAATGTTTGAGGAAGAATGTTGGATAAAAAGTGTATTATCAATTTTTCCTCGACGAAAATCATTTTCTATAAGAAAAGAACTTAGTTGCTCATACCAAGCTTTTTGAGTTGTTGCCTTTAAACCATAAAGAGCTTTAGAAAGTTTGAAAATATGGACGGGCAGGATGAATTTTCAAAATCAGAAGGTTGTTTAACAAACACTTCTTCTTTAATAAAACCGTTTAAGAAAGCATTTTTAACATCCATTTGAAAAAGTTTAAAACGTTTGGAGGTAGCATATGCTAATAAAATACGAATAGATTCCAACACAGCTACGAGGAGCAAAGGTTTCATGTGAATCAATATAGCCCATATTGATAATGTCCTTGAGCAAATAACCTTGCTTTGTTTCGACCACTTTACCTTCTTCATTCATTTTGTTTCCTAAATATCCATTTAGTCCCAATTATAGACGCATTTTAGGCCTTGGTACGGTACTCATGATTTCTTTCAAGCGGAGTAGTTCATCTTGCATAGCCTTCAGCAAGATTCCATCAATAGCCAAGCAACTTCAATTTTTTTGGTTCAATTTGAGATACTGTGCCAATGAAGATTGATTTTTAAGAGAGGATCTTATTTTCGTTGAGCATTAGGATGGCCAATAATGAATCATTTGGATAACTTGCTTCATTTCTCTATTCTCGTGAAATATTTGAGACCTTAGTCGTGAGAATAACTTTTATTACTTTGATCCGGTATCATTGAACGAGTCAAATTAGATACACTCATCAGTATGTATTTCTTCAAGATTTAGAAATTTTGCTCAACTGATGTCTCAAAAGGGCGAGAGCTAGTTTCACCATCTTCCCCTACATCATTCTCAATAATACATGGAGAAAGGTTAGAATCATTAAAGTAACATGAGCGGATTCTTCCCACAGATAGAGTATGTTTGTTAAAAACTCTAAAGATCTACTTAGAGGAGCATACTCGAGAAATATTCTTTCATCACTTCTAGGGTCGAACTTACCGAGATTGTTCTTACCATTGTTGTGAATAAAATATTTACACCCGAATGGGTGAAAGTAATTGATATTTGGCTTTTTACCTTTTTCAGAGTTCATAAGAAGTCTTTTTAACACGAGGCGAATGAGATATACGTTTAAGAATGTGACATGCGGTACTTACAGCTTCCAGCCCAAAAATGATCAGGAAGATTTTGTTCAACAAGAATGGTTTCTATTATATCCACAGATTGAACGATTTTCCTTTCAACCACTCCATTACGTTGAGGAATACGAGTGAGAATGTTTGAGTAGCTCTGCTTGGTTATAGAAATTTTGAATGATTGATTCTCAAATTCTCGTCATGATCACTATGAATGGAGGCTGATAAAGTATCTTTTTCATCTTTGTGAGCTAAAAGTATGACCCAAGTAGAGCAATCGGATATCATCAACAATAACAAATTGATGTTTCTTACCTGATGCCTGCTTGATTCTTCTATAGGACCAAATAAATTCATATGAAGAAGTTCAAGGGGTTTAAATCTTGACAATGTCTTTACACTGACTTAAAAAGAAGATCTGAAATATGTTTACCCAATTGACATATATCACACAGAGAATTATTAGAATAAATTTAATTTAGAGAAAACCAAGAACAAAGTCAAGTTTCGAAAGCTTTTCAATAGCATGCATGCTTGCATGAACCTAATTTCTGTGCCAAATACCTAGATCATTTGAAACTGCAGCAAGACAAGTCGGAGTAGATAAGTCAGCATTATTTAAAATATAGATATTTTCGACGCATTCATCGATAAAGAGTAATATTTTTAGAAATACTGTGGCGATGGTGCCTTGATAGCATTGAATAATACGTCAAAACTTAATCAGACAGGTTGAGCGATACTCGGCAAGTTGTGTTTTAAACCATTCACCCGGTATACTTCAATCAGGTCACATGAGGGCTATAGTAATAGATCCTACTCAACTACTTCGCCTTTAGCATTGTCTCCAAATCTGACATATCCTCCATCAATTATTTTAATGGATCTAAGAATTTTCTTTTGCTCTTTGTCATATGGCTGGAGCATCCACTATCAATTACTTTGCATTCTCTTTTTGTAGCTTCCTTTTGGTTGCTCTGCCAAAATAAAAAGATTAATTTCTTTTAGGTACCCAAATTTTTGGGTCTAATGAGTTAGTGGGAAGAGTTTGATGCAGTGAGATTCTTTTTCTAAATCCATTTGCGTGAGTAGATCTATGAAACTTTTCGAGTTAAAATATTTATGACCAATTTTCCACAAGAGTAACATCTGGGAGAAGGAAGATTTTGCAGAGTAAAAACTAGTTGAAAAGTTAGGGAGAGTACTTAGAAGTTCTTTTGTTGGAGTTGATGCGCTATGATTGGGTGATTTATTGATGTTATTTAATTGCATCTTCATGTCACCTAGTTCTTACTCAAGCAAATCTACTTCAATTTGAGTTGCTTCAAGAAGAATTTGCAGTCTTTCTTTTCTTTGGTGAGTTTATTATATTGATCAATAATTTTTAGAAGTTCATACGTGACAAGATCCGAGGGGAGTCCTGAATATCTTGACATTTCCCACGAGGAATTAGATATTACCTCGCTCAATCCTTCAAGAGTCATGAAACAGATGTTCGCGGCTTCTTGATTCTTTATTTGTAGATTCTTCATCCTCCATGCTCCCATGGATTTTAAGTTGTTGTTTTCTGAAATTCCTTTTCTTTAACTCAGGATAATTTTGCTTTATGTGTCTAAGTTTTTCCACCGGTGATAACAACGATCTTCGTTCTTTTCATTGATTCGATATCTAGTTTTGAGGCCTCTGTCGTCTTTGTACGAAAAATATGTCTGACTCCTTGGTTGATTAGAGTCAATTTGCATACTGCAACTGCACGAGTGGCTAAATTAAAAAGGAGAATGCAGCTCAAGGATGATCTACCCCTTTGCTAATCTTTGAGATTTCTACTCTTAAAGACGAGATAGCAGTAAACGAGTGTCCACAACAATAGAATTGACAAGCTTCTCTCTTTGATAGATAAAACTACCTATTCCTCCTCCTGAAGTTCTTTTTTGAGTATTCCCTTCTCTATTGCTTCCTATCTGTGGTTGTACTTTGTTTACAAGTTGGATACTATGTGTTGATTTGGTATATCAACGGCTTGTTTTTGTTCTTTCCTTGTGCTCCTAATCTATCTGCGCATTAGATGGCTCATATCATCAGTTTGATCTAAAAATGTTTGTTGTTTCAAGCTTGTTCTGATAAGTGTTGTCCCAGTGGCCATGTTTTAGTAATTTTTTTGCACATGCGTGATACTTGCTAGGTTCTTTGTCTAAAAACTTTTCAATGATGTCAAAAGGGGAAAGGGAAATTTTAGGCGGTAGGGTGTTTGTCATCATCAAAAGGGAAATTTGTTTGCATACTCATAACTAATATTTTGATGATTGACAAAAGTGTTGAGGATGATATGACACGATAAGATGGACGGTACAACTTTCTATTTCACGGTTGTGGATGGCTAGATATTAATCCAGGCCGTGCGAGGTGGCATATGTTGACTTTAGTCAAAATGGGATTTGTGTGAAGTACAGATGGCGTGTAGAGATTATTCGACTTTAGTGGAATCCTTGTGCAGTACTTAAAAAGACAACACAAATTGGACTTCAACAAGGAAGTAAATATTATGGATTCCTATTTGAGGGAGCGAGGAAAGAAGATATTGACTTTCTTTAAGCGAACAAAAGAAAACCTAACAAGACCTGCGGTGGAAAAGAGACGAGATACATACAAGAAAATCAGATTCTTTTAAGATTCTTTTCAAAAGACAAGTTGTATTTGACTAGTAAAGAACCAGGTATGGAAAATCTAACTTTGAGGAAATTAAGTCCTTTTGGGATTTTTCTTATTTAGATAAAAAAGGTTTGAGAAAATAAAGTCCTTTTAGGATTCTTTTTCCTTATTTGAAACAAATATGGGTTTGACAAAAATCACGTCCTTTGGTACTATATAATGATCATAAACAGTCGTTAAGGAGATTATTTTAAAGCAATAGTTGTTCATAGCAAGAAACATTCTCACTGGACTAGGTTTTACGTAAATGAAGGTGAAGTAGAAGAAATTATCTGTCTTGATTGAGTTTGTTATTTATATTTTGAGTTGTAACTTTCTATTCTAGAGTTAGTTGAGTTAAGTTACGTTGGTGTGATTGTGTTGTATTGAGGAGATTAGAGGTTATAGTCTTTGAATAGGTGATTGCAATTTGAAAACTTTAGAGATTGAGGTACTAGAGTTAGTCCCCTTGATTACAAAGTTGTAGTCTAAAACCTGCTCGTGAGTTGAATAAAATCCTATTCGATAGGTCATGTTTTTGGGACTTCCTTGAGCAAGGAGGTTTTCACGTACATCTGCATGTTTTTATTATTACGCACTTGTGATTTAATTAAACCACTTTCAATATAGTGAATAACTAGTGGTGATTTTAGTTGGTATCGGAAGCGGTGTTTTTCAATAAAGGCTTGCACCTTGAAAAATTGAATCATGGCAGCACCACCAACAGCTCAGGAGGGACAATCAACCACAAGACCCTGCCGTTGTTCAATGGTCACTATTGTGGCTGGTGCAAAAATCGCATGATGGACTTTCTTATAGGTTAAAAGATCACAACTTGTGAAATGTCGTATTGGATAGACCTACCATTCCCATGAAACTGGCTGAGAATGAAAAAACTAAAATTCCAAAAGGCAGATTGGAATATACAAAGAGAAACTAGTTGTCGGGATCGCGCAAAGCGAAAAGATTTTGGTATGTGGATTTGGTCCAGACGAATGTCAATTACATCATGTACAAGTGAAAAGGAGATTTGGTATGCCCTCCCGGACTGCTCATGGAAAAGGAACTAATCGGGTGAAGAAGTCCAAACTCGATATGCTCAATCGTCGGTATGAGCTGTTCGGGATAAAGGAGGAGAATCTATTCATGAAATGCATTCAGTTCTCATCTGTGTGAATGAGATGTATTCTCTTGGTGAGACCATTCACTAGCAGGATGTAAGAAACTACAGTGTACTACTGGAATCTTGGAAAAGCAAGTGGGCTATTTACAGATCGAGATCTGGATACAACGCGACCATGGACGACTGATTGGGACTCTAAAGACTTATGAACTCAAGAAATATCAAGAAAAGGAGGCGTGACAAGTTCTCACAAAGAGCAGAGCCTGGTTCTCAAGTCTACTAATGAGATGACAATATGACATTACTCACTCAAAGATTTTAGTGAATCATTAGAAAGGCTTTAACACTCAGAAGAAGAATTCATCAAAGTACTTTGACAAAAATCTTAGAGATCTTATTTGCCACAAGTGTGGTGAACCTGGTCACTTCATGAAGGAATGTCTTCTATGAGAGTTAGAACACAAGCGTAACCTAACTGAGAAATCCAAGAAAGAAAGAAGGATTGGGTTCATTCTCAACAGAAAACTCACCATGAAAGAAGCAGATAGTATGGTGAAGCGAGCTCTAGACGCTATGGGAATTCCTCAGTGATGAATTTGAAGTTGCTACCAAACAAGATGACTACTCCTCTTAGCCATGGATGACTCGGATGATGGTGTATTGTGGGTCCTAATGGCTGAGGCAAATTCGGGCAGTGAAAGAGGACAACAACGAGGTAAGCTTCTTTAAACTTAAATCAAAGTTAAACTCATATTCTCAAAAGGATTCTTGTCTCTTTCTCTTGTTCTAATTGATGAATATAACACTCGGTCTATTGAAAAAGGATATCATAAATGACTTTGCCTCTCTTAAGTTTGACAATAGTAAGCTTGAAGAGGACAAAGGAGACCTCGTGGGGAAAATTGAAGAGTGTGAAAAAATTGATAAAGAAAATATTGAAAAAGACAAAATCATCAAAAACCTCATTTTAGAGTCACAGGCACTACACCGCGGAGAATACGAGTCTAAGTAAGAGTCTGGTTAAAACCAAAATTGAATTAGAAAAAACTATGAAATAGACCCAGGTCCTGAAATTCTAGTCTCCTTGCATAAAAAAATCACTCAAGTCAAAATCAAGAATAGGATACAAAAATGGTATCTGTGATTTGAGCACTAAAACAAGTCCCATCCTTTGCTCTCATTGTGGAAAAATGGGTCATTATAAAGCACGACTGCAACTCTAAACTAAAAGCAATCAAGAACAACATTAATTTTGCTAGTCACAAATCAGGGACATCCTCTAAATGCTTTGTCAAGTACACAGTGGTTCGCGAGATCTAGTCCTAAATAAAATCATGAGAGGGAAGAAAATTGCTCCACTCCCCTACTGGACTAAAAGAGATCTTATTCATTCCTTCAATCATGAAAAGGGACCCAATAGTTGGGTACCCAAAACTAACCTCGACTAGTTGTGTAGGTGAAAGTGAGAAAAGCGGGAACTTGGTACATGGATAGTGCGTGTTTCGGGCATATGACATGAATGGTTGAAAACTTTCTCTCATTCACCAGTCATAAAGGCAGAAACATTTCCTTTAGAAATAGAAAGAAGGGTGAATTAGATTGGAATTGGCAAGGTTGAAAGATACATGTCTCCAAGAAATTGACAATGTCTACTATGTTAAAGGGTTAAAACACAATCTGTTGAGCATCTCACAAATGTGTGACAAGGGAACTTCGAGTCCTATTCACTTGACGGGAATGCAAGGTTATAAGCTTGAAAGCGGGGAACCTGGTTTCAAAGGACAAAATACAAAAATGCGCAAGGCATACAAGTCTGAACAAGATAACAAATTGTGTGGAGAAAGCGTGCATGTAATCTTTGATGAACAAAATCAGTGGACAGAGTGAGCACACAGGAAGAAATGAAAGAGATTGGTATGACACCGACTACCAACAACGAAGGGAACAGGTAAACAAGATAAAAATACTTAGCATGAACATCTGGATACTTCCAGGATGCCTGATGAACAAGTACTACACTAGATTTTTCACATCATGGAACTACTGAAGAACATGAGCAACCAGATCATGTGTACATATTGCACAAGTCATCGTATGGGCTCAAACAAGCACCAAGAGTATGGCATGACAGGCCATCAAGTTTTCTGCTGAATCATGGAGAATTGACAACACATTCTTTATAAGAAAATGGGGGAAGAACATACTGATTGTTCTGATAAAGGATGTGGACTTTGGTTCTTGCAGTATCCTGTGATGATATGCAGTCTGTTGTGGAATTCATGGTAGATAGTAAAAGCATGAATGACTTTCCATTATTGCCAACATTAGTAAATGGTTTGGAGAAGAACCAGGGTTCATCACAAAAGAATAAAACATATTGATGTTCACCATTACTTTTGAGGGATAATGTGAAAAAGGAAAATATTTTGAAGTTTTGCAAGGCGGGGATCGGAGTGGGTGACATTTTCACCAAAATATTGGAAGAGAATCAGCCACGAAAGAATACGTGTGGTGTGGAACCATGACTAATCAAACTTCATTGACTTTGTTTACCATTCTCTCTTCCTTTTGACTAGAATTTGTTTATTCTTATGCTTATCAAGTCTCATTGTATTTTAATTGTTAATCCAGTCTCGTACCTTTGATTAGGTACACACCTCAGGCAGGATACAATGAAATGTTTAAAAATTGATAATATGACCTTACTTTCTAATTGAAAATATGGACAAGACTCAAGGAAAGAATCACAGGAGGATACAGGTTCCTCTACAGGCCATTGTGGTACGTACTTATCTCCTTGCATTTGTGTTCAACTTTGCTGCTAAATCTACAAACACCACTCTATTGAACCTGGTCCGTTCTCCAGTGTCGTGTCTCTGGTACGCCACAAGTATTTTCTGCATTTTTAAAAGAAAAAAATGGGCTGCAAAACTTAACCCATCATAACAGGTCTCTAGTACATAGGTGTAATATTCCTATTTTTTGTTTCTCTCGCTTTGTCCGAATTCTTTCTTCTCAAGAGTCCATGAAAAATCTTTCTACCAATCCTTCTCTTGTTAAATATTCCCATGGCAGAAGAAGCCCCTCCATCCACTCAGGGGGAACCCCCTCCATCCACTCAGAGGGAACTTCCATTAGCAGTGTCTGAGACTGCACCAGGTTCTTCCCCAAAACTTTCCCCATCCACTATTTTCCTCTTCCCAGAGTTCGTAAGTCTAAAATGGTGGATCTTTATATGAATCTTGAGGAAGTAAACAATGAAAAAAATGAATTTAAGGGTGAATGGAGTAAGTCTCACCTTGAAAAAATGGCTAGTTGGTGACATCTTATAAGTGTCTAGGGTGAGCTATGCAGAGTATGACATGAAACAAATATTGGAGGAGTTTGATCTTCTGCAGCATGTACCAGGTTCAAAAGAGGAGAAACATGTAACTCATATGATTTTCCATCTGCATACTGCAACTGCACGAGTGGCTAAATTGAAAAGAGAGAATGCATAGCTCAAGGATGATCTACCCACTGCTAATGTTGAGATTTTTACTCTCAAAGACAGATTGCTTAGCAAACAGAGTGTCCACAACAACAGAATTGACAAGCTTCTCTCTTTGATTGATAAAACTACCTATTCCTCCTCCTGAAGTTCTTTTTTGAGTATTCCCTTCTCTATTGCTTCCTATCTGTGGTTGTACTTTGCTTACAAGTTGGATACTACGTGTTGGATTTGGTACATCACTGGCTTGTTTTGTTCTTTCCTTGTGCTCCTAATCTATCTGCGCATTAGATGGCTCATATCATCAGTTTGATCTAACATTTTTGTTGTTTCAGGATTATTTTGATAAGTGTTGCCCTAGTGGCCATGGTTTATTAATTTTTTGCACATGCGTGATACTTGCTAGGTTCTTTGTCTAAAAACTTTTCAATGATGTCAAAAGGGGGAAAGGGAAAATTTTGAGCTGATTAGGGTGTTTGTCATCATCAAAAAGGGAAAATTTGTTGCATACTCATACTAATGTTTTGATGATTGACAAAAGTGTTCTAGGATGATATGGAACGATAAGATGGACCAGGTACAACTTCCTGTTTTACACTGCTTTGGATGGCTAGGTATTAATCCTGATGTACAGATGGCATATGTTGACTTTAGTTAAATATGAAATTCGTGTGAAGTACAAATGGTGTGTAGAGATTATTCTGACTTTAGTAGAATCCTTGTGCAGTACTTAAAAGGACAATACAATTGGACTTCAACAAGGAAGTAAATATTGTGGATTCCTATTTGAGGAGAACAATGAAAGGAGATATTGATTTTCTTTCCGCGAACAAAGAAAAAACCTAACAAGACCTGCGGTGGCAAAGAGAGAACCAGATACGTACAAGGAAATCAAATCCTTTTAGGATTATTTTCAAAAGGAAAGTTGTATTTGACTAGGAAAGAACCAGGTATGAAAAATCTGACCGGAGGAAATTAAGTCCTTTTGAAATTTCTTTTCCTTATTTGGGATAAAAAAAGATTTGAGGAAATAAAGTCCTTTTAGGATTCTTTTTTCTTGTTTGAAACAAATCTGGGTTTGACAAAAACCACGTCCTTTGGTGCTATATAATGATCATAAACAGCCGCATAACATTCAACTATTGCATTGACCGTCAAGGAGATTATTTTGAAGCAATAGTTGTTCATAGCAAGAAACATTTTCACTGGACCAGGTTCCTGTAAACGAAGAATTGGAGTAGAAGAATTATCCTGTCTTGATTGAGTTTGTTATATTTTATTTTGAGTTGTAACTTTCTCTTCTAGAGTTAGTTGAATCAAGTTATGTTGGTGTGATTGTGTTGTACTTCAGAGACTAGAGTTTATACTCTTTGAATAGGTGATTGCAATTTGAGAAAACTATAGAGATTGAGGTACTAGAGTTAGTCCCTTTGATTGCAAAGTTGTAGTCTAAAACCTGCTCGTGAGTTGAATAAAATCATATTCGATAGGTCGTGTTTTTTGGGACTCCCTTGAGTAAGAAGGTTTTTCACGTTACATCTGCGTGTTCTTTATTATTCTGCACTTGTGATTTAATTGAACCAGGTTCAATATCGTAGATAGCTGGTGGTGATTTCAAATTTAATGTTTGACCAGTCGATTCGTAGAATCAATCAATCGACTGAGTTCCTGCAGAAGATGCTAGTCAAATAACAAACAAGATATCTTAATAGGCAAGAATATAAATGACAAAGTTATTTTATACTGGTTTGAATCACCAGGGTGGTGCCTAGTCCAATCCCCTTGGGTTACAAGGGTTTTCTTAAAGCTTGTAAGTGGTGGATTACCAAGGGTATTTCACCAACTATTTGGATGAGGATTGATACAGTCTCTACCTGTATATTTACCTAACTCTTTCTCTCTTTTAATATCACTGATATTTCTTTTCAAAATACAATGAATGAGTAAGACAAGAAGTTGTCAGATTGATCAAGTGAAGTTGCATAGTCTTCATAGAGTCTTCAATGTCTTTTTGTAGTGCGCACTTCGTCTAGAGAAAGGTAGGACATCAATTCCTTTAATCTCGATTAATTTGCTCTAAGGTAATCCAGAGGATTTGTTATCTCAATCACTCTAGATGAATACGTGATTGAGATCTTAATAATCACTGTTTCGATGAGATTTCCTGTTATCTTCTTCCACTGATGATGTTCTCTTCCTTTTGTGGAATCCGTGAATCTTACTTCCTTGATTGATGATTTTGGTCTTCCATATCTTCCCTCTACATGTGGCAATGCTGATTTCCTTTCTTAGATGGGGATTGATTTGTTCATGCTTCCTTCTTTTGAAGATTTGGTTTCTTTTTTAATATTAAGAAAGGATTTCTTAATTATTTAGCCGTTGGAGTTCTTCCATAATTGCCTCCGAGTCCTTCTTCGCAGCCAGTTGATTTCGAGTCCTTTGATAGTCATTGCCAGTTTGCTGAAGTCCCTTTTTGTCCTATATTCTACATTAAATAAAATTAATGAGTTATCATTAAAACAATATTAGAAGATTTAGTTCAACAATCTCATATAATTTCAAATCATAATTTCATCTCGCTTGGCCAAACGGACCCTAAGAATCCAAAGTTCAACTGTTCAACATCAAACTTTTGGCTAAGGATGACGATCTAAGAACGTCGTGAAACAAGTGAAGGAGTGTTAATTTTTCTCATAACTTAAAGTATTGTATTGTGTTGTTAGTTTAAATACAATGTTTATTTTGATTGTTACTTAAATTTTATTATATCATATCGGTAAATTCATCATTAAATAACGACAAAGAATTTCATTTTATATAATGTCTGATTTGATGTGATCGCATTGTTACTTTTTTTTCTCATTTTACTTTTACTAATTATTTAATGATCATATTTTATCATTTATTCTACCTTTTTATAGTAACTCTAACCCATACCCTACTTTTGTATTACAGGTTTATCCTAATGTGTGATATTACATAACAACAAAAATAATACGGTTTATTCAAATATTAAAATCATCAAAACTATATAGTACCATAGTACAACACATATAATACAATACATTATAAAATAATATATACCAACCCTTCCAAAAGAGTGTAAAAGCAAAAGGCAATTGGCAATTTACTAAGTTCAACAGTTAAAAGTAAAGAGCTGTTTGGGCTGATATATTGGGTTTTGAGATGAAAGATTAAATACATCAGTTGAGAATTTACAGCGCTCTAGCTATCATCATAGGCCATTGTTGGTGCTCAGATGGTCACACAATTAATAAACATTGTGCACCGAAGTCACTTCGCATATTCAGGCAATATTTCCGGTGAAGGCGTAAGTTTCAATGGAATTGGGATACAGAAAGAACAACAAAAAAAGGAAGAAATTGGAGTGATTTTTTGTGACAAGATACAAAAAATGACTTTCATGCCCAATTTCCATTAATTGAGTGACAGTCTTGAGCGCAATCAACTTGTAAGGATAGCTATCATCCCCACAGATTTTTTGACGTCATCAGACTGCGACGATTCAGAATAAGAGAAATCACAAGGCTGGACTTCTTCGATTGCAGATTCAGCCACCATTATTACAACTTCAGCTTCTCCTTCTAATTCACTCGGATTCTCCGCCACTTCAATCGGTTTCACCAACGGTTGAATTGGGGCTCGGCAAATCGGGCAGCTAGAGTGAGACCGAAACCACATGTCAATACAATCACAGTGGAAACAATGATTACACTTGGGCAAAACCCGACCCGTTTCTCCATTTTCAAATTCGGCCAAGCACACGGGGCATTCGATTGGATGGTTGTAAAATTCCGCCCCGTAAACAAATGCAGGGAGTGATTTTAGCAGCGAAGGGTCGAGCCCTTCAGAGGAAACCGCAATGGGTGAAGAGGGATTCAGGTGGTGTTGGTGGCGGCGACGGCGGTGAAGGTGGTGGCGGGCACGGCGGAGGAGAAATCGATTAGCGTAGAGGTGGATGAAAGCAATAAGAAGGCAAACGAGGAAGAAAACGAGGACAGAGATAAGCATGAGTTTACCGCTGAAAGCATAGTGCGGGGGATCGCAACAAGATCCTAGTGTAGTTGTAGATGATGATGATGAGTACTCGTCGTCGTCCATGAAGAAGAAGAAGCAGAAGGAGCAGCAGTGCACACAGGTTTTGCTAAAAAACATAAAAGAGGAAGTTTCCTCACTGTTCTCGCGGTATAGTATATATATACTGTGTAACAGTAAGGTGAGCAAGTTTTAGAGCCTCGACCTATTACAAAATAATATAGATCGGTTACATTTATTTGTCTACCTTACTTTATTTTTATTAAGATTAATATATTTGAATTTAAATGCATATTTAAATAATTAAAATATTATTTTTAATATTAAATAATTAAAATTAGTTATTTTCTAATATTTGAATATATATATATATTGTTTTAATTTTTTATTTTGGTTTTATTATTTTTTTTACTCTATTTATGATTGTTGTTATTTAATATTAAAAAATATTAAATTAATAACAATAAAATTATTTTTTCTAAAAAATAAAATATTTATGTTAAGTGAGTGACGATAGAGATGGTTTATAGTGTGATGGTAATAATTGGTATTAGTGGCTAGTAATAGTGATGGTGATGGTAATAATTGATATTAATGGCTAGTAATGGCAGTGGTGATAATTGTGATGATGGAGGTGGTTGGTATGATAGTGGCGGGTGATGGTGGAGTTGGTAGTGGTGATTGCTGGTGAAGTTGGTTAATGTGAGTAGTTAGCGGTATTGATGGTGGTGACTAATGGATGTGGAAGTGGTTGATGATGTGTTGGTGGTATAGTTGGTGGCAGTGCTAGTTGTGATGATGGAGGTGATTGATAGTTGGAATTGATCACGGTGGTGAAAGTGACGGATGGGTGGCAGAGGAGGTGGTGGCGATAATGGCGCCGGTGGATATCACTATAATGATGGAGGTGATATATATGGTAGCGACTAACGGTAGTGGTGGTTGATAAAGATAATGTTGATTGGCGGTGGTAGCCGAGAGGTGGTTGGTGGTCGGCGCGGTAATAGTGGTGATGGTGTTTGTAATGACATATGCGGTTATGTGGTGATGACTGGCGATTCTAGGCTATGTGGTGGTGAAATTATTCATGCAAGCATCTTTGTGTAATGTGGAGATATTTTCAAAATTGTAATGATTGAGCATATTTTAAATCAAATAAGTATAAATTTAATGAAAACAAGTATAATAGTTTAAGGTCTAAACCATACATATTCAGACCTCCATTAAAAGGTGCAAATAACGAGGTCTTATTTTGAAAATTATTAATGAAATATATAATATAATATTTTTAATTTTATAGTCATTAACAAAATTGTTAATTAATTGAGAATTTGTATTTTTAACAGTTAAATAAGACAAATAATTTAGAACAATTTAGAATAAGAAACTAGACGAAAAAAGAACGATAACTACAAACTAGAAAAGAATAAGAATTTTTTAAATTGGAAAAAATTACCATTAATATAAATCCTAAATTAGGAAAAGAAGAGAGTAACTATTGTAGAATTTTAAACGCGTTTCAACAAGAATCTCGTTAAAAAAATGTTTGCAGCGAGCTCAACAAAGATACCATTTAATCAATCTATTATAAACCTAAATTATGTGTGAGTATCATTTGAATTTCGAAAATCATGAAGTTCATTACTATTTTATGCATAATATATAAAAATAAAATAATTAATATTCTACTTAAATATTAAAAGTATTACTAATATTTGAATATCTCCAGCCAGCAGTGAAACGACCCCTTAAATCTCTTTCAAATTTTCTAGGAAAATACAATATATGTTATACATTTCAATCAAAATAGAGTAAAGGCTGGAAGGAATATATTATTAAAATGTCTTATCTAATATGGATGCATGCATGCATGTCATATTAGATATCAGAAAAAAGTAATTCTCGTATATCTGGATATGGGCGTTGAATTAATTATCTACCCTCTCATTTTAATTTTATTTTATCTCTTTATTTTTAGTCTATATCTCAAAAAAAAATTATTATTATTATTTTACAATTTCTTATTCCACTCTATTTAAATTTTAATTGTTACGATGATTTGCTTTCAAATTAGAAAAAAAATATTAGCCAGGAATAATAAATTTAACTATTATAAACTATTAATTTTTATAACCCTATTAATTTTTTGAAAACATGTAATAATAATTCTTTTCACATTTTAAAATGACTTTAAGTACTAAGAATAAATTTGAAAAAACATGGTCAATTATCTCTTGAATTTTGAAACTAACAAGTATTTTAAAATAACTATTTTTATATACATAGCAATTAAAATAGAACGGAGGGAAGTAGTTCTAACTTTCCATATAATACGTTTAAGACCACAGTTCACAAGATAATATTTTAATGCATTCTATGTATTCTTAATTTAAGACCATAAAATTCGAATATCTTATATCCTTTCTTAAACTTCGTAACAAACTAAATTAAACAAACAAATTAAAACGAAATAATGTACTTCAAGCAAAATGCAGATTGCAGTGTGAACGGACAAGTGCACTTTGGCACTTGTCAAGTTGCTCATATTCGCCATAATCTTCAATATCTCCTTCCATATTATTATATCAGCATTCAAAACTAACGATAAAAAAAATGGAAAGTCACAATTTGTCATTCCCCCACATGCATGAAAGATGCCAGACTTTAGATATTTCCAAGATCCTTCGTAAAACATTTAAAAATCTAGAAGATTCCCAAAACAGAGAGTAATAAAAGACTAAAGAAGAAAAAAAAAACATCCACTTTGGATAATAGTGATTTTGCTTGCCCCCTTGTGCAAATATGTTCTGTAGCATCAGGACAAGAATATCATACACTTCACTTGTTTTAGTGAAGAAACTTTTTTAGTGCCTTATTGGTCCATTTCCTACTTCTCCTTGGTATCAATAAAGGGATTGGTAAGAGCTTCACGAATAGATTCCTTTCTCTTTCCCGAACACCAAAGAATAAGGGTATATAATAAAATAGAGTGCAAAGGTCTACCCCGAAACCAAGGGGATGCTAACTAACAAATAACAACTGAAATGAGGATTTGGGGTTCTTCATTTTCTGCCTTTTGTGAAGTACAATGTCCGGGGGGAACTGTTGGAGGAACATAACCAAACTCTGCCCAAAACTTGCCGGGCAAAATCATCGGGGGACTGAGAGGGCAAAGAAGACATCAAGTTTTGACCATGACTCCCCTAGTTTAGCCTTGTTGAGAAATCATTCATGTTGTAAGTGGACATACATTCAAGTAGTTGCAATACAATAGTGAGTGCCAAATTATCACAGATTATAGTCACTCCAAGTGATGGAAAACAAACTGAGCGAGGTAGCAAGGACTCAAGGTAACCAAGCAAGTATTGAGATCGGTCATATGAATTCTCAATGTCCATAATGCTTCATTAGAGCCCGTCTCGGTGCAATTCTTATTCAATAATAATGAATTTCAGTAATACTTGAGGTTCTTTCTTTACATTTTCTACTGGAGTCGGCACGTTAAAATCCTCTTAAAGAGCCTCCTGCAATTTATGTATATCTTTTCGCAAACCACCATAGCGTGACTCTGTTGCACCGTAAGATGACTAAGATCCCAATTTCCACATTTTTGAAAAGATGAGAAAGTTATGACTACCAATTGATCTTGTCACTCAATATTTTCACTTTGTATCCAACAACACGTCCAATGTGATCCCACAAGTAAAGTCTAAGGATGGGGTGTGAGCAGATCTCAACCCTACCTTGTGTGAGGTAGAGACGCTGTTTCCAACAGAATTTTCACTTTATATAAACTTTTGCTTTCACATTTTTGAATTACTTGAAAATAAGTGTCATGTATAATGTGGTTGTAGCCACATAAAAAAGGGGGAAAATCCTTGAAATGGTTTCAGATGGTTGGTTGGTAAGCTGAGAAAGGGAAATACATGGATTTGTTATAGGTAGACATACACACATTTGATACGTGAGTCAGTTATATACACCATTGGATTATATGACACCTCATCTGAAAGCTTAAACTTGTAGAGAGGGTACACCTTTATTTACCTAGTTATACTTCCAACAGAGCCCTCAACATGCAGACTGGTCCTCTTTTTATGGGTCAAACACATGTAATTTTTTTAATAAAGGGTGACAAGGAGAATTTGAACGCAGAACATCAGTTGCTCTTATCTCAGGTAAATTGTGCTACCACCTCATATAAAACCTTAGTAAACAACTGTGCCTAAAGAAGAGACAATGACTCAATGGATCAATTAAATTGAGAGAGAAGCTGAAAGCTGCCTAGGCTAAGTTGATATAGGAAGCCGAAAGCAATTAGTAGAAAGAAGACGGTCATGAAAACGGACTCTACTAAAATTTAGCTATGATACCACATGATAAAAAGTGTGTGCCCAAGAGCTCCCTTAGACATCTGTAGACCTTCATAACCCAATACCTTCCTACATGTTTAATCAATTTTGAGGTTCACAAGTGAACTTTAATGCAGACTATGCACCAACTTTAGAATGGACAAACAAAAAGATGGTCTGCTACCATGCTTAACTATGTGTACCATCTCATCTAAATGCATAAAAGTTAAGAGAATGCACACTCCTATTTACTTAGTTGAATCTTCAATATAGACTTCCGCTCTTTCTACCATTTTTATCTCAAGGGGAACAACAAAGAGAAAAGCAAGTTACAATGCCTTAAAGAACTAAATGAACATCACAAAGAGTTTGAACATGATTTAGGTTCATTTTTCATATTTGAAATAAACGATGAAGTTACGTAACATCAAATAGCTGGTTTTCTTTCAATGGCAAAATAAGTAGATCTGTCATTTAATGGAACGTCCTATTTTCTTTTTCAATTACCAAACTATTTCAGAGGCAAGAATAATAAAGGAAGAACAAAACAACAAAAGTTGAAAAAGTGAATGAAGTACCTGATCTGCACCTATAATACTCGTTGCCAAATATCTCTGACACGATGTCTATGGGCTTTTTGATGGGCTTATTAGAGGGAAGAAGATGCTGAGGTTGGCCAAGAACTACTGCTCCAGTTCCTGCATGTCGATATGTTAAAGAGCTAGCAGGTCCCAGTTGTGTGGAAGATCGTGTAGGTGGCACCTGATAACAGTTTGGTGGATCCATGGTTTGTGGAGGTCCTGATTAAATGGCTCAGACCCCGTTGTCGGAAAGGTACAGCATTAAGCAATGCGAGAACTAAGGAACCAATGTAGAAATAGAGCCACAGAGCCTTCACCAATTTCTAATGGTTGAACTAACATCTTAGCAGCCAGAGGAAAAGAAAGTAACAATATGGCAAATAATAAGCCAAACATACATAAGTATTGGTTAATCTAACTTCATGCATATGCAGCTCCATTCCTCTTCAGAAACTAAAACTTAGTATAAAAGGTGGCCTTCGGCACATGAAAGCAGGATATTCCCTAAATACATTTTGGTCAACAACATGTTTCCTGTTGTACATTTGTCTCCAACTGAGAGAATAATGACCTCCAAGCATGAGCAGAGTTATAAGAGATTCATCTCCTTCACTTACATCAAAATATAGATCCTGAACTGCAATCTTGTGCGCCCCTATACAATTTGTCATCAATGTCATTTATAAGGAGTAACATGGACAGTGAAAATTCAATACCCAACCCCAACATGTTTGGGACAGAAGCATAGTAGTTGTCCTTTTTTTACCTGTTGCTAAAACCAAACACATTCTCTATCACGCAAAAATTCTCATTGTTAAAAGAAAATACTCATCATATTACTTGAATTTTTACATGATATTTTATCATTCCTCCTGATCTATTTGTGTATATCAAAATCCAAAACAGCGGGCAACAACCTCCGGCGGCTTCATTTTAGTTCCAAGCTGGTCTAGATAACAACATACAAGTGGGGTCTAGGGAGGGTAGAGTATACACAAACTTTATCCCTACCTCGTGGAGGTAGAAAGGCTGTTTCCGAAGAACCTAGCTCAAGTGCAGCAAATCAAAGTAGTTATATGCTTCCATCCAGGTAAACTTGAGCATTCTCATCAGTCGTGACTTTCCTATTCAGACAAGTATACAGCACATTCTAAGGAAGGTCTAAACATTTCAAGGCTAAGATAAAGGACGGCAGTCTCTAGACTTCGTGGATTACCATTAAGAGGAAACACTAATCAACGTCATATTCTGCCAGGATGCAGGTACAGATCACGGCCACCTAGACCAAGTTGTCACACAGAGGACAAACTAGCAGTCTTACATATTGAAGAAGGCTATGATAATTCAAGAGGGAAAAGAATGAGAACAGAGATATGCAAAAGTTTACACTCTGTAGATATCAGTGGGGATCATAAAATTTCCACTACTCCAAAGTCATATACTAGATGAGTTTTCATCCATCCTGATGACAGATGCAAAAGTAAAAAAAGGAATTTCATGGTATTGGGAAGGAATGCATGTGAGTATTGGATAAAAAGTGTATGTATTGACCAGTCAAGACCGATGTTGCAGCATATCAATGCCATTGGCACTTCTTTGCCGAAATCTGTTGGAGCTAACTTATTATTATTGATAAGGAATTCTGTGCATTTCTTCTGCTGGTGAGTGGGAAATTGAAGTAGTGCAGAGATCATGCTAAATAAAGAAAGAATTATGAGAAGAGAAACCCCTCATATTTCCATTTATATTCCTTATAGTGAAAAAGAATGCATGTCAGAGCTGAAGAACTTGTAAATAGAGTGGCATATACCAATCTTTCCATCAATCAAATTTTCAAATTTCAGGCACGCAAGTCTGATTGGGTATCTTATTTTGTCACAAACTTCAACAAGTACACCTCAAATTATGCCAGAAACTCCAGTAATTTATAGAAAGGTAAAATACAGTATCAAGTGGTAGCATTACAGTGTACACTGCTTATTCCAAGTGGTGAAGCGGCAGAAACCTGGAAGACAAAGAGGGTCTCCGTTGATTAAAACCTTTGAATAAAATCATAAATGTGGGCACTTATTTCATCAGGCTTTTCTTGGTTGGTGAAGTGACCTACTCCCTCCATTACAACAACCTCCTGCAAATTAAGAACTTCTTTCTTGAAACCACCATTGTGTATATACTCCTTGGTTCCAGGAATGTGATATGTCAGGTCCAGGTCACCCACCACAAACTTAGTTGGAACTTGAATTTTGCATCCACTAAATGGTGCTGTGAGCTCCCAGTTTCTGCATTTAACATATAATCAAAATCTTGAACATGCTAATATTTCAATTCGATATACTGCTTGTGGAATAATTTCATAACAGCTAAAATAAAGAAATTCAGTAAACACAAGCAGCAGAATAAGTAATCATGAGCACCAAAAACTCCTGGATTCTCTAGTTGATCCTAGACAGTAAAACAATATACATACTTGTCCAGATTTCGGTAGTAGTTCAATCCTCCAGTGAAGCCTGTTTTTTTAAATTTCTCAGCATAATAATGCACATCTTCCTCTGTTAGCCATGAGGGTAATGTCGCTGGTGACTGAGCGAAGGCCTGATGAAAGCCTATCTCTTTAGGAATGCAAGGTGGGCGCGTACCACGTGAAGAAAGAAATCCCTTAACAACTTTTTCAGTATCAATAGAAGCGAACTCCTCTTCCACTTCCCCAGGTTTCTAAATATAATAGCAGCATTATTAAATCCAAAAATATTTACTATTTCAAATTCAAGCAAAATTCCACATTGATTCAGTCACGTTGGATTATTTTCACTTTAACATATTACAGTAGTGGCATTACTGCAGATATAAGTTTAAGTTCTGCAGAGGAAGGGGGAAATATTAACTCTCTTCAACAGGTTATACTAGCCAAGCAAGGAAACAAATTTTGGTTAAAATATAAGCAGGCGTCCAAATCATTTAACAGTGCATCTGTAGGATTTCCTTTATTTACCCACTCTATGGAAGGAAAGGCAGTCAAATAAATGGTAATAGCAAGTTATGAATGATCCAATAAGCATAAAAGAAAAATGTGGAATGCTGTATAATATTTCCCCAAAAAGAGCACGCACCAGCATAAACTTATGAACAAAACTGTATTTGTTTCACGTACTTGTAACTTTAGTAAACAATAGAAGACCCTCTAATTCACGGAAAGACCATTACAAGGCAAACATGGAAACCAAAATTAACAATGTTATCAAAAAATAATTGTCACATCAAGCAACAGATATCTACCATTATGTCTATTAATGGAATACTTTTCTAGTCCCCAAGACTAGACACAACTCTAATAAATACCACAAATAGTTAACTGTGACTCTTAAAAATAAGTTGAGCTCTAGAATGTCATTAAATTGTTTTCTCTCTTCACTTCGAGAAGATAAAGTGGGCACAAACTTGAAAGTGAGAACTGATAAAAATGACCAAACAAGAATTTACAAAAATCACTTGTAGGTAAGAGGACAGATAAAATCATGTTAAGGAGCCCTAGTATCATTATCAAAATTAAAATCCACAATGAGTTTAGGCAGCTGGAGTCATCTATCTTCCCTAGTTGAAATAACTGACAAAGCAACCACAGATATCGTGCACAAGTGTTCCTATTTCTGGATCGAAGTACTTGATGCAAATAATTTACCAGGAAACCACATCGCTAATTCCAGTTTGACTTGTATAAGGGATTCAACTTTAGCTACTAAATGAAAAGATCTCATGCGACCAATAGCATCCATCACATTAGCTTCTCTCCAGATTATGAAAGTTGAACAAAAATAAAAGTTCCACTCTTATTCTATAAAGACCGATAAACAAGAAAAGGTAATCAAAAAAGAAGTAGACTTTAATAAATACTTTTGAAGTTGCTCTAAGATATTTCCACTGGCTCAATCAATCAAACAATTTAATCAACTACGGCTCAATCCGAAACTAGTTAGGCTCAATCAATCAACTATGGCTCAATCCAAAACTAGTTTGGGTCGGCTAAAGAATACTGGAAAGATCTATAATCAATCTATTACAACAACAACTCTACTTTATCCCAACTTGAGACCAGCTATCCATATTTCACATAGGCCGAATCTACTGTATTTCATCCACAGACCCAAAAAGCAGAATGAAAAGAGAACTATTCCCTTCATGTTAGAGGAGTTCTAAAGATAAAGAAAATGGATATTGGATCTAAAAGAGAACTATTCCCTTCATGTGAGCACTGTCCAAGAGGTTCTGGAGATTTTCTGGTTCAGTAACAAGAAAAAGAAGGCAATATACCTGAAATCTACATATATAATAGTCATCCCCAAGAAACTCTCGCAATATATCCACTGGTTTCCGTAAAGGGTGTCTGGGACGGAACACAACACTCAGATTAACCAAAGCCTTGATACGATCAGGACGAAACAAGCAGAAATACCAAGCTATTGTGGCACCCCAATCATGTCCTACTAAGAACACTTGCTCTAGACCCAGAACATCTAAAAGAGCAACTAAGTCCCCAACAATATGGAAAGCAATGTAACTAGTGATTTCTGGCGGACAATCTGTGTCGCCATAGCCACGAAGGTCAGGAGCAATAGCTCTGTAGCCTTTGCTGGAAAAGTACAACATCTGATGGCGCCATGAGTACCATAGCTCAGGGAAGCCATGAACAAACAGAACTGCAGGGCCTTCACCAATTTCTGCTACATGCATTTTTATTCCATTAACAGAAACATTTTTGTGCTGTACTTTCTCCATTTTCCTCTGTTTTTTTTTTTTTTTGTCCTCTTACCCCTGCTTGCTACCTTAATCAATATGTTAATTTTCAGTGGTGTGAGAAGTCATTTGATTAATACTTCGAAGGATGTTAACTAAGCAAAAAGAAAACGACAAATTCAGGATTGGTAAAGAAAAGAGAATTAAAAAATTGTAATTGATAGAGGCGGCTCCCAGGAAGGGCCAGACATGAATACTCTAACTCTCTTAAATAATGCTTTGAGGCGGCTCAAACATGTTTTAATTTTTTTTAAAAATGTGCTTAAGATGAAAGTATTATTTATTTTGAAATAAAGAAAGTATAAGTAGAGGTTTTAAATTTTTTTAAAATGGCTAATTAATGG
>JACEIK010000690.1:356698-385658 GCA_018107945.1 Datura stramonium
ATATGTTTGAAAACAAAAAAGATAAGAACTTTTAGGAGAAATTTAAATAAATAAATAAATAAAAACTTCAATCATTTGAAGGGTAGCCCTCCAAATCCCTAACTACTCAACCACATTTTCTAAAGTAATTAGATAAAAAATTCTTTTGCTCATCATATTCAAATAATAAATAGATTGTATACCGATGACATTAAAAAAAGTTTTTACTAGTTAAAAGTTCAGATACAAGTCACCACTACCTAACAACAAACAAGAGAAGTCCTTCGATCAAATAGGAATTGACACGGATTCTGCCTTCCAATCAATTTATTACTTGCGTTGTGTTGTTAAGTTTGGAAAGATAGTCACCATACCAAAACCATTTCACTTTTCAAAGTGCACTACTGATGGCCAAAAGAAAATCAACGTGAATTCAAATTAATTAAATTTTAGAATAATTATCAACCATCAGATGAAGAAGGAAAACTGAAAAAAATAATCAAATTACATTCCCTACTCTCTCATCTTTTTCTCTATTAAGTATAGATAGTACCCATACACCTATATAACCTCATGATGTAACTAATTACATCAATAAGCAGCAGCAACAAGTAACTACAACAATTAAGAAATTTAATTTTTCTCGATATACTCAAAACAAGAACTAAATTGTGCAACGAAGACAGTAAAAAATGATGGTCTTTTCCAATGGCGTCCCATTCTAAATATAGCCTCAATATCATAAGTCTATAGAAGAAAACCAAATGTCCATATTAAGAAAAGAAGCTTCAACCATACTGGCGTCCTATGCGTATAACATACTACTACAAATGTTGCAAACTCTTTCAGTGGAACAATCTTTTGATTCTTTAAATTTTACGAGGCAGAGTATGAAAATCCATACTTATCGACACTCCAATTTCAGTCATAGCATAAAAGAGCTTGTATGGAAGAAAAAGAAAAGAAACGAGATCTAAACACATCAACCATTATCCAGCATAGGCTTTTTGTTTAAATGTTGAAGATATCTCTCCCTCCTAAGAGGGCTGAATTTCGCAAAACAGATAAGAAAACGCATTCAAAAATCAGCAATGTGATGCTGGAGTTCAAGAGAAACAAGGTTGAAATAAGAAAATCCAACAAGAAACTATTATGGTAAAAAAAGGTTGGGAAAAATCTTCTAAAAGAAATTCTATCATTGTGCATGCAAACATCTGCACTTCCTCAAACCTTGTAACCTCTACTATTCCTTTTCCCTCTTGCTCGCTCAAACTTCCTTCCCTTGGCGCGAACATAAGGCTTTGTGTGGCTGTCAGGGACACCAGGAGCTTTACCAAAGTGCTTAACAGCTTCCCTCGAGTTCTTTGGACCCCTAAGCAACACCTGAGAGAATGCAGCCAACAATATGAAGAAAGCAACGAAGCAGTAATAGGGTTTTCATTGGCAGTCAAAATTACAGAATGAATGATTGGCAATATGTTTTCCATTCAGACCACTACTCTATATTTCTCTACCATGAATGAAACATTTCCCATGCAAGACCAAATAACAGAGACCCAAACCACAATTCTAAAGACACCTCAATTTATTATGCTAAAGACCACTGTAGCATTTGCTCTAATTATTGACCTGATAATAAAAGGAAAAGCATAAAAACACAAACTGATGGAGGACAATGTTCCATACCGTGTTCTGCCCAAGAGGGGCTGTGAGAGCGAGCTGATCAAAGGTCAAACATTCTCCTCCAGCCTTCTCAATCCTAGCTCTAGCTGTTTCAGTGAATCTCAATGCAGTAACCCTGAGTGAAGGGATGTCATAAGCCCGAATATCATCGGTAACAGTCCCTACAACTACAGCAACCTTGCCCTCCTATCATAATACACAAGTAAATTCAGACAAGACTATTTTAGTACATCAGTAACACAAAGGAGTCCTGGCACATAATTCTGCATTACTAATCTAACATTCGAATTTTGGCTTCTGACATAAAACTCTGCATGGTTGAGTTAGGAGAAGTTAGCATTGCATACCTAGAGATTGTTTGGCCATTAATTTTTTTTTTCAAAACCTGTTTGATTGTACATTGTATCAATTTTTCACTCCAAACTTGAGAAATGGCTTGAACCAATTTCTCAAGTGAAAAAAAATCACGCACAATACATAACACAATACATAAGCATCGAACTTTTTCTCAAGGGAAATGCATGTCCAAACATAACTTCAACATCCAAATATCATTTCTCAAATTAACTTCAAAAACCACCTTTTTCCAATAAAACCCAATTCATGTCCAAAGCCTACTTAATATCTGAATAATGTAATACACAAATCTACACATCATTATGTACATTATAGAATAAGGAGCAAGAATGTGTATTATTAGCAATATAAGGATTAAGCTATATTCTTGACTTTGATATGTCAATTAATTACTACAACTCATTGCGTATTATTTTTTTAGCAATTCCTTTATTATAAAGGCTACATAACTAGTCCTTGAACCAAAGGACCATGGATGCACAGCAAGTATACAAGGCGTGAAGCGAGACTAGGAACCATATGCATACCAGAACAATCACATTAAAATCAATAAGCAAGAACTATTCAACAAATACACCCAATAAATGTGTTTAATCCCAGACCACAAACATGCTGTTTGGATTGTTGTTACATAATGTTTCATGATGTATCGTATTATATTATACTATATTGTTATACTGTATAATAAGTAAAGACAGAATGAGAAGAAAAACAAAGGTAAGGATGTGATTAAACTAGATTGGTCATTACACAAAATGGGACTTTTTGTTGTTATGGCGTAATAAGTAACAATCAAAACAAACATCATATTTAATCTAACACCACAACACAATAAAATATAATAGGTAACAAACATCCAAACAAGCTGTAAGGTGAAACAGAGCAAGAAGGGTTGAATAACAATACCTTTCCATTCATGTAAGTAACCAAGCGTGACAGAGACAAGGGAGCTTTATTGATCTTGCTCATGAAGAGCCTCTTCAATATCACCGCATTGAACTTGCTACCAGTCCTCCGTACGAGAAACCGGTACAACTGTTATTTACAAAATTAGCCATACAATTCTCAGTACACTCACCAAAATGCAGTTTATCTATAAAGAAAGGAGCTTTGAAAAGTGAAAAAAAGAAGGAAAAAAAAACCTTGACGAGAAGCTTGAGATAAACATCGTCGGATTTTGGGGCAGTGCGCTTAGTCTTTTTGGACTTACCTCCGGCAACTAGATCGATACCCTGAAGAGAACAGAAAATAACAAAATCAAACAATGTCGTCCGTGAAAAATAAGTGTAGAAGCTACAGGAAGATTCTAAAAAAAAGCACTCACCATGGATGCTCCGCCTGCTGCTTCTGCTTCCCCCCGCGGCTGCTGCTGATATGTTTATGTCCTCGACAGATAGAGAAAGAAAAGACGAAGCTTTTGTAACCCCTTTAAATCAAACCCTAGTCCATGAACTTTAATGGGTTGGTTCGTGTCTGACTTCAGTTTCAGTCGAAGCCCAATAGGCCCAAATCATTTATATCCGAGGGAGAATTAAAGATTTTTCAGTATCGTTATTTAAATTTTGTCCAGTTAAAAAAAAGTTTAACAAGAATAAAATTATGATGATTTTAAGATTTTAAGATGGATAAAGTCTTGAAATTTATCTTGTCATATTTTCAGTATCATTATTTAAATTTTTTCCTGTTAAAAAAAAAGTTTAACAAGAATAAAATAATGATATAAGATTTTAAGATGGATAAAGTCTCGAAATTTATCTTGTCATATTTTTAGTATCGTTATTTAAATTTTATCCTGTTAAAAGAAAGTTTAATAAAAATAAAATTATGATGATTTTAAGATTTTAAGATGGATTAAAGTATCAAAACTTATCTTGTCACACTAATGTGTTAGAAATACAATTGATGTGTCTTTAGATCCAATTTATGATTTGATCTTATTTATGGATGTTGATTTTAATTTGTGAATTTTATTTGTTATAATATATGATATTTAATATTTTTTATCATAATTATTTATCAAATTATTTGAGGGTGAAAATTATTTTTATCTCTCAATTTTACTTTAAAAATCAAACTCTCCTCTCAACTTTGAACAATAGACATCTCTCCCCTTTATCCTAATTGTCTTTTTAAAATCGCTACACCCCGTAAATTCTGACATTTAGATGACCTATTCGCATGTTGGTTAAGAGATAATGTCATACATGCGAAAAGGGCCCGAAAGGTCAACGAAAAGCTGTTGGAATTTCGCAAGAGAGGCCGAATCAAGGCCGCCTAAAAGGGCAAAGTTGGCACGAAATAAGCCTTCATAAGTAGCTAACGCGGGCATTTATCCAAATCTACAGATGGGCCGTGCGGTACACGTTGCCATGTATTTTTTGCCGCAAGTATATAAAGGGCTCAATTCAACTTTAAGTCAGCTTATCCAAGCTTTTTTTAAACGACGAGAGGAGAGAGACGGCGGTTCCTATAAACATCGCCACACGTCGTCAATGCGGGTGACAAACTCAAATTAATCCTCGAATACCGAAGTATAAAAGCCGGCAGAGAACATTCTATGAAAGTTAGCTTCGCAAGAATCGCCCACGGGCCACACCCGCCAGTCAAAGTAAGTGAAATTAGCTCCAAACTAGTGTTAATGCAATTCCTAAGATAAAGCAAGTATTTCTCTCTTCCGAACCTCCAACAAATAGCGAGCTTTGGCCGTTCTCCGAAAAGTCAAAGCTTGGGCAATATATATTCAAAGTAGTGTTTTCTTCCGAAATATTGGATGGTTTAGTTCTCATTTGCTATGAATATGAATGCGCTTGGAAGAAATAGTCGATATCGCCGAGCTACACCGCTAGCCAAGAAGTCAAATCATGGACAAAAGAGATATCGCATTTTATTACGCATGTTATATGTGATTATTGTTGCTTTGTGAGACTGATTGTTTTATGTGGGCACTTAGAGCTTCCTTGCCGCCACAGGTTAATAGTTGTGTCGACTCGCCCACCGTAGGCGAGGGATACGTCAACTCCAAGTAGTGGCATGTCGTCCGCCGTAGGACGGCATGTGGATGCAAAGATTCTATAGCAAAGTTGATCAACATATAGCATATCCCCTCGCCGTTGCGCCTGTGGCACATATTACATCACGTATCTCGATTACAAGGTGAGTCCTCCTGACTCGTACACTATAGTCGTAGCCTGCAGCCTGCCGTACAACTGTGGGCCTGTGGGATGCTCATAGTTACTAAATGAGGAGTGAATTGTTATTTTTGGATGGCGTACCGGTATGGGGGTATATAGATCAGATGTTGACAGTACCTTCCTACATTGGCCGGTATGCCTCTTTGATGCTATATGTGTTATTTATTAAATTGATAAATTAAAGTGTGATCGCCGCATTGACAGGTATGATTCTCACCTTCTCTCCAAGTGAGCGCTGCTTAGCTTAGATTCCGTCATCCTGCATGCTTCTTGGCCATCTTCTCGTTATTCAAGAATTCATCAAGATACTTACTATTTTCGCTATATTTAGTTATCGTTTTGCATACTTGCATCAGTGTACGACGCCGTTTTGGGGCGCTAGACATTTGCCTTCAGGTACTCATGCACGAGGAGCCGATCCATCGTAATTCCGCCCAACACACGTAGTCATCGCCCACATCTGCAGCTTGACACTAGAAGTTTATTCCTTTTCTTTGTTGTATAAGACGGTAGGTTCGGGGCCTCATCCCGATCATCTTATCGCATTCTTGCAGGGCTCGGGCATTGCATATTCCCTGCGGGTTAGTTGTACCCTGGCCGTGTGAGGCCGTGTCTATGTTTCGCTTGTTTCGTGGATGGTCAAAAGGGGCCTTATTCAAGCACAGCTGGCGACCTTGCCTACTACGTAGCAAATTTTTGCACACTTGATTCTACTTTTCATGTTAATTAAGCCGAAGACGGCGCTCTTGTTCGCCCGCACAGTTCCCCATGATCTTGTTGTCTCCGGTTGCTGTTTTCTGCTGCGCGCCATGTGCCTGGGCCGACCCGAGGCCGTATTTATAGCCAAGAGATAAACTCGCTTGCCCATTTAATCCAAAGAAAGCTGAGCAAATTTCTGGCACTGTAAGCCGTTGCATTTCGCAGCCCAAATAGCCTGTGCTCCAAGAGGGCACCAGTGCTAGTCATGCCTCTCGGCTACTTGAGCGTGACAAAAATATTCGTTTTACCCTTATTATTTTCAATTCTACATTTATGTATTACTTTTTTAATAATATATCATATTTAATTTTTAACCTAGATATTTATAGTTTCTGTTTGAATTCACTAACATTATAAGTAGAATAATATTTTATGAATTTGTCATAAAAATTTAATGGTTATTTGTTATTTTATTATTTATTATTTATTTATGTTTTTTTTTTTTTTATCCGTATCTATATAAATAAATAAAATTTGATTGTTATTAATTGAATATTTCATAAATTATAATATAAAATTAATTTACATTATAAATAAATAATCTATAAATTTGTCTTTATTTTATTAATATTTCTGTATTTCATGCATTGAAATATATTTATAAAATTATTGTTACCTTTTATTTTTACTTGTATAAATAAATATTAGAGTTTTAATTATTATTAATAAAATTATTTTTTATTCTACTAATTTATTTCATTATAGAAATAATTAAACTTATACACTCAATTAGTATTTTTTACTTTATTTTATTTTGTCCCGAACAGTTAACATTTATATATATATATATATTATGATTTTAAAGAAGGTAAAAAAGAAAAAGACAAAGTTGATAATGTAAGGGTAAAATAGAAATTTTAAAAAGTCAATTGTGATAGCATTGAGCGATGCCTAATGATAAAGTTGATGTGAGTTTGATTTTTAAAGAACTTGGGAGGTGAAAACGATTTTCACCCAATTATTTGATTAATACGATAAGGTCCTTGATTGCTTTTGAGATTTATTGTTATCATGATAATGAAAGAGTCATTTCTCTTTATAACTTGACCTAAAATTGTTCTCACATAGGATTACCGATTAGGACATTACTTCGATTAGATCGATATGTATGTGGTGGTCTTTATAAGATAAAGATTAATTGATTTCATTAACTAAATTATATACATAGATTATGGACATAGAAATATGAACATTAACAAGACTTATTGGATAATTCCTAGTTTGGCGTTAGAATTATCATAAACTATTACTGAAATATTATCTTGAAGAACGTGATGTAAGAATTTTCTTTGACCTCGTAGATCATTAGTAATTAACAAGTTATTTATTATACTTTGATATCTACACCAATGACCGTACAAAAATGATTGAAATAATATTGGTATGATCAAATACTAGTAATTAATGATCGGACGACGAGTTTTGTCAATTTTTTGTAATCATCTATCGAGATTTGATAGTTAGATCATATCTAAGGTGATTCGTAGTTATAAGAACAAGAAAATACTACATTATTCTTCACATATTCTTCGGTAGCAAATCAGATACGTCATGCTATTTAGTCGTTAAGGAGTAGCTGTTACACGTCACTCCTGGAACAAGATATGATATGATCACCTGCACACAAACTTTACTAATGAACCTATAAGGTTGCACATTAACGAGTGTTTCTATTATTTGTATTATTATTTTATTTGATCATTAAATTAAAAATTTAATTAGTGAAATAAATAAATAATTAATCAAAATAAAATATTATTATGTTCTTTGCTTACCATAAAAAATACGATTAATATTCTGAATAAATTAATTTTTCAGAATAAAATTGCTATATCTCATAATTAAAATATATACATTTGATTGTTATAATAAAATAATTTTATATTTATTTAAATATGATATATATATAATAAACATTAAAATAAGGAAACATGCTAGCTGAACTAATTTGAATTGGATCAACAAGGAAAGCTAATGCATGTGCGATTCTTTTCAGCACGAGATTTCCTTCTTTCAAATTGAATATTTTCCTAGTTTAGTATTGGAATTAAACTTTTATCTCAATAAATTATTATTTTAATTAAAGATTTTATTTTTTAGATAATGCTATATAGAAAGTTATGAAAATCTTTTCTTAGTAAGTTCTCAATTTTGAGAAAAGTTTCAGTCAGAAATTACTTCGTTGAAAGGGTGTGAATACAATATCAAATTAAGAGAGAAAAATTATTGATAAAAAAAAAAGAAATGGTCAAAAATATCTCTATTTTTGTTTATTAAATTTGATTTGTCACTGCTATAATTATCTAATATACTGCTGTTATGTAAGATGTGGTTGGTCTTCAATTGGACGGATTTTCTCAAATTCACTTAAAATATCCGATTTCTACAAAATAACTCGTTCCCCACATTTAACCCGACCTGATCCGCCACTAATTTAACAAAGATCACAACACTAAATCCCATTTCTCAAAAACGTTGTGATTTTGCCATAACAACGAATGATAGTTTGTCATCAGATTCAACATGTCCAAATAGAAAAGCCACGGCTGGATATCCTCCCCTCTTATCCATCTCTCATGTCCCAACCCCGCCTTTTTTTCCCGATACGAATCATATAGGCTGTTGAACACAAGGTAGGTCGATACATAGCTCTGAAGGTACTGAAACAAACTGTAATTTATTGCAGTGTGCACCCTTTATGAGAAACAAAATCTGGGTGCCTTCTTTTTCTCCTTTGCTAATTTCTTTTAATTCTGAATAAAGTCTGCTATGTTTCTGAGTTTCCACTTCCACCCCCCTTCCTTGTTTCAACTTATATATACATATGGAAATAACAGAGAGGGTTATTCTATTTTTTTTAAAAAAAAATGAAATGAAGTCTGTTGTATTTGAGTTTCCACTCCCACCATTTTTCCTTCTTTTCCAGTAAATATATACATATATGGAGAAACAAAGAGGATGGCTTAGAGAGAAAACAGATGGAGGAAGAACAATTCAGTGAAAAGGATGTTCTTGATTTCTAGCTTAATAATGGAGAAAGTTGTTGTAAACAGTTTACATTTGTTTTTGGGGAAATGAGATTTGGTAAGTTATTCTGTATTGTTAAATTAATTAGGTGAGTCGTGGTTTAGATAAATATGCAGACGTTATTTCATGTAAATTGAGTATTTTAAGCGAATTTGGGAAATTGGCCCACCGAGGCATTTTTGCACACTTTGCTAATTATGCGTATATTTCGACCCGACAAGATAACGATAAAATTAGTTAATAAATGAAAGTGTAGAAGATTTTGACTCTTTTTCATAAAGATTATTTTGTTACGTTTATTGTGAGTTGAGATTTTTGAGAAAAAATCGTAATACAATATTCAGACCATTCTTTCGAGAAATTTTTTAATCAAGAAGTTGATAGCAAAAATTAATTAGCAGATACACATAGAGCCTTGTTACCATCCAAGAGATTTTGAACTATGACTTTTCATCGATTTCGTTTCAAACTTAATCTTTTAAAACGTAAATAAATTCTTAAACACAAATAAATTTATTGATTTAAAATTACTTATTATCTTCCACGGCATATTATAAATACTCCTGTAATTTTATTTACCATGATTAAATTTGAGCAAAATTTTAACAGATCGCTAATTTAAACACAAACTCTGATAATTCTAGATGAATGGTTAAAACTTGTTTTGTTAGAAATGTTAATAGATCATCAGTATTTATGGTCTGACAAATCGCTAGTATTTTGGACCACAAATCCTCCAAAATTGTTAGAATTGGGCAGAAAAGTTTTACGAGCCGCCATGACCTGTTTTAAAGAAAATCACTAATAAGATTTTACTTTAAAATTGATGTAATTCCACTTCAAATTTGATATACCTTTTCATATCAATCACAATAACTTTTTTTTAAGAGTTCATAACAATATTAAAAGAACACTCCCCATTCAATAAAAATCACTATTTTTTTTACAGTCAATTAATCGAAGATTTAAAATAGATATTTTTATATCAATTTTTTTACTACACTAATGACTAACCTTAATATTACGGGCGGAGCTAAGATAGTGGAAGGGCGAACCCCTCTTTCAGCAAAAAGTACACTATATATATATATATCGTACACAACCTCGACACAACGTAGTTAATCCATTTTAAATCTCCTTAATAAAAATTCTATCTCGCCTACTTAATATATAAACAGTTTTCATCCGCTTTCTCATTTATTTTTCTCCTACTTACATTCCCCAACTTAAGAAAACATCCTTATATAAATATACGATTTCTTCGCAAGTAAATGTCGTTAATATAAATAATTATTTGAGATGTAGTGAAATAATCCATAGAATATAATATAAAGAACATGACATAATGGTGAGTTACCAGGAACAATGACACCACTCTACTTTTTATCCAAAATATAATATATAAATTAATATTTTAATTGTAAAATTAAAAATACACATTAATACTAACAATATTTAATAAAATAATTAATTCGAAGACAGTTCAAATTGCAGTGCCTTGGCCATTGACTAATCATTTGGGACTTTCCTTGTAGGGTATTTATTTATGGAACTACCGTATTAAAATTAGAATGTAAATGATGTCATTTGCAATAATAATTACTTCATAAATCAATAAAATACTTGCCTCTAATTATTACAAAAGGATTGACTCTCTACTCTACTATTATGCCCTATCGCAACCAGATATTTGGATTTTACCTGAGGGGTAAAATAGTCAAAGAAAGGCCATTTATCATTACTTTCTCATTTCAATGTCCCCAAACTATATCTTCAAAGTCAATAATTTTCTCCGTCTTCATTCTTTTTCCTATATTCCTCCAGCCTGTAACGGCTCCGGGCTATTCTAGCGGTTACTCTTATTACCCAGACCGGATT
The DNA here is from genome assembly GCA_018107945.1 of Datura stramonium. NCBI lineage: Eukaryota > Viridiplantae > Streptophyta > Magnoliopsida > Solanales > Solanaceae > Datura > Datura stramonium. The sequence continues at coordinate 367,573 of JACEIK010000690.1, forward strand.
AGATAACGGAGAAACAGAGCTGGCGATGAACACGTCGAAGATGCGCCGGAAAGTTGTTCCGGCGGTAGAAAACGCAGACTCCGCTGACAAACTTGACCAGCTCCTCCTCTCCGCCGCCATCTGCAACGGTGAAGACGTCGGGCTCGTGCGCAAGTGATTTGCTTGCAAGCCGGAGACAGTCCTTCATCACTTCCGCCACTTCGCTCGATCTGTGAATCTGAACGAGGATGTCTGTAGAGCACACTACGAGGACTTCATCACTGCCGTCGACGACTCCGATCTCTGCTCTCCGACGTTGATTCTCTCAAATCGTCTCTATCCAACTCAAACAGTCAACTTCAGTCCGTCGCTGTGCCTTTGCTAACCACTCTTGACTCCTTCGTCGAAGCTCGAAACAAATGCAAAAACATTACTCTTGCTATCCAATCCCTTCGCACTTGCGTTCAGCTTGTCGAGCTTTGTTCCCGAGCCAATCGTCATCTTTCAGAGAACAATTTCTACATGGCGTTGAAGTGTGTGGACTCGATTGAGAGAGAGTTTATGAACAAAACACCGTCTACTACTTCGGCGAATGCTTGAGAAGCAGATCCCCGCGATTCGTTCACATATTGAACGGAAAATCAACAAAGAGTTCGGCGATTGGCTTGTCGAGATCCGTGTAGTTAGCCGGAATTTAGGGCAACTAGCTATTGGACAAGCATCAGCATCGAGACAGAGAGAGGAAGAGCTCAGAATCAAGCAACGACAAGCTGAGGAGCAGAGCAGACTCAGTCTTAGGGATTGTGTTTATGCTCTCGAAGAAGAAGACGATGACGGATTCAATGGGATCAGTGATGACGGAAAGGATGGTTACAGCAATGGTGGTAATGAATGTTAGGTTTGATTTGACGCCGTTGTATAGGCTTATCACATAAACCAAACTCTAGGACTTGAAGATCGATTCAAGCAGTACTATTTTGAGAATCGCAAGCTTCAATTGACTTCAGATTTTCAGGTATCTTCAATGACGCCCTTTCTTGAATCTCATCAGACATTTTTTGCGCAAATTGCTGGTTTTTTCATTGTGGAAGATCGAATGTTGAGGACTGCGGTGGGTTGGTTTCCAAAATGGAGGTGGAGAATTTATGGGATACTGCGATGAGTAAAATGTGTTCTGTTCTGGAAGATCAATTTTCTAGAATGCAAACTGCAAATCATTTGTTATTAATTAAGGACTATGTGAGTTTGCTTGGTGTCACATTGCGTAGATACGGGTACCCTGTGGAGGCTTTGCTAGATGTCTTGAGCAAGCACAGGGATAAATATCATGAGCTCCTGTTGTCTGATTGTCGAAAGCAGATAACTGAGGCTCTTAAGGTAGATAAATTTGAGCAAATGTATAGAAAAAGGAATATGAGTATTCCATGAATGTGTTGTCATTTCAGTTACAGACATCCAATATTATGCCCATTTTCCTTATGTTGCACCATTTTCATGTACGGTGCCCGATTGCTGTAGAATTGTGCGGTCGTTTATCGAGGACTCGGTTAGTTTCATGTCACATGGTGGTCAGCTTGATTTCTATGATGTGGTGAAGAAGTACTTGGATCGGCTTTTAACAGAAGTCCTGGATGGAGCTCTGTTGAAGCTCATTAATACATCTATAGCCGAAAAGTTACCCAAGCAATGCAGATGGCGGCTAATATGGCTGTGTTTGAACGCGCTTGTGATTTTTTTCTTTTCACATGCTGCACAGCTTTCAGGGATTCCATTGGAGGATGGCAGAGAGGGGGAGGAGACTGTTTCTTTGACTAAAGCCCGTGATGCTGCTGAAGAGATGCTTTCTGGTCTGCTTAAGCAAAAGGTTGATGGCTTCCTTTTGTTGATTGAGAATGTGAATTGGATGGCGGATGATCCCCCGCAGGGTGGAAATGAATATGTGCATGAGGTGATTATTTTTCTTGAAACGCTAGTTTCTACTGCCCAGCAGATATTGCCTGTTCAAGTTCTCAAGAGAGTTTTGCAAGATGTTCTGTTTCATATATCAGAGATGATTGTTGGAGCTTTACTAGGGGAATCAGTTAAAAGGTTCAATGTGAATGCTGTTATGGGTCTTGATGTCGATATCCGGATGTTGGAATCTTTTGCTGAAAACCAAGCTCCTCTCTTATCTGAGTCAGATGCTAGTCAGTTGAAAGCAGCATTGGCAGAGTCCAGGCAGTTGGTTAATCTACTCTTGAGCAATCATCCAGAAAATTTCCTGAATCCAAAGTTATTAGAGAGAGAGGTTATAATGCTTTGGACTACCGCAAAGTTGTTACTATCTCGAAAAAGATGAGGGATCAATCTGACAGGCTTTTTGGGTCATTTGGCACAAGGGGATCTAAGCAGAACACTAAGAAGAAATCTCTTGATGCATTGATAAAAAGATTGAAGGATGTTAACTGAGTCAGCAAATCTCTGTATGTTATGTTCCTGGGGAGATCTCCATATTGTAGTTGTGTTGATTACTTGGTGGTTTCATATCTATTTTCTTACTGCAAATTGCCTACCGTTTGCGTATTTTTTACTCCCATAGTTCCACATTGATTGCTGTATTATTCTTCAGAGCACATTCTTTCCTTTTTGTGGTCATATTTTTTTGCAACTCAGATAGTCTTTTTTCTCATGAACTAGTAATTTCTTGCATTTATTAGTCTCTAGTGTTGTTTCACATTGTCTTTTGTTCAACTTATATGCAGTGTTTTATCTGTATACTTTCAATCATATGCTTGCTGCTGTAATCCTTAGTACTTGTTCATATGAACCCATCAACGGATGATATTGATTACGTCAACAGTAAATCTAATAGATCCATCTCACTTTTCTCATCAACCTGGAACATTAGTACGTATTCCTCGTATTTTGTCATCGTTTCTCTTTAGCTTAGGGAGGGAGTGGCTGACATTTTGATGGATGTAATATAGCTGCTGTAATCCTTAATTCTCGCACAAAAACAGATGCCATGTATGTGCTTTCCTAAACCATTGCTCTTTATACTAGGCAGCAATTTCTGTTTGCCCTTGGCGTTTATTGTGATCCTATTGGAATAATTTCATTAAAAGACTTGTAATTACTCCCAATGTTTCATTTTAATTGTTAGGTATACTAAAAATAGTTGTTTCAAAACACTTGTTGCTTCAAAATTCAGGAGATAATTAATCATGTTTTTTCAATTTACTTCTTAGTACTTAAAGTCATTCTAAAATATGAAAAGAATTATTATTGTACGTTTTTAAAAAATTAATAAATGGTTATATCACCAAATTACCATCCCTATTAATTTTTTCTTACCGACTTCCAGAAATCTTATTCTACAATTAAATTCCGAATGCAGCAAGACTAGTGTCACGCCCGCCCGGAGTAGACATACCTTACCTCACCTTGGGCGACTACTACTAATCGGTGGGTTAGGCACATCTCGGTGCTCGGCTAGCTCTATTCGTGCTCCCAAAACAAAGGGCTATATAATCCGTGTAAACACGTTCTCCGACCACCGTAATTTATACCACCCGTGAAAGCATCAACAATAACCGTAAACATTCTAATATCAAGGAACTCATGCGCCGACAAGGCCACCATATCGCCTAGTCATCTCGAAACTTAAGACAAGTGAAAACCTGGAGAAAGCCTACGTGATAAGCAAGGTCACCACTACTGTTAAACCAAGGCCCCACACGGCCAACATAAAATGTAAATACTAAATGTAGCCTATAACAAACCGCACGACTCACACGACCGGCCAATGACTGTGGAGATAAACACATACAATCTCAGTTTCATGCGAGTAATAATAGAGCCGATCGGGACAGTACCCCGACCTACCCATACTCGTACAACAAAGGAAAAGCAGTTACACCTTCGGGAAATCGACTCCTGGTTTACAAGAGCGCCGGCGACTCAATAGCCGGCTTCAATCACGGCGACGCTCCTCGTTTACGGTAGCACGCAGTGCAGTAATGCAACAAGCGCGCGCATTGGTACTCTAGTATGCAAAGCAACCTAAATAATACAATCAATATGTATAGTATGACTAGCAATTCCGTATAGCAGGAGATAGTCAATTCGAAGAAATTGATATGAACCGAGTCAAGCTTTCGCATCGAGTAAGGCGTAGGCGTACTCAGACGCGACTTAGCTTCGGCTGCTTGGCAGTTTGGGCTATATAACACATAAATAGATATACAAGCAAGAGCCAATACCAACCCCCATAAGCTTCTGATGGCACCAAGCAAGCAAACAATCTATATGCCTCTACCTGTGTCAAAACTCCGCCAAAATAAGTCACTCCACCATCTCGCTCACTGAGCTCCTATACGCCCCGAGTCGCTCGGGCCATAGCCTCCATATAAATAACCGTGTTCAGCCCTGAGGACTCCCCGTGTGTACAACAGACAGGTTCTGGATCCTGGACAATCTCAACAGGCTATTCGAAACCTGAGCTACACTCGTAATAACTATATGTACAGACAAAGAATGTATAGGGTCTCTGTTCCTGACACAACTCAACAGGCTATCCAAAACCGGAGCCGCACTCGTAATGCCGAATGATCACATGGGAAAGCTTCATCCCATCTTCGTCCAAGCTGGGACTCGCATGCCACTCCTTGGAGTGACGTAAACCCACCCGCCAAGGGGCGACACGACACAACCCAGGGGCGGCGTAGGACGCCACTGCGGCTCATACGCCACAACAAGTCTCAGTCAAAGTGCCACTGCTACGTAAATAGCAAGCACGTATAACTGAAAAAGACTATCTCGAAATCTCGATTTCTTATTCCCGATTCTTTCGTACTTGCTATACCGATTCTTTACCGATTATACCGATTCTCGTAAATCTTTTTTTAACCGTTGGCTAATCTGCACACATCAAGCACGTAGCTAATATTCATTCGTTCAATGGCTAGTTCGTAGCCATAAAACTATTCGTTTCATTCGGTTTTACTTTTACTAGCTTTTTTATTCAAAATTCCATTTCTTTTTATTCTACAACATGCTTGCTAATCATACAATAAGCTATACCGAATCCGGAATGCTAATCCGCCCTTTGGCGTACGTTTACTAAAGTTCACAGACCGACACGATATGGACAACGCAAGCGAATCTATTAGACTTAATTCTCAACATTCAACTCCGGAAAGTACTCAATTACGAGTTTACTATGATTCACAAAGCAAAGACTTACTAACTTGCCTAAGAACAATCTCATACCTTAACCTCGAGTTATCCGACTATCTACGAGGCTCGATCGCATCTACCTATTTCTCCCAACGCATTCATATGTACATCAATTAGCACTAAATACAACGTTATTCTCATGACAACGTCACTTTCGATATAATTATCGTCTAAACTTAGGCTTATCGAAAAGACGGTCGAAAACTTGCTATTTAAGTCCAAGTGGAGTAAGTATTCACTTTACTGGTTTAGAGCACATAGACACTAGTTTGGAGCAATTCTACTTACCTTAGGTCCCAAGAGTTCTACCGCATTCGTCTACGTATTTCACCAAACAAAATCCGTAGGAATGCTCCCCGTCGCTAAATACCTCTATTCGAGGTTAATTTGAATTTGGGCCACGTTTGACTCCGCGTAATCGAAAAGAAAATTATCAAATACCTCACGTTTCCTCCTCTTTTCTCTTTCGCCGAAATTATAAAGATGTTATGAAATGGACCGGTTGGGCATATATATAATTGTCACCCCGAATGCATTTATGTCGCATTCCCGGGAATGCGCTTATAAGTCGCATTTTTTGCCTCGACGCGCCGACTCGGGGCGCTTGTCCGATCTTTCCCCGGCCTTTTTCTAGCATGTATGGCTTTCAAATACTCTTAACCAACACGCAAATAAAGCATCTATTAAATGGAATTTGTAGGGTGTAACATTTCCCCAAGTTAACATTCGCCCTAATGTAAACTCGCTATATGAGGACTACTAACTACTAACTTGTTTTAGAAGATTTCTACAGAAGTTTCCGGTAACTGAATATCCCAAAATCCTCAAACACGTAAAAGTCCAATACATGTACTCCACGCGATACTATAAGATTCATTCGATAACTAAACATCAATCTTTCTCATTTATACATATACAACCACAAAGTACTTATGCTTAATAATACTCTGACATACCTGTCATTTACTCAGTTCGAACAAAGCGAGGATATCTAGCCATCTTCCTCCGCTTCCCATGTCATCTCCTCTCTGATCCCGGGTATGCCACAATACTTTGACAAGACGCAATATCTTTAGTTCTCAATCTCGCGACCTATTCGTCTAGGATAGTTACCTGGTCCTCTTCACAGCGCCTGTAACCTCGGATATCCTGATTTGGATCGTCTGACGGCTCCCACAAGATTATCAAAGATGGATACATTTAAAGACTCGGATGAACTGGGATTTCTAATTCTCGAGGCAAGTTCAACTCATACGCCACTTGGCCTATTCTTTTTCACGACCCGGAGCATGCCCGACAAACCTTTGCCGAGCTACTTTCTTGCCGAATCTCATCACCTTCATCTGGGAAGCTAAAAATACCTGGCCACATCGGCCTGTGTTTCGCGCCGCACGCCGCATATGATTTCTGGGCCGTCTGCAGGGGCCGCAGGCGTTCCGATAAGCTTTACCTTTTCTTTTCCGACCGCCAACAATGTTTGGCCCCAATCAACGCCGATTCTACTACTTCTAACCACTAACGGCGATCTCGTATTTTCCCCGTAATGCCTCGAGCGCTATGGATAGCCGAGTGATAGCTTATTATAAGAAACTCGACAAAAGGGCACCAAGCCATCCCAAACCTACCACCAAAATCTAACACACACGCGCAATATGCTCCGAGCGCTCAACGGTGCGTTTCAAATGTTCCATTTTTGTTCGAGGGTGGAACGTCGTGCTCACCACCCGCGCACCTGCATCTCTTCGAAACGATCGCTAAAATTAAGCAACTACGCCCTCATTCGAGATGATGGATACCGGGCACTCCGTGCAATCACCATTTCTCCGATATACAACTTCGCATAATCTTCACCGAGAAGGTAGTTCTTACCGGCAGAAATGAGCCGATTTTGTCAATCCACAACAACCCATATAGAGTCATGTTTGTGTCTAGTACTGTAATCTCGCCACAAAATCCATATTCACCGCTTCCCACTTCCAGAGGCACACCATATCCCGAGTCAAACCGCCCGGTTTCGATGTTCGCCACCTGGGCCGGGCAAGCAGGGACACTGGGCTACAAATTCATTAATTTCTCTTTTCATACTTCTCACCGCAGTTTTCCTATCATGATACATCTTTGTCGTTAATTGTGGCTAGAGAATAGCGCGCAATGTACTGCTCATACCCGCGGGCGAGGCTCGAAACATTCGGAACACATGTACGGCTCCTACAACGCCAAAGACTCCCATCCTTCGCACCAAAATCTAGCGCCCCTCAAGTGATTCTCGCCTTAAGCCGACCTCGTCAGGATCTGCATATTACCGTTCTCTTACTTCACAACTAAGGACGACACGGCGGTTTTCTGAATTACCGTCTGTTGCCCTTCATTTCTCGTTACAACGGCAATCCATCAAATTGACTAGTTAATGTATTTCCCTGACCAACTCCCGTTGTTTCCAAGCTGCAAATACGCCAAACTCCTAATGTATTTATAGCTAAGGGCGTTTGCTGCTTTCATTGCCTCTTCTTGACTCGATACAACATATTCGCACTTAGAGAGCTCGGCATATAATTGATCTGGCCATACCGACTTGTCTTGCCGAAGAGACCGACAGTAATTTACCTAGAAGCAAAGCTTATCTCAAGCTTTCTCGGCCACATGCTAAGGCTACTTGTCAAGCTGATAACCCGAACGAACCATCTCATACATCTCGTGCCTTTATCTCGATCGAGTGATCCCGACATTGATCATGATCTCTAATGATCCGACCGCATAACTCAGTAATCGAATAGTCAAGCTAATAACCGAATGTAGTCTAACAAATGCTCTAACCGTTCTACTCGAGTACTTATAGTTCATGCATAACCGTGATACTAAGGGCATCTAATTGCGTTGTTATTCTACTTGGACAATCAGAATCAAGCACCTGACTTACTCCCACCATCAATCTCTCGGATCTTCATGGGGCTCCACTCGATCTCTTGATCTTAGTAAACACTCAGGCCGCCAGAAGTTCTACCATTTTCTTACGCTGCGTTGCAACTGGATTCATACCGTCGTTCGGGAAATTCTCTGCCTTATGAGCCATCTCGTAAAGACTGCCTTCGCTAGGCCTCGTATTCGAATATCTATGAGAACTAAATAAGTACTCTGTCTGGTTACCGACTACCGATGTGGACCCTTTCTGGGGTACCCAAGGAGCTTATCTCGACCGGGAATGGCCGGGCCGATTTTGCGAGGTGTTTCACGTAATAACCGCTTAGGTTGACTAACGCCGACTCTCCCCTACAAGGACGGGAAACGATGTACTGGCCACTTATTATAATGAAAATACTCGGTATTGCTAACCTCTAACGTATGCTTATCCAATTCTAATTCGGTTCTAGCAATACGTGATACCTAAGTATCGATCTTTGTGATGCTTCCTCGCTAATACAGCGCGCTTGTCGTTAGTTCGTCTTCCAATCGCGCCTTATCCGCTAACTAATACCTCGATTCAGGTTACTAACTCTGTAAGCTTCTAAAGCCTAGATCTCGCAACAAACATACGTAGCTTGTTACTCAATAATCGTTAACCGAAAAAGTCTCTGGTGGCTTCATATACGAACCACACTTACATACCCTCTTCTTGACGAGGATCCTAACAGACGATCTCGTATATACTTTCCGGCACTAATCGTAGCCCGAGTAATTGTAACTTCCTATTAGCACTGCCACAAGATATCTCGTTATTCCGCACATATATATCAATAACTACGTACAATACATACGAATTGTAAAGGATACAGACCATACATCTTTGCTGAATTCATACTATACATGATATACCGCATCTACTAGCCTAATAATACCTCCCGCCCTCTCTTATCATTTCATTGGGTTTTCATCCTTTCGGAAAAGAACAACATATACACTTTGCTTATTTGCTCGTCGTTTAGAAATTCCGCCACTCTTGCGACGCGTGTCAACATTCAAATCTTCGTGGACCTATTTAAATTATATTGAGAGCCCACGATCGGTTCGTCGGGTCTTATATCTAGGTCACACTAGATTAGAGTCTTTGTATCGTTAGCTTACCTTCCCATAAACTGACATACTGCGGCATTCTAAAACCGCAATCTTATTATCTCTTAATCAAGTAGTCCGAGGCTTACCCTAACATGATACTCTATCAATCTCAAAATTTAATTTCCTCGACAAAATCTCGTGTATTCCTCGTTTCTTCCTCTTATCCTGCTAAACCGAGCTTCCGGGTTCGAGGTACTCGCCTTACATTGCTAATAAGGTTACCGGTCAAGTCTCGGGCCATACTTCTTCTGACTCGGCAATGTAATTCCATCTCGATTCACATGACATTTCTACCTTTCGATATCATAACCAATCATATCTATAATCTTGGCAGTACGTTCTGTCAAGCTTGTTAGCATATATGGCGGACTTGGCCTTTTCGACTCGAACTTGACTATTACTAGCATTCATCACTAATGTGTCTTTTACCCTACTGTGTAAGCTTGAAGGCCTTACTTGTTTCCCTACCGTCTTATTATTGTGGTCTCCGCACAACTTACGAATCACAGGCTCTTTATGCTTTCTAATACTTACCGGGAATTAATCAATCTATCTTCACTTACGCTTGTTTCAGCGTTTCACCACCTCTAGCCCCTTACCGTGACTGAATCATGTCAAGAGGTAGGAATAGCCCTTTTTCTTACGGCAGTTCTAAAATGTAAACGTATAACCGTACCATACCAAAAGATGGATTTGGGAATCCTACATTTCCTCTCTTTCTCATACTCATCTCGATAGTCTACCTCACTGTAATCTCAATCAGTCTGGCATACTAATAAATAAATCAACCCCAGATGCACATTATACTGACTTCCTATTCTAACGTTATCAACGTATACCGAGAATAGTACCGATAAAGGTTTTACGAGCCTCGTGTACCTCTTTCGCCGTCGTAATTATCTTGTATCCGAATGCAATTTCTTCGCGTTATATCTCGATCTTCGCCTCGTATTGTGAGTATTGCCGATCTTTGCTTGTATTCGTAACCAAAGAATATGGTAAGTTTTAGTGACTCGACCTCATAATCGTACCGCTCTATGCCACGAATCGACCGAGAAAGAAGAGTAACCATCAATCATGCCTCAAGTGTTCTTCCTCGCCATAAGATGTGGGCGCACAACACATCCATGCACAAGACTCTTACTTAAAGACGGGGCTTACCCGGGGACACGACCTCGGCCCGATACCAAGTTTGTCACGCCCGCCCTAGGGGCATACTGCACCCGGTGCCCTAGACCCGGACTACTAATCGGTGGGCTAGGCAATATCCGGTACCGGCTAGCTCTATCTCACAGCCCCGGAAATGTAAGGGCTATATAACGCCAGAAACACAAATTTCTCCGCCAATTGCCTATAGCCACCGTGGAAAGCATCAACAAATTTCAACCGAAACATTCTAATATCATGAAACCTATGCGCTTCTAATAAAGTGCCACCATGTCGCCTAAATAAACTTAACATAGGGAAAATCGAAGCTACGTGACTGCCATGTCACCACTATCAAGCCAAACTAAGGCCCCACACGGCCAACATAAAAATGTAAATACTAAAATGGCGCTTATAACAAACCGCACCTGGCCACACACGGCTCAATCGAATTACTGCGAGATAAACACATACAATCGTAAGCTTCTATGAGTAATAATATAAATGATTGGGACAGGGCCTCCTAATTTTACCCATACTTGCATAACAAAAGGAAAGAGTTACACCTTCCGAAATCGACTCCTGATGACAGTGAGCCGATGACTCAATAAATACCGGAATCACGAGGATCGCCTCCTCGTTCATGAGTACTGCAGTAAGTAATGCAAATGCTTCCACCGGGCGCGCATCGTGTACCGAGTATGCAAAGCAATCAAATAATACAACTCAATATAGATAGTATGACTAGCAATTTCGTATAGCAGGAGATAAATAATCCAAGAAAACCGATATGAACTGAGTCAAGCTTCAGACTGAGCAAGGCAGGCGTACCTGTGAGACGCGACGGCTCGGGCCGTTTCAACAGCTAATATATAACACATAAATAGATATACAAGTAGCAAGCAAGAGCCAATACGAACCCCATGTTTCTACATGACACCAAGCAAGCAAACAATCTACAGACCCCTACCCTCGGTCAAAACTCCGCTAAAAATAAGTCACTTCCACTCATCCGTCACTGAGCTCCTCACGCCTGGGTTCTCTAGCCTGTAGCCATGCTCTGAGACACCGTGTTCGAGTCCTGAGACTCCTATGTAGACAAAGTAATGCATAGGGTTCGGATCCCCGACACAACTCAATAAATGGCTATTCGAAACCGAGCTACACACTGTAATAACTGTGAGTGTAATGCATAAAAGAATGTATAGGGTTCGGTTCTTGACACAACTCAACAGTGGTTATTCGAAACCGGAAAGTTGCACTGTAATGCCGATCGACCGTTATGGGGAAAGCTTCATCCCATCTTCTTCGCCTGCCGGGATCGCATGCCACTCCTTTGGAGCTACGTAAACCTACCCGGGCCAAGGCTACACGACATTGGACCTGTGGGAAGGCGAGGACTCAATAAGGGCTCCTCACGCCACAACAAGTCCCGACAAGGGTCACATGTAAATAACAGCACGTATAATCGAAAAGACCATTCCGAAATTCGAGCTTATTCTGATCTTTTCCGTACTATACCGATTCTTTACCGATTATACCGATTCTCAAATCTTTTCTTTAATCGGCATAATTCAGCCGTGATACTATCTCGTTCAATGGCAATTCGTAGCCAATATCTCTTTACTGGGCTGAAAGGCTAGTCCGTAGCCATAAAACTATCTCGTTCATTCGGTTTTTACTTCTTACTAGCTTTTATTCAAAATCTATTTTTTTATTCTACAACATGCCATAATCATACAATAAGCTATATCAATTCGGAATGCTAACTCGCTCTTCGCATGCTTTACTAACGTTCGTGATCGACATGATATTACAACGTAAGCCGAATCTATTAGGACTTACTCACTCTCAACATTCAACTCCGAGTACTCACTACGGAGTTTACTATGATTCACAAAGCTAAGACTTACTAACTTTCCTAAGAACAACTTCACATACCTTAACCTCGAGTTATCCGACTATCTGACGAGAGCTTCCCACAAGATTCAGCCTATTTCTCCCAACCGCATTCATATAGACATCAATTAGCACTAAATACAACGTTATTCGGGTGACGACGTCACTTTCGATATAATTATGCCTAAACTTAGTTTATCGACGGTCAAAACTCGCTATTTTTCGTAAGTCCGTAAGGGAGAAGTATTCACTTTGGCGCTAGAGCACATATAGACACTAGTTTGGAGCAATTTACTTACCTTAGTCCTAAGAGAGTTCTGACACTCCGTCGCGCCGTATTTCGCGAAACAAAATCCGCAGGGAATGCTCCCCTCGCCGCTAAATACCCTGGCATTCGAGGTTAATTTAAATTTGGATCGTTGACGTTGTAATCGAAAGGAAATTATCAAATACCTCACGTTCTCCTTTTCTCTTCGTTTTCGGAAATTATAAAGATGTTATGAAATGGACCGAAGTGGTGGGGGCATATATATAATTGTCACTATAAATCGCATTCAGAGAATGCGATTTATAAGTCGCATTCCTGGAATGTGATTTATAAGCCGCATTTTGCCTTGCGACGCGCCGACTTGGCGCTTGTCCGATCTTTCCCCGGGCTTTTTTCTAGCATGTATGGCTTTCAAATACTCTTAACCAACACGCAAATAGGCCATCTATGTGCCGGAAATTTACGGGGTGTAACAACTAGTTACTAGACTAGAATAAGATATGATAGCTAGTCCAGCTCAATTTGCAAATGATGAGGGACTTTGATGTTGTCCAAGCGCATGCAAGCGCTCGTGGTCATCAAGTAATATAGGACAGTGAAGTCCCGATATCGATCCCTCATAGACTTGTCAGATTAATTGCCTAAGGTTAACACTTTATTTCACTATTATAATAGACACAAATGAAAATGGAGAATGGTTTGGAGATTATACTATTAAAACTTGAAAAGTGAATTAACTAATGAATTAAATGCATTTTCACAAATGTTGTAATTCAAATGATGATGAGAATCTAGGATTTTGACACTTTCGCTTTCAGGTTGAGTTTTAGGGTTTGAATACGCTAGACTAACTCTTCCTAAGATTGCTAGCTGCAAGTTACTATCCCATTTTTTTCCATTCTCGCCAACATCCAAGAACTATGATCGTATGAACCCTAACGCCTATATCCCTATGGTCGCAGGAGAAACATGAGACGACGATTGTGGCTACTTGTATTCAACTTAACAAGGTTGAAGGGTATATTTCTATCGTCAACAACAAAATCTATCTTGAATTCATTGGAAAAGAGTCGGTGAAACATGTTCTATACTTTCTTTTAACCCTTTTGGTTCTATCTCCCGAGTTCAACCAAAAGCAACAGATATATTCGTGAGGTGATCAATCTACGAATAAGCAATGAAAATAAGAAAGCATAGACAACCTTTAATGAAGAATTAGGAACTAGCATAAACAAACATTCAAACTTCAACCATTAGCTATGACCAAAACCCTAGAACAAGAGATTAGTCACTTATGTTCAAGCAGAAAACTAAAGCATTCATCATTCAATTAACAAACATAAGTTAAAGAAGAAAACCTAGAAAATGAACTCTGTCTCTTCCTCCAAGAACTGTGTACGACTTGATCAATACGATGATAGACTGCTAACAAAATGCCCTAGATGTTATATTTACAAGCAAGACGTCCAATGACTCTTTTGCCCTTGAGAAGTACAACCTTTAAACTTGAAAATCCACCCCGGAATGGCTCTGGCGCGTCGCCCCAGCCATCTTGCCTGAGTTTGGCTTGAGTTTCCTCTGAAGTTTGATCTCTGGCGTGCCACTCTAGCCAACACACCAAGGTGTTAGTTAAATTTTCTGAAGTTTTGAACCTGGCGCGCCACTCCACTCAATGTACCAAAGTATTGAAAAAATTCTTTTTCTGGAATGCTTCTGGCGCGCTACTCCAGTCATCTCGCCAAGGTGTTTATCAAATTTTTTTTTGGAGTTGAGGACTTGGCGCGCCACGCCACCCAACGCACCAACTTGAGCACAATTTTCTCTGAAGTTGGGGGTCTGGCACACCACGCCAGCTATCTCACCAGACCAATTTATGCAAACTCTTCTTCTTTCATATCTTGGGTCATTTTTGAGTCTTTTTTCCTTGATTTCCTGCTCAAAACATCTAAAAACACATGTTAGCTCACAAGACACACATAAACATGAATTCATACATTTCATAAGGATAATAAACTTAAAACAATGCAAAACATGGGTAAAAGTATGACAAATGAATATAAAAATATGCCCAACATAAGACTTAAATACAAGTTCGAATCATATGCCAAGACCCAAGTGAAGTAAGTTCAATGTTTGAATGGAGGAGAGTAAAGAAGCGAGAGCTCATTTCTCCGAGTTTTGAATACTGCGATTGGGCTAAAGAGTTGTCTCTCAACGTAATTTTTGATCATTAAAAAAGATAAATAGCAGTTTTTTTATTTTTATTTTTATAATCATATGTTCGAAACAGTTTACGCATATTTTAACTATATTTAATCAATTTTAATTACAAATACATTCACTATTCGATTACATCCTAACAACCATCAATCTGAATTTCATCATAACTGGCATCAATTTGAATTCCAAAGTGCACATCTCTTTTTAACTTTTAATGAAATTTTATAAGTATTTATTATCTTCTGTTATTATAATTATAGTCACTCTGTTTATCAATGCTCGAATATTAAAAAAAACAGCTAATTATATTTACTTTCACAAAAAATATTATTCAAAATAATTAGAAAAAGCACCTGTAAAACCTCTTTCACGAGTTCATTTTTCCTTTGTCCATTCAATCATGTCCTAATTATTAACCCGTTCATAGTGTCCAACCCCGCTTCCTACTGCCAATCCAATTTACTATATTGTTTCTGTACAGAAAGAAATTGCTATATAGAGTAAGGGCATCAATGTGCACGTGGACACCTAATCAGAGCAACAAACTAATTTGTCATACCTATGAAGCAAACATCTGTCAACCTCAAATCTCACCATATTATGTCATCCCCTTTATAAGACGGTGAACTTTGGACCAACCTAAAAACTTCATTATTTTTTTTTCTTCCCTATGTTCAGAGCAGAAATGCCGATGTCTTTAACAAGCATTATTTACCTCTTTCTCTTCTTTTTTGCCACTGCAGCTTCAAGAAATGAAAAGCCATCAGCTTATGAAGAGTTGCAGCGTTATGATTTCCCAGTGGGGATTCTTCCAAAAGGGGTAAAAGACTATGAATTGAAGACAAAAACAGGTGAATTCTCAGCTTATCTTAATTCAACTTGCAGCTTCAGATTGGAGAACTCGTATCAGCTAAATTACAAGCCTGTTATAAAGGGGGTTATATCCAAAGGCCGACTTAGGAAATTGAGTGGCGTAAGTGTTAAGGTGTTGTTGCTATGGTTCAACATTGTTGAAGTCAATCGTAAAGGTAACAATCTTGAGTTCTCAGTTGGGCTCGCTTCGGCGAATTTTCCGATTGAAAACTTTGAAGAATGTCCACAGTGTGGGTGTGGATTGGATTGTGTTGATGAAAAGGACAGCAAGATTAGACAGAAGCTTCTTGTGACTTCTTCCTAGAGTAGGTACTCTGTTTTTACTTTATTTTATTGTTCTATCACACTAATATATTTTCAGCAAAAATGTATATTTTCGATAACAATTTAATGACGTCCCACATATTATTTGAAGGTAAAAGAATAATATAAAAAATATATAAAACCAATATAGGAGTATCCAACGTGTTTTAGGTGAGTATCGATGAACTCGTATACTCATGTAGAACACTTTTTTGATGGATTGGGAGCGCTTGAAGTCTTAAAGGAAGGGAAAGTTGTTATTGAGACTGATGAAGTTTTGGATTGAGACAAGTTAAGGCTTTCAAGATCCGTTTATGAGATGTTTTCATTATTAACGATAATAATGGGCAAGGGTAAAGTGGGTGATGGGTGCTTATGCAGGCATCGGGTGACATGTCGGAGTATGAAATCAGTTACTAATTTGCTTCTTTGGTTTCTAAGTGATTTGAATCTGTCATTAGATGCATATATGTTGAGATTGTTTTTGCGGTTATATGAATTACATGATCTATTTGCCTTTTTCTTTTGAATTAATTGATACATTGATATCTTGAAAAGGGATCCATATGTTACCGGTTATGGCATGATTAATATAGCTATGTGAGCTTGATTAATGTTGAAAACATATAAGATGACATGATTTAGATGACATCCTCCTTATTCAATTGATATGTCATACATTGATTTGAGATTGCATATGCATTGAGTATGAGCGTCTGTGATGAGATTGAGATATTAGTATTTGAGTTGGGCACGTGGAGATCGTCTGTATTGGGAACATATAGAGATTGCCCACACTTGCATGTGGAGATCGTCTGTGCTTACACCTGGACAACGCATTTACCTCCATGGATCACACTCCCGGTCACCCTCAAGGAGTTGGTGTGTGTATGTGTGTGATGTTATGTATGGATATGGAGTTTGCATTGCATCCCAAATCATCATGTTGATTCTGATACTTTGTGTTTTGTGGTGAATTTGGGCACGTCTTCTCTTATATGTTGTTTATGTTATTTTATTTGAACATTACTTTGTGTTCATAATTGTCGAAATTGTAGACTGCAAGTGATTCTTTTCAAAACCAACCCTTGTCACTATTTTGATACTCACTGGATATCGTTGTTTGTGCACTCATACTACACCGTTGCTTTCTTTTTTGGTGTAAATTTAGATCCGATTTTTAGTGGAGCTTGCGTCGTTGTTTGAGTCTGTGGTATGCTAGAGGAGAGTTTGTGGTGAACTGTTCGGATGATTCGCAACACCAGGCTTCTTTATCCATTTATGTTTTTGTCTTGTGTATTTGGTATTTTCAGACTTTTATAAAATCTTAGAGGTTCTTGTACTTACGATTTCCAGGTTTTAAGGGAATATTTTGTTATTTTTCAGACTTGTGTTAGGAGGTAAGATTATGATTTGATTTATTTTTTTACACTTATTTATTTTTGCTAAATTGCTATGATCGATCTAAAACTGGTTAGGGTTCCCCTACCGGGCTTAGGTGTGGGTTCCCTCATGGCTTTTAAATTTTGAATCGTGACACCTTGTTGCCTTGCTGCCTCTCTCCCCATTCAACTTGGACCAAATGATTTATCTTTTGAAATTAGGATTGTTGCACATATTGTGTCGAGCAAACTCCTTCTATACTCTTAGTGTGGTAATTTTCTTGTGTATTATCTAGTGACTAGACCCAAGGTCCAGCTTTCATGGCTCGTCACTAATTACACGTTGGAGAATTCTTTTGATCTTTCAAGTCTCCCACTCGCATAATGTAAACAAACAACAGTTGTTTGGATGAATTTTCACTCAGGTATGTCAAACAATGTTATACTCTACCCACTTTGTTAGTATGGGGTGTACTTATCTAGTACGACTCTTAGGTTCACAAACAATGTTATACTCTAGACCCTTTTGATAAGTTATATGGGTCGACCACCGTACTCTGACCTGGTCCCTCTACTAGGTCACACAGAAACAGAACCGAACACACACGTAAGTAAGGCAGTAAGAAGACGACACACGATATTTACGTGGAAAACCTCCTTGCTCACAGGAAGTAAAAAACCACGACCTACCTCGTAGGATTTCCCAAATCTCTTCTACTAGATCTGAGCAACAAGATTTACAGACTCTA
>JACEIK010000691.1:12910-30776 GCA_018107945.1 Datura stramonium
CTAATGACCTTCACACTTTTAATATAATATAAATAGATGATACGATGATTAGAATAATTAGAAATCATAATCCACAATACTCGTTAACTACATTTGTACTTCTTCTACTTTTTTACAATTACGATTAATGGCCTTCCAAATTTCAACCCACTTCATTCAATGTATCCTACACTGCTTAGCCAAAATTTAATTATTAGAAAAAATAATTGAATTTATTTTGAATAGGTCAATAACAACGAAATCAATTCAAATAATATAAAAATTTTAAGTTAAGTATTTGAAGCAATGAATAGTAATCAAAATAATGTTTAAAATAACAGCCAATAATCGATGAATTGAATAATAAAAGGAAAATATTTCTATTCGATCTTCCGGAAACAATGATGAAAATTGTTGAAAAATAAATTTTGAATAAGTGTGTCTTGTTGAGCACAATAGAGAGTAATTTTTTATTTCAAAAGAAAAATTAGATGGGATACAATCATAGGATCATGGAATTAATATAGGATATACTACGTTAACTAACTTTCCTAACCCTACACATGTTTCAACCGTTATTGGCGTAAAGATCGTAAATTCTTAACAAAATTAAATGCGATCCCTTGAATTCGAAGCTTTATCATTATCAAAGACATTCATCGCTCAATAATTTTAAATCATGTTTGTGGCAGCCACCCCAAATGGCAATGTGTTAACCACTATCAGAACTCCACCTGATCATCATCCTGGAGCAAGCTCGTTCATATGATAACCCGATTGGTCGAGAGTGACTTACGGGTCAATTTGCTCAACCAAAGAGAAAATTTCGTAAATTCATATTTTACTCATACATATATTCTCAATGGTTCCATCATTCATACGTCACTTAGCGGTGGTCTAGCAATGGAACTTCACATGCTTCATTGTCTGGACGTTGATGGGCCATGCCCTAGATTGCCTAAGCCTCCATCAGTGGAACTTCACTCTAGGGTTAAGCCAAGTTCCCCATGTCTTTATCGCCTAGGTTGGGTGCTTGAGATTTTTTTGATTGTGTGTGTGTTATGTTNGGGCCATGCCCTAGATTGCCTAAGCCTCCATCAGTGGAACTTCACTCTAGGGTTAAGCCAAGTTCCCCATGTCTTTATCGCCTAGGTTGGGTGATGCTTGGGCGCCGGGCGGTGAGCCAGTTAGGCTTTTCTTTAATCTCCTTCTTTCCTCATGCAAACTTTTACTATTTTCATTATTCTAAACCTTATCCTATATAAATATATATAGGATTATATCAATTTCAGAACCTATTCTAATTGATAAATTTCTTTGGGAATTAGCACTATTCATATGAGTGCTTTTATTTTAATTTGTTTCTTTGAGATATTGATTCCTACCTTAAAAATGTATTTTTCCTTTTTGATTTTAGTTTCGATTCTTTCTACAATTAGATCTTCAATCACCAAAAAAATTGTTATTATTACTCCCCTCCGTTTCAAAAAAAGTGGTGCTTTTCACTTGGGAACACCCCTTTAGAAAATTACTCATTCCTAAAAACTAAAATATATTTTTATCCACTTACCCTTGACAAATATATTGAAAAAGATGTAATTTTTTTATTTTTTTGATTATGTAAAACTCTCTTTATTTAAATAAGGGTAAAATTGGAAGAACATCATTAATGTCTTCTTGATTATATAAAACACCACTTATTTTGAAACAAAATTAAAAGGCTAAAACACCACTTATTTTAAAACGGAGGGAGTATATTATTTATTTTGATTCCAATAAACTAACTATTTTTTTATATTCTCCATATTCGATTATAAACTAAGCAGTGAGGATGAAAAAAAGACCATTCTACCACTATGTTATTAAGGAACAACAAGAGATTCAATCTCATAGAGTTCCATTCTCGTTTTTATAAATTATTTCTTAATTCACTCTCTCGATCATTATAACACTCCAAAAGTTTCTAAGATCAGACCCGAGGGTTGAATAAGAGAAAACAGACCAAACTGCACCAGAACACAGAACGAGTCGTCAAGTGACTTGTTAGTATATTTAACGACTCGTTAAGTGAGTCGTTGGGTGTAGGGCAGCCAAGGAATGCTGAAGCCCAAAAGTCTTAATGAATTGAGGTGACAAGTTGTCCAGTCACCTAACGTGTCATCGAGTAACTCATCCAGCGTGAAGCAGAGTTGAAACCTTAAGATTCAAAGGGTCAGGATGAGTCGTTAAATGACTCATTAGGTGTAACGACGATTCGCCAAGTGGAGGCGTCAAACTAAGATCAGAAAGTTAGAATTCTGTCTAGTGATGATGGAAGGTCAGGACGAGCCGTCAAGTGACCTAACGAGTCATTAGGTCACTAGTTAGCTCTGGAAGAAGGGTGTTTTCATAATTTCTCAAGCTCCTAACTCTCTAATGACATCATTTTGAGCCTTGAAATGAGTGTTTTAAGAGGGTTTAGCCTAGCCTAAGTCATTAAGCTCCCATGCATGCATTGAATTGAAATTTCCTTCCAAGATCAAACTAGAATTCTCCTCAATTTCTTCCTCAATTCTCTTGGGCTTTCAAGACTAGTGGAAAATCAGTTTATGCAGGTATGTAGGGCTATGAATGGGAGATTTCTTCCACCCTCATGCCAAATTTCCCATCTAATTTATGAATTCAAGTTTCTAATCAAGTGTATTTATTCCTGGGATTTTAACCCAATTCTATAAATCTACCTATGCGATGTTTAAGGGTCTAATCCCCTCATGTTCTAATATATGTTTTAAAGTCTAATAGGAAGATTGTACACTCAATTTGATTATAAATGCATAATTTCAAGTTATTAGAAATTATGCCTATTATGCAAGTTTTATGAAAATTCAAGCTTATGATTCATGATTTCAAGTATGATTAGTTATCTAGTATGCATTAATATTTATGAACTCTCAACTTACGATTCCATGTTTTTAACTTATGAAGTCTATTTCAAGTATGAATGATTTTATAATTTGGGCAAGCCCATGCAAGTTAAGTATGTTATTATGATTTTAACCAAGGCTAATAAGATTAGTTTATGATATGATTTGGAGTCAAGACTCCTAATTCAGCTTATGATATGAGATGGAGTCAAGACTCTGAATGTTCAGATTCAAGCTATGTTTTGAGAATATGATTAAATGAGCACTACACATGTTTTGAGAGTAGTGTTTAGCACCGAGTAGGCTTGGGATTCTGAGATTCTCCAGTCTCATAAACTACGAGCCAATGTAGGTATATATATATTTGGGACCTCTCAAGAGAGTGCTTCCCCTGCCTGAGGACACAACATGATATCACACCTTATTCTTCCTTTGCCCTAGCAAGGCTTAGGATGACTCTTCTCCATGTGGGCAAGACGTGGAATCATCATGTGATGATACATGGTGGTTGTCGGTTATGATGAGTCTCCCATTGTTCCTCATAATTTCAGTTACTCATGTCCATGACTTATGATATTATATTTTATAGCATGTTTGACCTAATGATCAGTTTATGAGCTTTTACTTACGATTTTAGGAATGACAAGTCATATGATTTCTATTTATATATCTTGGGTCATTATGCTCAGTTATGATAACCAGCTCATGATTATGTATATCTCAAATACATGGCTTTTAGCATGTAGTCCTTACTCTCATGATCCTTTTGATTTATATGCATAATTCAACTAACGTTTTACAAAACATGTTTTACTTACCTTACATAATCAGTACATTTTAAGTACTGACCGCATACTCTATGCTATATAGTCTCATGATATAGGTTCGGGTGATCCAGCTCAGTCTCGCCGAGCTTGCTCCCATTTCAGTCAAGTTCATCCCCTGTTTTGGGTTAGTCCTCATCATCCGAGGACATCTATTAGTTTAGACTTGTTATGTTAGTTTAGTTTCAGACTTGGAGTTAGCTGGGAGCTTATCCCAGCATCTCATCAAATAGTAGAGGCTTTTCAGATATAGACTAGTATGTCCAGCTTTGAGATTCAGCATTGTGATGTTATCGTTTGATTTACATTTTAAATATATTTAATCTTCTGCTTATTTATGTTCATGTTGCTTTATGCTCGGTTATGCTTTTAAGTCATGCTATGTATGTACCATTGGTTAGCTTGAAGTCGTTCTTGATTCTAGGTTCCGTGTCTCGATCTGGTATCTCAGCTTGGGTGGTGACAAATATGGTATCAGAGAAAAGGTTTAGGTGTTTCCTAGGGTGTCTCACATTTGAATTAAGTAAAATCTTTTCCATGGGTATGAAACGCGTCATACTTATAGGGAAGAGGCTACAAGACATTTTAGGAAATTTTCTTCTTTCATGATCTATGTCGTGTGCTGAAGTACCTCTCTATTCCTCTAACTCGTGCTCTATGAATTTTCATAAATATGCCTCCACACTGATTTAATAGTAGGAGAAATGGTAACGGAAATGGCATGGCAATGGAAATGGAGATGGACATCAGCAAGCCCCACCAACACCAGCGGATCCTTAGCCTGAGCAGGTCATTCATGCCGAGTTCAGGGTGGCATTTCAGGTGCTGATACAGTCCATGATCGTCAGGTTAACCAGTAGGTGGTGGCCTATGTTCCTTAGAATGGGAGCGTAGAAGCGGCGAGAGTGTGAGACTTTCTCAAGATGAACCCACTTGAGTTTCTTGGGTCGAAGGTGGATGAGGACCTGTATGAGTTCCTTGAGGAGGTGCAGAAGATCACCCAAATTATGGGGGTGACGGGAGAGGAGAGTGCATACTTAGCCTCCTATCAGCTGAAGGGGGTTGGTCATATATGGTTCTATTAGTGGAAGGATAGTAGGGGAGTTGGAGCAGTTCCCATGGGTTGGGATGAGTTTGTGATTTCTTTCTTGGACAGGTTCTTCCCTAGGGAGTTGAGAGAGGCAAAGGCGATAGAGTTCATCAACTTGAAGTAGAACAACAAGGCTGTCCTAGAGTATTCTTTGGAGTTTACCCGATTGTCCAAGTATGCATTGGAGATAGTTGCTGATCCTAGGGCTCGTGTGAGCAAATTTGTGAATGAAGTGGAAGATTCCTTAGTCAAGGAGTGCAGGACCACCATGTTGACCAATTACATAGATTTCTCCCGGCTGGTCATATATGCCCTGCAGATAGAAGCTGAGCAGATTAAGGAGAAGGAGAGAGAGGCCACGAGGGCCAGGACAGGGAGTCATGGGAACTTTCAGCAGAGGTCCAATGGTGGAAATCGACTTCAGTTCCACCAGGGGTCGTCACTCGCAGCTCTCTCATCAACCAACATTCCATCCAGGCCCCAAGGAGATAAGAGAGGTAGAGTGTCAGGCTCTAGGGGATAGAGGAGTATGTCAAGGGAGCACACTTATCCAACTTGTAGGAAGTGTGGCCGGAAGCACCATGGAGAGTGCTTGGTTGGTTCAGATGTTTGCTTCGAGCGTGGAAAGCCCAGGCATATCGACAGGGATTATCTTTTGGCCAGGCAGGGCAAAAATGGAGGTCGTGCCCCAGCTACTACTTTAGCAGCTCACCCATCTCAGCAGGGCACTTCTTCTAGTGCAGGTGGTGGACAACGCCAGAATAGGTTCTATGCACTATCTTCTCGTTAGGAGAAGGAGGTCTCTCCTGATATGGTCACCAATATATTACGAGTATTCCATCTTGATGTGTATGCATTGTTAGATCCAGGGGCTACCTTATCTCTTGTAACTCCTTATGTTGTTGTTAGTTTTGGAGTCATTTCTAAAATCCTGTTAGAATCCTTCTCAGTTTCTACTCAGGTCGGTGAGTCAGTTTTAGCTCAATGGGTGTATAGAAATTGCCCTTTCACGATTCTTTAGAAAGTCACATCAGCGACCTAGTAGAGTTAGATATGATCGACTATGATGTTATATTTCGATATAGATTTATTACATGCATGTTATGCCTCAGCCAATTGTAGAACCCGTACAGTGGAGTTCCAATTTTCGGGTGAGCCAGTCCTATAGTGGAAGGGTAGTTCAGTTATGCCTGTAGGTCAATTTGTTTCCTATTTCAAGGCCAGGAAAATGATCTCTAAGGGATGTGTGTATCATCTAGTTCGGGTCAAGGATTCTACGTTCGAGACCCCTATTCTTCAGTCTATCCCTGTTGTATGTGAGTATCCGAAGGTATTTCCAGATGATCTACCAGGAGTCCCTCCCGAGCGGGAGATTGACTTTGGTATTGACCTTCTCCTTAATACGCAACCCATATCCATTCCTCCTTATAGAATGGCTCTAGCCGAGCTAAAGGAGTTGAAAGATCAGTTGAAGAATCTCCTAGATAAGGGTTTCATCATTTCTATAAGTCCCCATGGGGTGTCCCAATTCTCTTTATTTGAAAGAAGGATGGTTCCCTTAGAATGTGCATTGATTATCGACAGTTGAACAAGGTCACAATCAAGAATAAGTATCCCCTCTCCAGGACTGATGACTTGTTTGACCAGCTTCAGGGTGCTAAGTACTTGTCAAAGATAAACCTCAGATCCAGATATCATCAGCTCAGAGTTAGGAAGAGTGATATTCCGAAAAAAAGCCTTCAAGACTCGGTATGGTCACTATGAGTTCATAGTTATAATATTTGGACTAATGAATGCTACTGCAGCTTTTATGGATTTGATCAACAGGGTGTTCAAGCAATATTTAGATATGATCGTGATTATTTTCATTGATGATATTCTCATATACTCTCGGAGCGAGAAGGAATATGCTGCTCATTTGAGAATTGTGTTGCAGACTCTCAAGGATCACCAACTATTTGCTAAATTCAGCAAGTGTGAGTTTTGGCTGAACTCAGTAGCATTTTTATGCCATGTGGTGTCTAGCGAGGGTGTGATCTGGGGCATATTTATATGCCCAAGTGATACTCAAATGCATCATTTTTGCCTTGTTTATCCAACAATGTTTGTACATTCTCATGTAAATTGTAGGAAAGTGTGATTTTATACTAACCAACATGATTAGCGTTGTTTGCAGGAAAACGTACTTTTATGGAGCTAAGATGGCCGTTGGGAGGAATGTAGATGGACTCGGGAGCGAGCAAGGAATTGGCCAAGGGAAGCAAGAAGTAAAAAGGCTCCGTGGATGGAGCCGTGTCACGCCATCGCGGATGCATTCTGTCCGGGTGATTTAATTGCAAGGATTTACAGAGAGGGTCGCGATCGTGCCGTGGCACGTTGGACCTAATTATATGGAACTTGACATTCCAGTGCAGGCACAGCTTGCACCGTGGGCACGCCGGGCATGCCCGCGTTGCATGCCGTGCCACGTTGGGGACAATCACCGATGGCCAAATTCCAGGAGAGCTCTGCAGCTTGCACCGTGTCACAGCGGCAGTGCTCCGCGATGCACCTTGTGACACGTTGCTTGTTATTCTGGGAAAAATTCTCACCAGTATAAATAGAACACTTAGGTTCATTTTTAATTATTCCGACTTGGTGGAGCAAGAACGTGGGTTACAGGCAGTTGAGAGGATGAAATTGCAGGGTTTTTCTCTATCCCTTTCTCCTTTCTTTCAATTGTTTGCATGATTTACACTCATTTAACGATGTTTAATCCACAAATGAGTGGCTAATTTCACATCTTGCTGAGGTTAGGAACAACTGTATTGAAATGTAAATTGTTGATCATCCGGGTTTTTCATCTTTTTCTTTTCATGGTTGTTCTATTAATTTTTGTTCTTAACTGCATTAATATTTGGCCAATGTTAATATATCTAAAAAGTCCGGTTTCACTCGAGAGCACGAAACTTGAAAGTTGTGAATTAATAGGATATGATCTGTTCTTTGTTTGGGAAAATTGAGAATTGGTTTACCTTCAGGATAGAAATATACTTGAAAGTCGTATTAGTCAAGTGTGGAATCGGTTTTGTATGGCTAGAACATGAATTTCTTCTTATCATGTGACATGTAGGTGGAAGGTTCATTTTTAAGTTGGGTTAAATACGAGAGTTTTATCCATAGGCATAAGTTTCGACTAGCAACTGAGAAAAGATAAACCCGCTTTTATATCGATAATTAATTTCTTTACATGTCTGTTTTAGCCTGCTGATGCTCACATTATAATGTTCAGACTCACTTGTATATTTATTTTAGTTGTAGTATAAAAATTAGATAACAAAATATAAAAAACTTTTCTTCACATTGTTGTCCATTTTTAGAGTAACAGTAAATTGACACTTGAGAGACTTGTTCCGTAGTCCGAAGACTGCGGGATCGATACTTGGCTTACTTAGCCACTTACTACTGTTCAGACTACTGCACTGGTGTAGTCATCCAAACAGACGAACAAGTTTTCAAATGTTGCTGGGGACTGGCAATTGGTAAAATTTTTCTTAAGTGTTAGTTAACGAATTCTATATAAGCGCTGACAACGTAGTCTTGATTTTATTTTTCAATCTTTTTGATTTTTTCGGATAATCTCTTCTTGACATGACATCGTGGAACACAAAATGGTTTAAATGGTGAATACCATATTTTGACGAACCTTTTCTGAATTTCGGAGGACACCACTGTGGTGGCAACATTGTAAACACATGCAACTTATGTGGGTGGTCAAGATGGCCATTGGGATGGCTGTCCGAACGCATACCCCCTTCCCGGCCCCTACTATGATCCTTGGCTTCTGTTTTTGATGAATATAGGCATGCTAAAAATGAGGAATTGGGACGCCAAGACCGAATAGAAGACATGCTGAAACAACTCCTTGAGCAATCAGAAGCAATGAAGGAGGCAATGACAACATTGATAAGTCGAAAGAAGAGAATGTATAGGCTCTAAAAAGGATGAGCGCGGGAATTCATCAGAGATGATTGCGGAGGCTGGAAGCCAGACGCAATTGCAGGTGACAATGTAGCTTATAACCAAGAGGAGTTACAAGAGGAAGACAAGGGTGAATTTTCAGATGAAACCCGACATTTAGAACCTCTTGAGTGTCCCCGGGATGAGCTCATGCTTGTAGGAAATTCACTAGGAGAAGAGATAGAGTATACCCCATTTTACACTACGGGAGAGATAGATGTAGATGCGGGAGAAGACGCATACAAGTAAGGAGGTCAATTACATCGCAGTTTCAGAATCATGTGCATTGGACCTCACTCACGCATTTTTCTTACCTTGAGTTTGGTTGATAAGGTGAATAGAGACTTCCAAGCTGATAGAGAAATGAAATGACGAGAGTGACCAAGCCCCATATACTTGAAATTTGTTGAGTCTCAAATAGAAAATGGCTTCACTTAATGTATAAGGACCATTAAACGTCAAAGGCTTACATCTACCGCTTGGTCCTTACAATTTTTCACCACCACCCCTCAAGCATGACAGAGGAAATTAGAGAAGAAATTAGGGGGTGAGATTCATATCCCCAAGACGGAGGAAAAGTAGAAACTTGATACCGCCGTGCCGCGTGACGCAAAATTAGGCGCTGCTTGGGAGGGCAACCCAAGGGTACCACGGGTACCATTTTAATTTCTCTGATTTTCTACTTGATTTTATTTATTTTCATCTTGTGTTGTTTTGGTGGAAAGTTAAGCACAGATGGAGGGGGAAGTCTGAGTACCCGTGAAGGAGGAAACCACAGCTGAATCATCACTGAGCAATTTGAACTAAAGCATAAAAAATGTGGCTTTCTGAGTCCAAACACTCAGGAGCATTCCTCGCCCTCGTTAAAATGTTAAGTGTGAGGCTTGAGGAAGAATTTTAAAATTTTGTGCTTAACGCATTTGTGGCGGATGTAATGCGTGTGGAAAATAATTGAAAATAATAATATATAATAAAAAAATAAAATATAGAATATATTTTTTTGTGTGCGTTGAAAACTCTATGAATTTCTAACCAATTTCGTATTGTGAGATGAATTTCAGGTTGAACGGAGGGCAAAAATTACAAAGGATCGCAAAGAAAAAATCGAGGTGAGAATAAAAAATAAAAAGGTGGAAAACAGTGAGCCCACGTGTTGGCTCGTGTCATGGAGGAGGCCTCCGCGTTACCCTCCGTGACACGCTGAGGTGCTCATTCTGAACTTTAAGAAATTCCAATGCTGGCGCGATGGCCTGTGTCGCTGAGGGTGTCCTCAGCGTTACCCTCCGTGACACGTTGAGGTGTTATTCGCATCGCCACACCGGGTCAAGTGACCCGCGCTGAAAAACTTTTTAACACAAAAATTGCCTAAATTTTCCAATTTCATCCTCCGCGACAAACACCCAAAATTTCCCCCTTCCCCAACGTGGCACGGACCTAGGCACAAGTTTTCTTCAACTTTTCTTCATATCGTCGAAGTTAAGGTATGTTTGCTAACTTCATCTTAACTCTTGTCGAAATTTTTTCGGTTTTGAGCATGATAGAGAAGCAACCCCAATTCTAAGTATAAATGGAGCTTAAATTCATTTAGGTTATGGTTGATTGATGTTCGTAGTATCGTTGTGATTATATGAACGCGATAATTACATGCTTGATCGAATTTTGCCAGAAATTGTAGCTAGGGTTGTCATTGTGAATAGGAAGAAATTGAATTGAGGTTGAAATGTGAAAATTGTTGGGTTGTGCATGTTGGGTGAGGTGAATTGTGTTGTGCTTAACGTTATTATGCTAAAGAAGCGATGAATTTTCAGGGAACAAAGTTGTTGAAATTGCATGAAATCATCGAATCACATAGAAATTGGGGAATCGCTTAGGTGGGGTTGATAGAACTTTTTTTTGATAAGTGCTATGTGATAAAATGTTATCGATGGTAATGTTGGGATTAGCCGTACGAAGTCCGGAAAGTAGTACATAGAGTGGCATAATATCGGAATCTGGGAATGCACGAGGCATTTTCGTTGTTTTGTTGTTTTTGGTTTCTTTTTATGTAACAATAGACTAAGTATGATCTTGTCGTAATGCCGTAATTGTGGCTAAAGATTAAGTGTGGGGTTGCCTAGCCTAACCCAACCTTGTCGGGTTAATTTTAAATTGACTGACATTGGGACTGTCTGCTTTATTTGACAGGAACGATGTGGAGCAGGCAAGACAAAGGAAAGGGCGCATCTACATCGGGCGCCGGTAGAAAGAGGATTAGACTGGGAACAGCAGTCCCAGCAGCACCGGGGCCGTTCCGCAAGGGACCAACGCCGTCAACTAACCCGAGGTGACTCGATTTAAGGGAAGAAATGGTATGCCAAAAACACAATGAGACCAAATATTTCCTGAGGAGCGCATTGCGGCGGAGCCACTTGCACAGGAATTCCCAAGAATTGTACAGCGTATTGACACTGCCGGGATACGCTTCATCTTTGAAGAGCCCAAGGAGTGCACCGTACTTGATTCGAGTTCTATGCAATTGGAACCCGACGCTCTGCAGTTACACCATCAAAATAAGGCCAGATTTCACCCTTGAGCCTCATCACCTGAATGTTATATTGGGGGGGCACAGAAACACGCTGGATGCCCATGGCCTCCAAGGCTGAATGTCACTCCACCATATGCGGATATCGTACACACACGCTTGGAGCCCGCTCGACAAGACGCTGGAGTAGGCATATGAGTAGGGCTACCATCAGACATTGCCCTACTCCGACAGATGAACAGGGAAGCTAGATCTGGCTGAAGATAGTGTTCCTACTTGATCTGGGGTGCACATGACAGATGTCACTCGGGATCGCGTATACCGGTGTATGCCCCGATGAAAGGGCCGGAGATAAATGTTGGGGCGGTGATCATATCCGCCATGAAGAGAGCCTGTTTGCATCAAGGGCACAGGTACGGGTTTGGCGGTCTGCTGACCACGTTCCTGAGGGACCTGGATGTGGAGGAAGAGGCCCTATAGACTATATCCCGCAGATGGTGCGTGGCCGCGGACGTCACAAAGACCAAGGCACTCGACACCACCCACGGGCCGCTCTACGCTAGCCGAGCGTCATGCTCTGGATGATCAGTACATGGCCCGCATGTTCGGGATGCAGATGCTCCAGCTGCGCATAGGCGGGAGGCCAGCGACAGAGGATGAGCTGTGGGCAGCTCGACCTAGACTACCCTTTCGGCGTAAACGCCTGTGGCTCTATGTCGGGTGGGCCCAAATTTTATGGAGCCCGTGGATAATGATGTCCCCACAGATGAGAAGACACGTCGTGAGGATTCCAACGTTGAGTCGGAGGAGGATTGATGGGGAGATTCAGACATGGGAGACGAGGCAGCGCACCTGATGAAGAAGTGGAATACTTTGATTGATCAGGAGTCTCACGACCCACTTTTGTGCTTTGTTGTCTGTATGAACACCGGGACGTGTCTGGTTTTAAGTGTGGGGTGGGAGTAGTTAGGTGGCAGTGCTGGTTTTTGTCTTGATTTGTATGTATATGCATGTTCTGTTGTTGTGTTTGAAAAAAATTGTGACCCTGTGTTTTTTTGAGTGTATGTTTCGTACTGTAACATCTTTTGAAGCTGCTAGGTGTCGTTGAATGTTGTTAAATAGTGTGTAAATAGTTTTTGTCGAATCATCGATATTTTTTAAAATTTTTCATTAATTATTTTTATCATTGGGTTTCTCGGAGTTTGTTTTTCGGTTCTTTTACCGAGAAGAGTCCCATTGAACCGAAGTCGTAAATAGTGACCGTTCCCTTATGATGGATGGATGACGCACCGCCTTAAGGGAAATGCAATGGGTGGGGAGTAGCTTTTTATGTTCAATTTTGGTTTGTTTGGTTGTATCCCATGCATGTTGCTACTCTATGACAACGAAATTCTTGTTGCGTGTTGTACATGATGTTTATAATGCAAAGGTGATATATGAAAGCATGAAATTTTGTACATATGTGAGATACTTAGGCCATAGAATTCGATTCGGTGTGATTGAGGCTTAATTTTGAATTCTTGTAATTAGCTGATTAAAGAGTCTGTGAATATGTCTTGAGTTGAGCATGTGCAATGAGTGTATGCCTAAGTCCATGACCCATGCTATTGTGAAGTGTCTAGAACTTGCCTGGTGTGTATACGAAACGAAATGAAGGAAGTGTAGTGTAGGAAAGGATGTAGGCGTTCCTTTGTTTTAGCCTAAAGTTTTTTTCTTTTTTATACCCACCTCGAATGTCAAATCCTAGTTAGCCCATTGAGCCTTTAGTCTATTTTTTTCTTTTGTCGAAAGGTGTAAAACTAAGCTTAACCCTTTCTTTTCTCATTTTTCAGAAATCTGGAAAACCGAAGCTCTTAAGCGCCTCAAGAAAAAAATAATTTTCCCACAGTGTAAAGGAGTGAAATGGTGAAAAGAAAATAAAGAGAGGAAAAGCAAAGTGATGAAAGTAAAGAAAAAAGAGTCAGAGGTGCACTGCCAGATTTAAAGAAAATAAAGTGCATAACTAATCTTTGATGTTAAGTCTCGGTGTGTGGTGTGCTTAAAGAAGTGGGGGACGAAAATGAAGAAAGACTTCAAGATTTGGAAGAGGAAGGAAGAACTTATGCCCAGAATTTGATGGGATGTATTGAAAAAGCGCTTAAGGATGCTAGTTACTATTATTGTTGTCTATAGTATATACTAGTTCCGTAGCCATATTACAACCCGTTAAGTCCTACGATCTTACATCACGCGTCCTTATATTAGTGAAGTATTACACTAAGTGCAAGCTTATGGTTCATGACACGATGCATTGGAATTCTTTTGGGAGAGAGAGAGTGAAATTGTGTGTACATGCCCCCGCATGAAATGCTTCCGCAGTCACGTGAGTAAAAGTGGGGAAATTCTCTTGTGATGTGAGGGCACATGCTTGACGAAAGAATGAATTCGTGTTGGATATCTTGGTCAGCTAATTTGGTATGAGTTTGCCAATATCAAGAGTCGATTCTTGATGTCTAGGAGGTCTTGATATGTTTAATGTCATTGTAATGATGATACTATGCATGTTTCCTTGATGATTTGTTATGAAAATAATCGGTATAACCGTAGCTCTGATTGTCGAGCCAAAGTAGCCATGATGGGGTGTCAATTGCATGAGGTAAGATTGGCTGTTCGAGGATTAACAAGATTTTAAGTGTGGGGTAGGAGATCTGGGGCATATTTATATGCCCAAGTGATACTCAAATGCATCGTTTTTGCCTTGTTTATCCTATAATGTTTGTACATTCTCATGTAAATTGTAGAAACGTGTGAATTTATACTAACCAACATGATTAGCGTTGTTTTGCAGGAAAACGTACTTTTTATGGAGCTAAGATGCATGTTGGGAGGAATCGGAGATGGACTCGGGAGCGTAGCAAGGAATTGGCCAGGGCAAGAAATAAAGAGGCTCCATGATGAGTCGTGTCACGCTGCCAATGCGGATGCATTCTGTCTGGGAGAGATTTAATTGCAAGGGATTTCCAGAGAGGGTCCGCGATCGCGTCGCGGCACGTTGGACCTAATTATATGGAACTTGACATTCCAGTGAAGGTGGTGCGCTGCTTGCACCGTGGGGTACGGGGCATGCCCGCGTTGCACGTCGTACACGTTGGGGACAATCACCTGATGTACACCCAGAGAGCTTCCTGCGTTTGCACTGTGTCACGGAGGTGTGCTCCGCGATGCACTCCGTGGCACGTTGCTTGTTATTCCGGGAAAAATTCTCACCAGTATAAATAGAACACTTAGGTTCATTTTTAATTATTCTAACTTGCGGAGCAAGAACGTGGGTTACAGGCAGCTGAGAGGACTAAACTTCGTAGGGTTTTCTCTATCCCTTTCTCCTCCTTTCTTTTCAATTGTTTGTATAATTTACACTCATTTAACGATGTTTAATCCACAAATGAGTGGCTAATTTCACATCTTGCTGAGGTTAGGAACAATTGTATTGAAATGTAATTGTTGATCATCTGGTTTTTTCATCTTTTCTTTCATGGTTGTTCTATTAATTCTTGTTCTTACTGCATTAATATTTGGCCAATGTTAATGTATATCTAAAAAGTCCGGTTTCACTCGAGAGAGCACGAAACTGGAAAGTTGTGAATTAATAGGATATGATCTGTTCTTAGTTTGGGAAAATTGAGAATTG
Source organism: Datura stramonium (assembly GCA_018107945.1). Taxonomy (NCBI): domain Eukaryota; kingdom Viridiplantae; phylum Streptophyta; class Magnoliopsida; order Solanales; family Solanaceae; genus Datura; species Datura stramonium. The sequence goes on from JACEIK010000691.1 coordinate 27,894, forward strand.
ATTTACCTTCGGGATAGAAATATACTTGAAAGTCGTATTAGTCAAGTGTGGAATCGGTTTTGTATGGCTAGAACATGAATTTCTTCTTATCACAGACATGTAGGTGGAAGGTTCACGATTCTTAAGTTGGGTTAAATACTTAATCCATAGGCATAAGTTTCGACTAGCAACCGAGAAAAGATAACCCAGTTTATATCGATAATTAATTTCTTTTCATGTTCGTTTTAGCCTCAGCATGCTCACATTCATAGTTCAGACTCACTTGTATATTTATTTTAGTTGTAGTATAAAATTAGATAACAAAATATAAAAACTTTTCTTCACATTGTTGTCTGCATTTTTAGAGTAACAAGAATTGACACTTGAGTAGATTTGCCCCGTAGTCCAGTTCCTGTGGGATCGATACTTGGCTTACTTGAGCCACTTACTACTTGTTCGACCACGTGCACTTGCGTGTAGTCATCCAGACAGACGAACAGGGTGTACAAGTGGACTCTTTAAAGATAGAAGCGGTGAAGAATTGGCCTAGACCTACCAGTCCAACAAATATTAGGAGCTTTTTGGGTTTAGCTTGCTACTACATGAGTTTCATTGAGGGATTTTCATCCATTGTGGTATCGTTTACTAAGTTGACCCAGAAAAAGGTCAAATTTCATTGGTCGGATGCTTGTGAGAAGAGTTTTCAAGAATTAAAGACTCGACTCACTTCAGTTCTAGTATTGACTCTACCGGAGGGCACATATGGTTTTGTTGTGTATTGTGATGCCTCTAGAGTTGATCTCGATTGTATGTTGATGTAGCATGGTAAGGTCATTGTGTACGCCTCTAGACAGCTTAAGACTCATGAGAAGAATTACCCAAAGCATGATCTAGAGTTGGTTTTTGTGGTGTTTTCTTTAAAGATTTGGAGGCACTATTTGTATGGGGTGCATGTGGATGTACTCATGGATCATAAGAGCCTTCAGTATATATTCACTTAGAAGGACTTGAATTTTCTGCAAAGGAGATGGTTAGAGTTTCTCAAGGACTATGACATGAGTGTCCTTTATCATTCGGGCAAGGCCAATGTAGTGGCGAATACTCTTAGTAGGTTGTCCATGGAGAGTGTGTCTCATATGGAGGATGGGAAGAAGGGGTTGGTAAAGGATGTCCATAGGCTTGCTCGTTTGGGGGTTCGCCTTACAGATTCGATGGATGGTAGTATGATTGTTTAGAATGGGTTAGAATCTTCCTTGGTGATGGAAGTTACAGCTAGGTAAGATGAGAATCCTATCCTAGTGAAGCTAAAGAAAGCTGTACAAAATCAGAAGGTGGAGATTTTCTCCCATGGGGGAGATGGTGAACTCTGATATCAGGGCTGATTGTGTGTGCCAGTTGTAGATGACTTGAGAGAGTGAATGTTGAGCGAGGCTCATGGCTCTCGGTACTCTATCCATCCAGGTGCCACCAAGATGTATCGTGATCTACGGGAAGTCTATGGGTGGAATGGCATGAAGAAGGACATAGCATTGTGGCTAAATGTCCGAATTGAGTAGGTGAAGGTTGAGCATCAGAGACCCGGGGGTATGCTTCAGTATATAAGAATTTCTACTTGGAAGTGGGAAGAGATCACTATGGACTTCATTACAGGCTTGCCTTTTACCCGCCGACAGGATCACTCTATATGGGTGATTGTGGATAGGTTGGCCAAATCAGCCCATTTCTTACTGGTCAAAACTACCGATTCAGCCAAGGATTATGCTAGATTGTACATTCGAGAGTTAGTTCGGTTGCATGAAGTTCCTTTGTCCATCATCTTAGATAGGTATAATCAATTTACCTCTCAGTTTTGGAGATCGTTTCAGAAAGGACTTGGTACTCAGGTAAAACTTAGCACAGTTTTTCACCCGCAGACAGATGGTCAGGCCAAGCTGACCATTCAGACTCTTGAGGATATGTTGAGAGTGTGTGTGATTGATTTCAAGGGTAGTTAGAATGATCACTTACCACTCATCGAGTTTGCCTATAATAACAATTACCACTTCAGCATTCAGATGGCTCTGTTTGAGGCTTTTTATTGGTGGAGGTGTAGATCACCTATCGGATGGTTTGAGGTAGATGAGGCTATATTAATAGGGCCGGATTCAGTTCATGAGGCTATGGAGAAAGTTTATCTTATTAGAGAACGGCTGAAAACAACTTAGAGTCATCAGAAATCTTATGTGGATGTTATACAAAGGGAGCTTGAGTTTGAGGTTGATGATTGGGTATTTCTGAAGGTGTCTCCCATAAAGGGAGTGATGAGGTTCGGAAAGAAGCGGAAGCTTAGTCCCCGATATGTTGGCCCTTATAGGATTATAAGGCGAGTTGGCAAGGTGGCATATGAGTTGGAGCTGCCAGCTGAGTTAACTTCAGTACATCTAGTTTTCTATGTATCTCTGTTGAAGAAGTGCATTAGTGACCCAAGCTTAGTTATTCCGGTGGAGAGCCTGGGTGTGAAGCATAGCCTTACCTATGATGAGGTTTTGATTGAGATCCTTGATTGTCAGGTTCGGAAGTTGAGAAACAAGGAAGTATCTTCCGTGAATGTTTTATGGAGAAATTAGCTTGTTGAAGGAGCTACGTGGAAAGGAGAAGCAGATATTGTCACGCCCCGCCTTGGGAGACATGACTGGCACCTGGTGCCCTACTAAGACCTGAACTGTTGGACTACTGAGCCTAAGCACTTCTGGTCGGGCTGGCTCTAACCTTGGATTCATGGAACCAACGGGCTATATAACAGCTTTAAATACAGCCTCCGGCCAACTAGGCCTATAGCCTCCTGTAAGAAAACAACAGCTGACCAGAACCACAGGAGTATAAAGGAACCTATGCGGGCCGACAAGGCCACCATGCTGACTAGTT
>JACEIK010000691.1:32402-68480 GCA_018107945.1 Datura stramonium
TTGTATGGACTCCTCGTCTTCCTCTGTTTTTGGTCGCTTACTGGAAATTAAAAGATGGGAAATGATTTAAAACAAAGTGGGAAGGCTTTATATATTTGGGGCCTTTAAGTCGCATTTGTCGAATGCTATTTATAAGTCGCATTTGTTGAATGTGATTTATAAGTCGCATTTGCCTTACGACACTCCGACTTGGCGCTTGTCCGGTCTCTCCCCGGGCCCTTCTTTTAGCACGTATGACATTCTAAAACTCTTAACCAACATGCGAATAGACCATCTAAATGTCAAGAATTTACGGGGTGTAACAGATATGATGGACAAATACCCGCATCTTTTCCTTTCCAGCTCTGTTCCAGCATGAGGTATCAGTTTTCTCCTTAGTACTCTATTCAGTTTCATGTCTAGTTCATGTCTCTAAGTTTCTTTCATGTCATAGCATGTATATATGTTTCATTAATTCAATTCAATTATGTATATCTTCCGGAGTCAGTCACTCCTTCAATTTTTAGCTTTAATTATTTAGTTTTGGGATTGCAATTCCTTCCCCAGCCTTACAGTATTCTTAGTCTATATTTGAGGATGAATTTTCCCAAGGGAGAGATAATGTAACACCCCAAAAGTCTTTCAGATCAGACCCGAGGGTTGAATCTGAGAAAACAAATCAAATTGCACTAGAACATAGAACGAGTCGTCAAGTGACTCATTAGTTCATTTAGCGACTCATTAAATGAGTCGTTGTGTGAAGGGCAACCAAGGATTGTTGAAGCCCAGATGTCAACGGATTAAGATGACGAGTCATCCAATCACCTAATGATTATTGGGTAACTTGTCCAATGTGAAGCAGAGGTGAAACATTGAGATTCAGAGGGTCAGGACGACCCATTAGGTGTGACGTCGACTTGTCATTTGGAGGCGTCAAGATAAGAATAGAAAGTTAGGATTCCATCTAGTGACGGTGGAAGGTCAGGACGAGCCGTTAAGTGACCTAATGAGTCGTTAGGTCACTCGTTAGCTCTAACAGTGCCATTTCTCCCAGTTGATTGTTTAATGGTATTTTCATAGTTTTCCAAGATCCTAACTCTTTAATGACTCCGTTTTGAGCCTTGAAATGAGTATTTTAAGAGGGTTTAGCCTAACCTAAGTCATTAGGCTCCATGCATGCATTGAATTGAAATTCCCTTTCAAGATCAAACTAGAATTCTCGTCAATTTCTTCCTCAATTCTCTTGGGCTTTCAAGACTAGTTTGGAAATCAGTTTACCCAGGTATGTAGGGTTATAAATGGGGGATTTCTTCCACCCTCATGTCCAAATTTTCACTCTAATTCATGAATTCAAGTTTCTAATTAAGTGTATTGATTCCTAGGATTTTAATCCAATTCTATGAAACTACTTATGCGATATTTTTAGGTCTAATCCTCTCATATTTTAATGTATATTTTAAGTCTAATGGGCATACTTTACACTCAGTTGATTATAAATGCATGATTTTAAGTTATTAAAAATTATGACTATTATGCAAGTTTTATGAAAATTCAAACTTATAATCCATGATTTCAAGTATGATGAGTTATCTAGTATNCATGATTTCAAGTATGATGAGTTATCTAGTATGCATGAATGTTTATGAACTCTCAACTTATGATTCCATGATTTTGACTTATGAAGTCTATTTCATGTATGCATGATTTTATAATTTGTGCAAGCCCATGCAAGTTAAGTATGCTTATTATGATTTTAGCCACGGTTAATAAGATCAATTTATGATATGATTTTGATTCAAGACTCCTAATGTAGCTTATGATATGAAATGAAGTTAAGACTCCCAATGTTCAGATTCAAACTATGTTTTGAGAATACGATTATATGAGTACTATGCATATTTTGGGAGTAGTGTCTAGCACCTAGTAGGCTTGGGGTTTCAAGGTTTCCTGATCTCATAAACTATGCGCCAATATTGGTATATATATTTAGGACTTCTCAAGAGAGTGCTTCCCTCGTCCGAGGGAACAACGTGATATCACACCTTATTCGTCCTTTGTCCTGGCAAGGATTAGGATGACTCTCCTACATGTGGACAAGAAGTGGGATCATCATGCGCTCATACATGGTGGTTGTCGGTTATGACGAGTCTCCCATTGTTCATCATGATTTCAGTTACTCATGTTCATGACTTATGATATTATGTTTTGTAGCATGCTTGACCCAATGATCAGTTTATGAACTTTTACTTATAATTTCAAGAATGACAAGTCATAAGATTTCTATTTTTAAATCTTGGATCATTATGTTCAGTTATGATAACCAACTCATGATTATGTATATCTCAAATACATGGCTTTTAGCATGCAGTCCTTACTCTCATGATCCTTTTGATTTATATGCATGATTCAACTAACATTTTACAAAATATATTTTACTTACCTTACATACTTAGTACATTTCAAGTACTGATCGTATACTTTATGCTATATCGTCTCATGATATAGGTTCGGGTGATCCAGCTCAGTCTCGTTGATAGCTTGCTCCCATCTCAATCCAGTTTAGCCTCTGCTTTGGGTGAGTCCTCTTCATTCGAGGACATTTATCAGTTTAGACTTGTTATGTCAATTTAGTTTCAGACTTGATGTTAGCTAGGGGCTTGTCCCATCATCTCATCAAATAGTAGAGGATTTTAGATATAGACTAGTATGTTCAGCTTTGAGATTCAGCGTTGTGATGTTATCGTTTGATATTACATTTTAAAGATATTTATTCTTCCGCTGATTCATGTTCATGTTCCTTTCCACTTGGTTATGCTTTTAAGTCATACTATGTATGTGCCATGGGTTAGCTTGGAGCCATTCGTGATTCTAGGTTTTGTGTCTCGATCCGGGATCTCAGCTCGGATTGTGATAATTATATTTATAGAATTAATTAAATAGCCTGATATGATTGTAGGAGTAAGATTTCTACCTATCGGCTTGATCNATGGGCCTTAAGGAAGGAAATAAACCTACCCTATTGTGATAATTATATTTATAGAATTAATTAAATAGCCTGATATGATTGTAGGAGTAAGATTTCTACCTATCGGCTTGATCCCTCAACCCTATTCACTTACCTCTCGGTAATACCCGCGACTGCATGTTAATTAACTCACTATTCCTTCCAAGTTCCCTCTCTTGAGTTCAAACTAAGTTAAGGGACAAGTTAAATTAGTATGACCTCTATCGATATCAATAAATTTGTAAACTAATAAAGTTAGATAAATAATGATTCACAAGATTCATTTTGAATAAATAACTATGCGAATCAATCCATAATTGGGTTCATCAATTTCTAAACTTTACATTTGACACCATAAGCATATTAACATGTAATTTTAATCTAGTCTTAAAATATAACACCTCATTTATCTCATAACTAATGTGTACTAAGTTTATATCATTCATTTGAAAATTATATCACGTTTCATACTTAATTATAACTTGTACATATATATCATAAACATACATATATATCATAAAACATGCATATTATCATGTATAACATTATATTAACGGTAAAATATTTAAGAACATAAGATAATGCATAAATTATTTATCCTACACAATCATATACTGACATTGGAAGTCATTAAGACATTTAAAGAAACACTTGGAAGACGTGAATTTTAAAAGAATCTCTATGGAATGAAACATCTCAACATATCTCAAATGTGCCCCTCAATTAGCTTAACAATGATCGAAAATCTCAACACGTCAATCCACAGGATCAAACTCATTTCGATAAATAAACATCTATTAAAATCCATGAAAACCCAATCAACTAGTCACTATATTTTAAAGCCACAAAAATCACCTAAATATTGAATTGGAGTGATCCTTAGTCTTAACCCTCTCCTTCAAACATTGAACGAGTTATAATTATCATTGGAATCATTAGAATTATAATCCACAATGTCTATTAACTACACTTCATATTCTTTAACTTTAAAAAAAACGCAATTAATGGGCTTTACCTTTGTGGCCATCTAACTACCAACACATTTCATTCACTTTATTCTACATCTTCAATAGTTCATAGATAACCCATATTAATCAAGCATAAATGTGAGAATTACCTTCTTAAATAAAAATCTAGATTTCTTATTCATTGTATTCTTGAAGAGAATCTTGAAAATTTAAGAGTTTAGGTTAACGGGTATTAATGTCATAATCTAAAATTTTATTAGCCAATTTACTCCTACCCCCTAGGTGAATAATAAGCCGATTTAAATTCATTAATCAATTATTGTGCAGAAAAGTAAGGCGAGAACAATAGCAAAGTAAATAACGAAGTCTCATAAAAATCATGCAGAAAAAGAAATACACCTAGAATCTGGTATCATAATGACAAGAACTTCTAAAATACGATTACAAAGATAGAATAAGTCTTAATACAACTGTCGTGAAATAAAAATATAGAATGAAAATAAAAATATTGGAGTCTGGTGCTGCGGATCAGCAAAGCAGGTCATCGCGATAACTCCAACTTGTAGCCTCAACAATCGATAACTCAAAGTGCTCTGCTGGTCCTCAGAATATACTAAGCATATAAAGAGCTGTAGCAACTGTTGTATAAGTACGAGGATCAACCTGTGCTCTGCGACATCATTGATCGACCCTAAACTGAAGTTGTAATGAGGGTTGGTCTTACCAATGCTAATTTCCACACGTTAGTGTTGTCAGTTAAAACAAGTAAACACAAATAGTCTAACGGATAAGTGATAGATTATTATCACAACTTAACTAGATTTCAGAAAACAACGACTAGAATAGATAATCATGGACCAACTCAACATCAAATAATAAGCTCAACAACTTTAATAGGTCATAAATAATGAATGAAAAATAATGCAATGTCCAATCAGTATGCACAAGCTCCCGCCGTAGGTATCACATGACTCATGAAAGACTCACGAGGTCTATATATTCACCAGAACTATTTTTCATTAGGCAACCAGTCACTCCAGAAAAAAGCCATATCACTCTATCTGGAACCATTTCCCATCAGGTAACCAACTTTCAGGAAAACACATATCTCTAAGTACGAAACCATTTCCCATTGGACATAATCATATGAGTCATTAAAAACGATATGCATGATATATCACATGAACACATAAAGTCACATGTACACAAGGCATATAAAGAACAGTTCAATATTTTAGCAGTTCATTTATTATAAGTATATAAGATGTCCAAAGTGGTGTTTGAGCATATATATATATATATATAGTTTAATTCATGATCATATCTTTCAATTCAGTCTAAACATGTTCTAACATTCATAGATTTCATCAACTAATCACATAATTGACTAATTACCTATAACATGGCACTGACACCCATACAATTTCTCGTCGCCTTACAAGTACATAACCCTTTTGCCCTCTTTCCTTATTAACAAGTTAATTACCAACAAACACTTCAAAGAGTCAATAAAGTCTCAACTTTTCTTAGATTTGAAGTCCAAATGCTCATGAAACAACCTTGCCCTTCCTCAAAGCCTCCGAACAATCTCAATCTATTCAAATACGTAATCTACATAAGTATACAAGTCCATAGACTCCCATATTGATATATAAAAATTCTAGTAAAAAAGTCCACCTAAGCCCCTAAAGTCAAAATTGGAATTTTATTGCAAAATTAGCTTATTCATAAGTTATAGGTTCTAAATCTAGAAAATCACCCAATTCCAACTATTGATCGATTATCAAAATAAAGAATTTCTACTCTCTTAAGCTTAATGCTCAAAACACCAATCTCCCAATCAAATCTATGGCTAAAAATGATAAATAGTTGAAGTAATGGAATTCACCAAAATGAGGATTATAATCTCATCCTCCTTCGAAAATGAGAAAGTAACCTCTAAGATCACCTAATTTCAAGCTCTAGAACTCAAGAAATGGTGAAATAACTCCAAAAACTCATCACTGCCCCCTTTAACCACTATAGTACAATTGGTTATCATGGTTGAGGTGTGTGATTACACTGATGCATCCAAATGCATGCACAAGTGCACGTAGCCATCAAGTAATATAAAGCAGTTAAGTCCAGATTATCATATCCACAGAGACTTATTGGATTGATTGTTCTAGTTAAACTCTTATTTCACTGTTCTAAACAAACAATTTATCTTTTATATTGTTGTTATTCTTAAATATTTGAAATTTATGAACTAAAAGTAACAAAAATGGAATTTTGTTGGTTTTGTGGTAGCGCCCAAATTACACCTCGTAATGAAGTATAAAACAATTATTGTCAGATATAGTAATTCAACTAGGTTGGAGCCGAATCTCATAGGAAATAGGTGAGAAACAATTGTTAATAGTGTGTATTCAACCGATAGTCAATATATTTAAAGAGGGGCTTGGAATAAATAAAAGAAGTAATTTAAAGTAGGATGTTTGTGAAATTATTGATTGTGATCAATATCTGGGAATAAACTAGAGCTATGTTCTCCATGATTTCATAATATAACAGGTTTATTAAATTAGTGATCTATCCCGGTGAATTTAATGGAAAACTGATGATTAAGTTCATCTAACATCTCTCGACCTACTTAGATGGATGTTACTCTAAATTCTCTTAGATTTTAGGTGCTTATATTTTTTCCCTCGTCATTAGTCTTGGATTGACTATCCTCAGTTAGAGCTCAAGTCAATTAGATGAGGGTTAGTAGCCTCAAATTTTCATTGTTATTATCTTTTCCTAATTCCAACCTCTTTGGTTAAGCAAGTTGATAATACAGGCGGGTTTTAACGTTTGCAACCACTAAAAAAAATTAAAATAAAGGGAATAATAATATAATCATGTTCACCATTTAAGAATCACTATTATATTTTGCCTATATTCATTAACACATCATGGTTTTCACAATCCTAGTTATATAATTTAGCTACTCATGTTTGAAGAAACAATAACAAAATATGAATAAGAAGTCATAATGATTGTTTATAATAAGAAGAAATTATTTGACAAATCTTTATAAGCTATGTAAAATCACAAGAACTTGATATTATTCTCTCAATAATGATATGAAATATTATGCTCCACAACTTGAAATAATGTGTGAGCCTATTTTAATATGCAGCAATCCCCTAATACAGATGTCCTAGGGTTAGTGGAATATATTTGGATCTCTCCTGCATTGACTAGAAATTGACTTGGAAAAGCCTTGGCCGAATTACCTAGGTCTGCATCGTGGACCCCATAGTGGAGTTTGAGCTCCGTGTCGCAGAACCCATAGTGGAGTTTGAGCTCCATATTGCGGACCCCATAGTGGGGTTTGAGTCTCTCTTCACGGACCCCTTTTTTGCACTGCAATGAGTCCCTTTTAAGTCCCGGGTCATCTACATTTTCTTTTTCTGATCATTTGGGTCAAATCTTGGAATATTTTAAATTGCAAACATATAATCATGTATGTTAGTTCATTATAAAAAAATAAAACAAAAAATCAAAGCAATACACATGACTTTTGTTCTCAAAACATAGCTAAATATGGAAAAGATATGGTAATTGAGTGCGTGAATACACTCAAGATCATCACCCTATAGTTAAACTATTATTCGTCCTTGAATAATCCACTACACCTAGACTAATGCTTCAACCACACACTTCACTTCACGAACAAGTCTACTCACACTTAGGTACATTAGACAACTTAACCATGCTTTACAATCCACTCAATATGCATACATCATCTGTACTACCCCGAAAGTGCCTAAGATTAGACCCGAGATCAAAATTTGAAGTTGGCTCAAAAATTGGAAAAAATGCTCAGGACGGATGATGTCACGACTCGTGGTTGGAAACCATGATTCGTTGTATGCAGTCGTGGTTAGGGAAAAGTCCTGGTGTCAGTGAAGAAAACAGACGAAGTAACGACTCATTGCTTGGAACAACGAGTTGTTGTTTGCAATCGTAGGAAAGGGTGGACCTTGGCAGTTGGGGATACCACGAGTCAACCAATGAATCGTGGTGAGAAGTGACGACCCTGGTTACCAGTCATAGTTTGGTTGCCAGATTTTCCAGTGGAAGCAACGGATCGAGACCACTACTCGTTGGAAGCAACCACGAGTCTTGGCAAGAAAGGCTCGTGGCAAGGGAAGTTTAGATTTGTAAAGGAGCTAGCAACGATCGATCTAAAGACCCGTCATTTGAAGAAACGACTCATCCTGTCGAGTTGCAGAAAGAATTCGAAGGCATGAAGTGAAGTAGTGGACCCAACGATTGATATCACGAGTCGTAGTTTCATGCAACAACTCATGGGATCAGTCGTTGGTTCGCCCAAGACAGTTTTTAAAGGAAATTTCATTAAGGGTATTTCGACCATTCTATGCTCTAGGGCCCTAAACTACGTCGTTTTATGAATTTTTCTGGGCATGATAAGATAGGTTAAGTCCCTCTTGCATAAGTCATTCCTATGTATGCAAATTAAGAGGATTTTAGAGAGATCAAGTATAGTTTCAAGCTTTTCCCTATCAATTTTCCATTGGGTATTCAAGGAACCTTAGAATCTGATCTTACCTAGTTATGTAGGGTTACGAATGGGTATTTACGTTCATATCCATGCTCATTCTCTATTAAATTATGAAAACCCATCAAAAATCTCATGGGGTTTTAAATTCAATTTTTGTAAAAATCTAATGACTTACTACTGGGCTATTGTGATTTGTGATTTACATCATATTCCATGGATTTTGATCAGATTTTACAACTATTTTTTATTATAAACTTATTGATTTTGATTTCTACTATATTAAGCCTAATTATGCATGATCTATGATGAATTGATTTATGATCTACACTTCAATTATTGATATTTACAAATCCAGAATGATCTATGATTTGAAATATGAACTTATTCAAATATCCAACATGATTTGATGATTTACAAGTTATATGCATGATCTTCAAGTATGCACGGGTCTTATGATTTATGAACTATTGATGATTAAAGACATGTTTTCAAGTTACCCATGTTTATAAGAATGTTTTTGAATGAATTGAGTATTGGAAAGCATAGTAAACTATTGGGCAATTCCCCTATGTTGAAGAATGATTTACGGTTTATGAAAGAGATTTCACGATTTACCGATTTATGATGTTGGCCGACTAAAGGGTCTTTGATTTTTGGCTAATCATATTTTAATGGGGATAAATAAATGATGAATATTTATTTTAGCTATAAATATTAATGAATGATGTTATTGATTTGCGTGTGAGCCTAATATGCATGTTTTTGGGAGCCGTGTCTAGCACCGAGAAGTCCGGCGTTCAAAAGACTACGACGGTGTCTCATAACCATGTGCAACCGTGGGTTTATAATGATACATTACAATCATAATGATCCCCTTTTTCGTGATATCACATAATGCACGTCCATCGCCTGGCTAGCCAGGGGCGGTTCTGCCCACTTGAGTGAGATAGTTGGGCATCATGAAAGGCTCTACCATGATGGTGTCGGTTATGATGAGTCTTCCCATTGTTCCGCATATTTTATTCATTTTTATGTTATGATATTGGCTCAAGTGATGATTTGATAAAGTTCTCTTATGATTATGATAATGAACGGTTTATGAATGATTTGAAAACCTTGAGCCTTACGTTATGTTACGATGTTTATGATATAAGCATGGTGTCCCACTCATATTATGTTTTATGAGTTTCATGTATTTTAAATGTCCGTTTTACTTACCTTGCATACGCGGTACATTCCACATACTGACCACATACTTTCTATGCTATATCATTTCATGATACATGACTTGGCTCTCAGGCTCATCCTCATCCTTAGTCCATCCCAGAGTTTGCTTTCAGCATTATTGGTGAGTCCTCATATTCCGAGGGCCGTTTGACTAGACTTTATGTTATTTTATGTTTCATTATTTGGCCGGGTTAGTTGGGGGTGTTGTCCCATCAACCCATCTTATGCAGTAGAGGCTTTTAGACAGTATGTAGTACCTAGTTTATGTATATGTCCAGTGATTCTGATTTTATGATATGTTATGTTATGTTTACATATCCGTTACGTCTTATGATCAGTCTTCTGCTTAAAGTGAATGAAGTTAGATATATGCTTATGCCACTCTCAGGGTTCCTTGTTCCATGTTACGATTCGGGTCGTGACAAACTTGGTATCAAAGCAATAGGTTTGAAGTGTCCTAGGGTGTCTGAAAGCCGCGTTTAGTAGAGTCTTTTTCATGGTGAAGCGCGCCACACTTATGACGAAGAGGCTATTAGACGTTTAGGAAATATTCCCTTATTTCATGATCCATGTCGTGCAATGACAAGTCTTTCTATCCTTCTAATTTGTGCTATCGCGATTGCAAAATCATGGCTCCCAGAAGAATGAACGGAAGAAGAAATAGAAATGGTGAAGGCCACGAAGATGGCAATGGTCATGGGCATCAGTAGGCCCCACCTGTTCAGGAGCCCCAGGCACCAGAGCCATTTGCCCACATGGAGTTTCGGGCGGCTATCCAGATGTTGGCGCAAGTCTTGACTGCTCAGGTCAACTAGCAGGCTGTTGCACATATCCTACAGAATGGCAATGCGGAAGCGACTCGGATTAGAGATTTTTTGAGGATGAACCCTCCGGAGTTCCTTGGGTCCAAAGTGGATGAGGACCCCCATAAGTTTATTGACGAGATTGTGAAGATCACCCAGGTTATGGGAGTGAATGGGGTTAAATGTGAAGAGTTGTCCTCGTATCAGCTGAAAGGGGTCGCACATATCTGGTTCAGGAAATAGAGGGACACTAGGGCCACCGGAGCAGGCCCAATTACTTGGGAGGAGTTCCACACGACGTTCCTAGATCGGTTCTTCCCTCGAGAGGTGAGGGAGTAAAAGGCAGCAAAATTTTTGAACTTGAAGTAGGATAGAATGATGGTACAGGAGTATTCCCTTCAATTCACTCGCTTGTCAAAATATGACCTAGAGTTAGTGGTTGATTAGAGAGTGCGGGTGAGCCAATTCGTTCACGGTGTGGCCGGTTATTTGGACAAAGATTGCAGGACTTCCATGCTTCATCAGGATATGGACTTTCCTCGTAAAGTGTTGTACGCCCAACAGATAGAGGCGGCTCATGCGAGGGAGAGGGAGGCATTGAGGGACCATAGGGGCACACAGATGGAGCTTACCTCCCCAGCCTGCGGAAAATGCGTCAAGAGTCATTTCGGGGAGTGTTTGCTCGACTCAGATATTTGCTATAGGTATGGTAGGTCCGTCCACATGCGTCAAGCATGTCCATTTGCGGGATAGGATGATGATAAAGGTCATGTGCAAACCACCAGAACAACAACAACTCCAACACGTTCAGCTCTGCAGGGAGAATATTCTAGTGGGGTGGCGGACAACGCCAAAACATATTCTATGCCCTTGCCTCGCGTCAGGAGTAGAAGACTTCACCGGATGTGGTCACTGGTATGTTACGAGTTTACCATATTGATGTTTATGTTTTGGTAGATCCAGGGTCTACCTTGTCTTTTGTGAATCCTTACATTTCTAGTAGCTTTGGAGTTAGTCCCGAGACTCTGTCAGAATCATTTTCGATTTCTACTCCTGTTGGTGATTTGATTGTAGCTAGGCGAGTGTATAGAGGATGCCTGGTCGCTATCTTGCATAAAGTCAGCTCTTCAGACCTTGTAGAGTTAGCCATGACTGACTTTGATATTATTCTTGAAATGGATTGGTTGTATGCGTGTTATGCTTCTGTAAATTGTAGAACCTGTGCGGTGGAATTCCGTTTTCTGGGTGAGTCAGTCTTGGAGTGGAAGGGTAGTTCGGTTGCACCAGTAGGTTGATTTATTTCATATCTTAAGTCTAGAAAGATGATTTCTAAGTGTTACATGTATTATCTAGTTAGGATTAAGGATGTTGAGTCCGAGACCCCGACTATCCAGTCAGTTTCGGTGGTGTGCGAGTACCTAGAAGTATTTTTGAATGATTTACCAAGTGTTCCTCCTGAGAGGGAAATCGATTTTGGTATTGATCTTCTACCCGATACGCAGCCTATCTCCATTCCTCCTTACAGAATGGCTCCAACCGAGCTAAAGGAGTTGAAGGATAAATTGAAGGACCTATTAGATAAGGGTTTCATTAGACCGAGCAAGTCCCTATCGGGTGCACCAGTGTTATTTGTTCGGAAGAAGGATGCTTCACTTTGGATGTGCATTGATTATCGACAATTGAACAAAGTCACCGTCAAGAATAGGTATCCTTTACCAAAGATCGATGATTGGTTTTACCAGCTTCAGGGTGCAAAGTGTTCCTCAAAGATAGATCTCAGGTTCGGGTATCATCAGCTCAGGGTTCGGGAGTGTGATATCCCGAAGATAGCCTTCAGGATGCGGTATAGTCATTATGAGTTTGTAGTTATGTATTTTGGACTAACAAATGTTCTTGTAGCTTTTATGGACCTGATAAACAGGGTGTTCAAGTCGTACATGGACATGTTCGTGATAGTGTTCATTTTCATTGATGACATCCTTATATACTCTTAGAGCGAGGAGGAGCATGTAGCTCATTTGAGAGTAGTGCTTCAGACTCTCAAGGATCATCAATTGTATTCCAAGTTCAGCAAGTGCGAGTTTTGGTTGAATTCGGTAGCATTTTTGGGCCATGTGGTATCAAGCGAAGGCAATAAAAGTGGATTCTCAAAAAATCGAGGCAGTGAAGAATTGGCCTAGACCGGTGAGTTCTTCGAATTCGGAGTTTCTTGGGCTTAGCAGGCTACTATCAGAGATTTGTTGAGGGGTTTTCATCAATTGCAGCACCTTTGACCAAGTTGAATCAGAAAAAGGTTGAGTTCCAATGGTCAGAGGCTTTTGAGAAGAGCTTCCAGGAGTTGAAGACTCGACTTACTACCACACCGGTGTTGACCCTACCCGAGGGTATGGATGGTTTCATGGTGTATTGTGATGCTTCAAGAATTGGACTTAGTTGTGTATTGATGCAGCAAGGGAAGGTGATAGCATATGCCTCTATAAAATTGAAGATCCGTGAGAAGAATTACCTGACTCATGATCTAGAGTTGGCCGCGGTGGTATTCACATTGAATATATGACGAAATTACTTGTATGAGGTCCATTTGGATGTGTTTACGGACCACAAGAGCTTACAATATGTGTTCACATAGAAAGACCTCAATCTACGACAAACGAGGTGGTTAGAGCTACTCATAGACTACGATATGAGTGTTCTTTACCATCCGGTAAGGCTAATGTGGTGGCAGACGCACTTAGTAGGCTCTATATGAAGAGTGTGTCCCAAGGGAAAAAGGAGTTGGTGAAGGATGTACATCGACTCGCAAGGTTGGAGGTTAGACTAGTTGACTCCACCGCTGGCGGTATTGTTGTTCAAAGCGGGTCAGAATCATCCTTGGTGACTAATATAAAATCTATACAAGATGAGGACCCTATTTTGGTAAAGTTGAAGGAAGCCTTCCAAAGTCACAAGGTAGAGGTCTTCTCCCAAGGAGGAGATGGTGTGCTTCGGTACCAGGGTTGCCTATGCATTCCAGATGTTGATGATTTGAGGATCCGGATATTTCATGAGGCCCATGGATCAAGGTATTCCATCCATCCGGGTGCCACTAAGATGTATAGCAATTTATGAGAAATCTACTACTGGGATGGCATGAAGAAGGATATTGCAGAATTCGTAGCCAAGTGCCTGAACTGTCAGCAAGTAAAGGTTGAGCATCAAATGCCGGGAGGAGTACTTCAGGATATCAACATTACTAGTTGGAAGTGGGAAAAAATTAACATGGACTTCATAACAGGCTTACCTCTTACTCGCCATCAATATGATTCCATTTGGGTTGTAGTAGACAGGTTGATCATGGCTGCACATTTTCTATCGGTGAAAACCACGGATTCAGCGGAGGATTATGCCAAACTATATATTTGGGATTTGGTTTGATTGCACGGAGTGCCCTTGTCCATTATTTCAGATCGAGGTGCTCAATTTACCTCCCAGTTTTGGCGGTCTTTTCAGAAAGGGCTTAGGACTCAAGTTAAGCTCAGCACAACATTTTATCCGCAAATGGATGGTCAAGCGGAACAGAAAATCCAGACTCTCGAGGACATGTTGAGAGCATGTGTAATGGATTTCAAAGGTAGTTGGAATGATCACTTTCCACTGATCTAGTTTTCCTATAATAACATCTATCACTCCAGCATTCAGATGGCTCCGCTCGAGGCTCTTTATGGGCAGAGGTGTAGATCGCCCATCAGATAGTTTGAGGTTGGTAAGGCAGCTATGATAGGGCCAGATTCAATTCACGAGGCTATGGTGAAGGTTCAGTTGATGAGGGACAGGCTGAAAATCGCCCAGAGTCGTCAAAAGTCTTATGCGGATGTGAGAAGGAGAGGGTTGGAGTTTGAGGTGGACCATTGGGTGTTTCTGAAGATATCTCCCATGAAGGGAGTAATGCGGTTTGGGAATAAAGGAAAACTAAGTCTCCGCTATGTTGGTCCCTACTGGGTTGTGAGGAGAGTTGGTAAGGTAGCGTACGAGTTGGAGTTTCCCTCAGAGTTGTCTTCTGTGCATCCTGTGTTTCACGTATCACTTTTGAAGAAATGTTTGGGAGATCCAGTTCTAGTAGTCCCGGTAGATAGCGTTGGTGTAAAAGATAACCTTAGCTATGAGGAGGTTCCGGTGGAAATATTAGATCATCAGGTTCGGAAGCTAAGGAACAAGGAAGTATCTTTAGTGAAAGTATTATGGAGAAATCAGCATGTTGAAGGAGCTACGTGGGAAGCCGAAGCGGATATGATGGCTAAATACCCACACTTATTCTCTACCGGCTTAGTTTCGACTTGAGGTATCAGTTTTGCCCTATAACTCTATTTAATTTTCATGTTCAAATCATGTGTTCAAGTTTCTTTTATGTATATGGATGTGTATGTGAAGTATGAAATCAGTTCAGCTATGTGATATGAATCGGAGGTAGTCATTCGATTAGTTTTCAATTTAAATGATTAGTATTTGGGTGTGAGGATTGCATGCTGTTATTTTTCTTCTTGTTTCCAACATTCGAGGACAAATGTTCCCAATAGGGAGATATTGTAATACCCCAAAAGTGCCTAAGATTAGACCCGGGATCAAAATTTGAAGTTGGCTAAAAAACTGGAAAAAATGCTCAGGATGGATGATGTCACGACTCGTGGTTGGAAACCATGAGTCGTTGTATGCAGTTGTGGTTAGGGAAAAGTCCTGGTGTCAGTGAAGAAAACGGATGAAGTAACGACTCGTTGCTTGGAACAACGAGTTGTTGTTTGCAATCGTAGGAAAGGGTGGACCTTGGCAGTTAGGGATACCACGAGTCAACCAATGAATCGTGGTGAGAAGTGACGACCCGTGGTTACCAGTCATAGTTTGGTTGCCATATTTTCCAGTGGAAGCAACGGACCGAGACCACGACTCGTTGGAAGCAACCACGAGTCTTGACAAGGGAAGGCTCATGGCAAGGGAAGTTTAGATTTGTAAAGGAGCTAGCAACGATCGATCTAAAGACCCGTCATTTGAAGAAACGGCTCATCCTGTCGAGTCGCAAAAAGAATTCGAAGGCATGAAGTGAAGTAGGGGACCCAACGACTGATATCACGAGTCATGGTTTCATGCAACAACTCATGGGATCAGTCGTTGGTTCGCCCAGGACAGTTTTTAAAGGAAATTTCATTAAGGGTATTTTGACCTTTCTATGCTCTAGGGCCCTAAACTATGTCGTTTTATGAATTTTTTTGGGCATGGTAAGATAGGTTAAGTCCCTCTTGCATAAGCCATTCCTATGTATGCAAATTAAGAGGATTTTAGAGAGATCAAGTATAGTTTCAAGCTTTTCCCTATCAATTTTCCATTGGGCATTCAAGGAACCTTAGAATCTGATCTTACCTAGTTATGTAGGGTTACGAATGGGTGTTTACGTTCATATCCATGCTCATTCTCTATTAAATTATGAAAACCCATCAAAAATCTCATGGGGTTTTGAATTCAATTTTTGTGAAAATCTAATGACTTACTAATGGGCTATTGTGATTTGTGATTTACATCATATTCCATGGATTTTGATCAGATTTTACAACTATTTTTTATTATAAACTTATTGATTTTGATTTCTACTATATTAAGCCTAATTATGCATGATCTATGATGAATTGATTTATGATCTACACTTCAATTATTGATATTTACAAATCCAGAATGATCTATGATTTGAAATATGAACTTATTCAAATATCCAACATGATTTGATGATTTACAAGTTATATGCATGATCTTCAAGTATGCACGGGTCTTATGATTTATGAACTATTGATGATTAAAGACATGTTTTCAAGTTACCCATGTTTATAAGAATGTTTTTGAATGAATTGAGTATTGAAAAGCATAGTAAACTATTGGGCAATTCCCCCATGTTGAAGAATGATTTACGGTTTATGAAAAAGATTTCACGATTTACCGATTTATGATGTTGGCCGACTAAAGGGTCTTTGATTTTTGGCTAATCATATTTTAATGGGGATCAATGAATGATGAATATTTATTTTAGCTATGAATCTTAATGAATGATGTTATTGATTTATGTGTGAGCCTAATATGCATGTTTTTGGGAGCCGTGTCTAGCACCGAGAAGTTCGGCGTTCAAAGGACTACGCCGGTGTCTCATAACCACGCGCAACCGTGGGTTTATAATGATACATTACAATCATAATGATCCCCTTTCGTGATATCACATAATGCACGTCCATCGCCTGGCAAGCCAGGGGCGGCTCTGCCAACTTGAGTGAGATAGTTGGGCATCATGAAAGGCTCTACCATGATGGTGTCATTTATGACGAGTCCTCCCATTGTTCTGCATGTTTTATGCATTATTATGTTATGATATTGGCTCAAGTGATGATTTGATAAAGTTCTCTTATAATTATGATAATGAACGATTTGAAAACCTTGAGCCTTATGTTGTGTTATGATGTTTATGGTATAAGCATGATGTCCCACTCTTATGATGTTTTATGAGTTTCATGTATTTTAAATATCCATTTTACTTACCTTGCATACTCATACATTCCACGTACTGACCGCATACTTTCTATGCTGTATTATTTCATGATATATGACTTGGCTCTCAGGCTCATCCTTATCCTTAGTCCATCCCAGAGTCTGCTTTCAGCATTATTGGTGAGTCCTCATGTTCTGAGGGCCATTTGACTAGACATTTTATGTTATTCTATGTTTCAGTATTTGGCCGGGTTAGTTGGGGGTGTTGTCCCATCAATCCATCTTATACAGTAAAGTCTTTTAGACAGTATGTAGTACTCAGTTTATGTATATGTCCAGTGATTTCAAATGTTATGATATGGTAGGTTTACATATCCATTATGTGTTATGATCAGTCTTCCGCTAAAAGTGAATGAAGTTAGATATATTCTTATGCCATGGGTTGCCTTGGGGCCTCTCAGGATTCCTTGTCCCGTGTTACGATCTGGGTCTACATTCGGGTCATGACATCATCATGATTTAAGATTATTTGTTGATATCACATAGGTTCTAGAACTAACTCAATAAGATAAATTGGGTCAACATGAACATGTGTAATCTAACAATCAAATATACACCAAAATCTCACCATTATGTGCCCGCATCATTTAGAGAGATACCCCTTTCACTCACATTGTACACAAATAGTCAATTTAAGGGAAGACATATAGAACTATCACTCACTCTGTGAAAGAACTTCACATGCATATAATTAACAAACCATAAGCTTTCCCTTGGTGTATAATACTCCACTAATATAAGAACATCGAATCTAGAATCAATTAGAACTTTAAATGTTTGTAATGTAGGCTAAGGGATGGGTAGAGATTATTTGGCCAGAATAGTGACTAACCTCTCAAAGCACTTTAATACTTCGCAACTTTTTCAACTTAATACAACACAATCTTTGGTCTGCTATTTTTTCTCCTCATCTTGTTCCTTTTTCTGCCTTGTGATACTCCTTATGTCTCCCTTTATTTAAGCTTTACAATTTGGTGACTAGTAGGAAGTACTTAGTCATATTTTCTTTTCAACTTATTCAATTTTTTAAATTTTTTTCTCCCTACCAATACCACCTATTTCATTTTCACATTTTCACCTTTTATTTTTTCTTTAGGCTTGCACACTTTAGCTTCCCCTTTTTCTTCACTTGTTCTTCTTTCACAACTAAAATTTTCAATGAAAGTGTCTTAGGAGTCATTTGGACCAAATAAAGATTAATAAAACAAAAGGGATTTAGCTATAAAATGGTTTCCAAAAGAATAGGTCCAGGCTCAAAATGGCTAACTAAGAAGATTACATTAGGATAGATAATAGCAGGATAAAAATAGGTCACCAAAGAAATGCCTATATAACTTTCTAAAGATGCCCATTAATGTTGTACCTATAAATATATTCTAGTATGGTTACATGATGATATGAGTTATGATGATAAAGCATGAGAATGAAAATTCTGAATGTTGGGCTTGTTGTTAGTAGAAAGTAGCCCTGATCCTTCTGTAATGAAGGGTGTATGAAGAAAGCAGAGTATGTTCATGTTTTTGAGTAGCTGTAGTAGTATAGACCAGATATAGATGTATGTATAACGTCATACCAGTACCTCTCAGATCCTAGCATCAGTCGGGATCCTCCATAGTATAGAGTGACTCCCTAGAATCAGTCAGAATCCTCCATAGTAGAGAGTGAATCCCTAGCATCAGTAGGAATCCTCAATAGTAGAGAGTGACTCCCTAGCATCAGTCGGGATCCTCAATAGTAGAGAGTGACTCCCTAGCATCAGTGGGGATCCTCCATAGTAGAGAGTGACTCCCTAGTACAGCCGGGATCCTCCATAGTAGAGAGAGACTCCCTTAATGATGATATCAGTATGATTCAATCTTGCATGATCCAGCTTTCAGATTATAATGTCTTAATAAGATGATGATCAATCTCAGTTATCAGTAATGACTCAGTACGGTATGTGCTACTAATTTCAGATTTGGCACTTATTATATGTTCAGAATTCTACCCTTATGTATGAGTTTTAAGATGTTACACAAATGAGATTCAAAAAGAAGTTCCATGTGTGTATCTGTGTATGTGAACCATAAAGTATGTGAATAGCATGGTGAGGCAGTTATGTTGATGTATTTGATTTAGTCCTTGTCGTATATTTGTTTATTTAATTGTTATGTTATCCCGCATTCTTAGTACATTCCAAGTACTGACCGCATGCCTTTTGTGCTATCTCGTTTCATGATATAGATTCAGGTTTCTAGACTCGGTCTCACGGTTAGATACGCTTCATCCCTATTTAGCAGCTATTGGTGAGTCCTCATCCTCCGAAGACGTGATTATGTTCATATTTTACTATGTTTCAGTTTTCAGACTTTAGGAGTTAGCTGGGGGCTTGTCCCAGCAACTCATCAATTTAGTAGAAGGCTTTCAGACTCGTCTAGACAGATTCTGCGTTGTATCTAAGTGTTATTAAATTGTCTTTATCGTTTATATTAGATTCATGTTATTAACTTCTGCTTATTTATGCTGTTATTCATTATCATTTTAAGTGTATGCTATGATAATGCCATGGGTCGACTAGGAGCCTCTCGGGGTTCCTTGTCCCATGTTATGGCTAGGGTGTAAACTCGGGTCGTGACATAAATTCTCCCACTTGTCAGTACAGTTCAGTTCAACTCAGTCTCAGTTTGGCTTAGTTTAGTCACTCTATTTAAGGACATGTTTATGACCGTCGGTTAGGGTCTATATTTACCTTATCCCAGTAATAGCTCAACTTCTATCAGTACTCAGTATCTGTAGGTCATTTCATGTTATTTTAGTTCAGTATTTATTTCTATGCTTTATGTATATCTCACTTACTCAATACATTAAAAGTACTGATGCATACTTTTTATGATGTATCGTACTATGATACACGCACAGGTTCTCAGTCTCAACATCGTTAGTAGTTCCCTCTGACGATTTCAACAACAGCATTATTGGTGAGTCCTCATCTTTTGAGGATGAGGGTTTACTTTATTCAGTTTAGTTTTTTTTGAGTTAGACCTTAGAGTTAGCTGGAGGCTTTTCCCAGCAACTTGTCAGTTCTTTAGATGGCTTGCAGACACAAGGTTGTTTGGTTTGTTTTGCAGTCGGCATAATTTCAGTATCTTATTAGGCATGTCTCTTTTGAAAAGTTTATTTAGCTACGTTTACTCTTTTCAAAACAGTGTTGCTTGAATCGTTATTTTACACAGCTTTAGCTTACGTTTAAATCAGTATACCAGTGCGATGTTAAGCCATGGGTTTGCTTGGGGTCATTTATGGCTCCAAGTACCGTGTCTCGTCCAGGGTGTAGACTCGGATCGTGAAAAACTTGGTATCAGAGCCTCAGGTTTAGAGTATCCCATTTTTTTCTGAAAGCCACATCAAGTAGTGATTTTCATGGGTGTGAAGCATGCCACACTTATGAGGGGGAGGCTACAAGGGGTTTCATGAAATCTCCCTTCCTTTCATACTCCTTATCGTGCGTTGAGATTAATCCCATAAATGTCCTCCTAACTCATACTCTATTCGTTTCAATGAAAATATGCCTCCAAAACGAGGAAATGAAAAGAGGGCTGGCAATGCGAACTGACCTACCCCACCAGCAGCCCCTCAAGACATCAAGTGTCCTCTACAGGATTTCGAGCGATGATTCAGCTGTTGGCTTAGATGGTGACCAACCAAGTGAACCAGCAGGTGGTTCCAATGAACGTGAATGGATCTGCAGCTGCCAGGGTTCGGGACTTCACCCGAATGTACCCTCCAGCTTTCCATGGATCTAAGGTGGGAGAGGACCCGTAAGATTTTGTGGATGAGGTGCGGAAGATCACCCGGATTATGGGTGTTAGTTCCGTAGAGAGTGCTGATCTAGCTGCCTACCAGTTGAAAGGGGTGGCTTAGATTAGGTACAACCAGTGGAAGGAAGGGAGGCCAGTTGAAGCAAGATTAGTAGAGTGGGACGAGTTCACTACGGTGTTCCTCGACAGATTTTTTCCTCAGGAATTGAGGGAGGCCAAGGTCGCTGAATTCATGAATTTGAGACAGGGTAACAGAATAGTTGAAAAGTATACATTGGAGTTCACTCTGCTGTCGAGGTATGCTCCGAAAATGGTTGCTAGGACAAGGGCTCGCATGCTCAAATTCGTCAATGGAGTTTCATATTTGGTATTTAAGGAGTCAGAACTGCAATACTAATCAAGGACATCGACCTCTCTAGTCTCATCATTCATGCACAATAGATTGAGGCAGAGAAGTTGAAGCATATTGAGCGGGAGAACAAACGGGCTAGAATAAGTCAGTCTGATTATGGACAACAGAGGTCCGACGGTAGTAGTCACCCACAGCAGCAGCAACAGAGACCTCCAACACCCACATCGTCCAATGCTCCTTCTTTCTGATCTCGCAAGGACCGAAGGGGTAGAGTATCAAGTTCCTAGTCCTAGAGTCATGTTTATAGAAACTGCTACCCAGCTTGTCCTAAATGTGGCAAGAACTATCCAGGGGAGTGTCGTGTAACACCCCGGAAGTTCCTAAGACTAGACCCCGGATATTAAAATAAAAGTTGGCAGAAATCTAGACAAACATCACAGAATGGGTCATGTAACGGGTCGTTGGTTCCACCAACAATCCATAGGGAGTTCTCATGGTGTGGTATAGCAGGGTCAAAGTGGGAGTAACGGGTCAAGGGATGACCCATAGTTTGATACCACGAGTCGTTGTTTGAGGTCGTGTTGAGACTGGTCCTTAGCCTAAGATAAAGTAACAGGTCGTAGGATGACCCATTGTGAGTAGCATCAGATCATGGTGAGAAATCATGGGAAAAGAGTAGGAAATTTCCCTATTGAAGTGACAGATGGAGACCACGACTCGTTGGAGGTTGGTACGAGTCATGATGTGGCTCTTGGGAAGACTCAGATGCAAGTCGTCAAGTGAAATAACGGGAGGATTCAACAGACCGTACCTTGTGGTAACGAATCGCCCTGTCAAGTTGCAGGACCAAAACTAAGAAAGTGAAGTTTGGGCAGTAGATGCAACAGATGGATACAACGAGTCGTGGTATCCAAGCACGACCAGTTAGGTTGATCGTTGTCACTGCCAGTGCTGAATTTTTAGGAAATTCATTAAAGGTATTTTCATCATTCCTAAGTCCTAGGGTCCTAAACTACATCGTTTAAGGCTCAAAATGCAGTGTTTTATGAGGGAAAATCTATCCTAGGCTCATTAATACTCATGCATGCATATTGAAGGGGTTTAGGAGGTGATCAAGTGAGAGTTCTCTAACTTTTCCTTCAATCCTTCATTGGGCTTTCACGGAGTGATAAAATATGATCTTCCCTAGGTATGTAGGGTTATGAATGGGTGAATCCGTTCACACCCATGCCTAATCTCCCTCTAAATCATGAAATTCCTATATTGATTCTATGAGTTTTTTACCCAATGCATGAAATTCCTAATTCTTTATATGGGTATAATTTAAATGTATTTTTACTATTGAATTATGATTCATGGGAAAGTTTTATGTTGTTTTTCATCAAAAATCATGTTTCAAGCTTTTCAAATTTAAATTGCCCAATTATGAGAAGTTTATGAAAGTTAAGATTTATGATGAATGCTCATGTGTGATGAAGTATTTATGATGAAAAGTATGTTTTCAAGGTACCCATGTTGATAGTCATGTTTTCAAGTGAATTGAGTATTTCTAAGCATCTTAAAGTATTGGGCAGTGCCCACATGTTCAAGAATGATTTATGATTTATGATATGGATTTCATGATTGATTAATTTATGACATTGACCGATTTATGTGCCCTTGATTCATGGCTAAAAATGTATGTAAATGGGGATCAATGATGTTAATATTTATTTGGCCATGAATCTCATGAATGATGTTTTGATTTACATACGAGCCTAATGTGCATATTTTTGGGAGCCGTGTCTAGTACCGAGTAGCCCGACGTTGAAAGGAATACGTTAGTGTCTCATAACTACGTGCCACCATAGGTTTATATTGATACATTACAATGTTAATAGATCCCCTCTTTCATGATATCACATACTGCACGTCCCTTGCTTGGAAAGTCGGGACGACTCTGCCCACTTGAGTGAGATAGTTGGGGCATCATGTAAGGCTCTACCATGATGGTGTCGGTTATGATGAGTCCTTCCATTATTTCTCATGATTTATGCATGGTTATGTTCTTATTATTTTTGCTCAAGTCATGTTTAAAGAAGCTTTTCTCTGATGATTATGGTTAAATTACGAATGTTTTGAAAACCTTGAGCCTTATGTTACATTATGATATTTATGATATGAGCATGTTGTCCTACTTTTATGAAATTTTAAGTATTTTAAATGTCCGTTTTACTTACCTTGCATACTCGGTACGTTCCACGTACTGACCGTATACTCTATGCTGTATCATTTCATGATACAGGCTCCGATCTTCAGACCCACCTCCGTAATTAGCCCATTCTCGGAGTTAGAATCCAACTAATTAGTGAGTCCTCATTCTTCGAGGACCAGTTGGCATCAGTTATCCCTTTATGTTCAGTTTTTTAGACTTGTCGGGTTAGTTGGGGGTGTTGTCCCATCAACCTATCAAATATGTTAGAGGCTTTCAGATTATGTGTAGTATTCAGCTATCATGTATGAAGTGCGTTTCATTTCTTTGTATGTCATGATTTCATTTACTCTATGATATTATGCTAAGTATTACGCTTTGTTTGATTGAGTTAGATGTATGTTCATGCCATGGGTCGATTTGAAGCCTCTCGGGGCTCCTTATCCCGTGTTGCGATCCGGGTCTATGTTCGGATCGTGAAAACTTGGTATTAGAGAAATAGGTTTGAAGTGTCCTAGGGTATCTGAAGGCCGTGTTAAGTAGAGTCTTTTTCATGGGTGTGAAGCGTGTTACACTTATGACGAAGAGGCTACGAGACGTTTAGGAAATGTTCACTTCTTTCATGCCTCTATCTCGTGCCATGAGTTTGACTTTCTCTATCCCCCCTAATTCGTGCTATACGTGTGTGCAAAAACATGTCTTCTCAGGACAACAACGGGAGTTAGCCATCCCCACCAACCCCAATAGATTGCATGCAAGTTACGTATGTGAAACTCGGAGCCGCCCTCAGAGTGTTGATACGGGCCATGATCACACAGCCTAACCAACAGACCATCACATCAGTGAACCCTACCGAGAAGCAACATCTACTAGGGCTCAAGAACTCATGAAGGAGAGCCCTTCTAAGTTTGGTGATTGAAATATGGGTGGAGAGCGTAATGGGGAAGAAAGAAGGAACAAGAGGCCTAGGACTGAAAACCCTGAGAGTTCCCAGCAAGGGTCAAGTAGTGGGAGCCACTCTCAACCCCATCAAATATATCTAGCTCAAATTCTGGGATACAAGCTCAGGGTGAGGGAGATTACTTACCCACCTTGCGGGCGCTGCAGGAAGCACTAGCTAGGAAAGTGCCTGGTGGGTTCAGATGTATGCTTTTATTGTGGTCGTTCCGGACATAAGCACAGGGATTGTCCTACAGCCAAGAGAGATGGCTAGAAAGGTCGTGCCCTAATCACCCCTCCAGTAGCCCTATCTAGTCAGTCAACATGCCCAAAATATGGTAGAACACATGCAAGATGGTGTTTGGCAGGTTCCGAAACTTGTTACGAATGTGGGGATATCAGACACATGCGTAGGAATAGCCCATCGTACAAGTAGGGCAAGGGTAGAGACGGTGCGCCAATCACCAGTCATCAGCTCCAGCAAATCCCCATCCCAGCAGGAAAGGTTACCAAGAGCAAGTGTCAGTCAGCCTCAGATGTAGTCCCAGGTATGTTATAAGCCTTCCTATCGAACCTACCATGATTGCTAGTTCCAACGACTCCTGTAAAAAGGTGCAAGATCCCTTTGTGCATTTTCACATGAGACTTATTTCGTGGAAGGTAGGGAAATGGTAAGTGAAGGGTGTCACGACCCAAACGTACACCTGGATCGCAGACACGGGAGAAGGAGCCCCGAGAGACTCCATGTCGACCCATGGAATGAGCATACATATAGTCTAATAACATGAGCGGAAGACTTAACATATAAGAACGTAATCATAATATAGCCAAAGGGGAAAATCAGTACAAGACTCCTATAATACGGTTGAATACAACTTGCAGTTTGGTAAGCCTCTAAACATGAAGGACGGATTGATGGGAAAACTCTCCAACTAATCCAACATCCAGAAACTGAAAGAAAAACATAGAGTATGAACATATAGCCATCAAAACATGAGGACTCACCAAGAGTGCTGAGAGCAAATTTGAAGCAATCTACGGGTGAGGATGAACCTGAGAACTGGAACCTATATCATGAAACGATAAAACATAGAAAGTATGCGGTCAGTACATGGAATGTACTGAGTATGCAAGGTAATTAAAACGGACATTTAAAACATATAAGAAATTCATAAATGATCTTAAAAGTAGGGCATCATTCTCATATCGTAAATCATAATAACATATCATACGACTCAAGATTTTCAAAACATTTGTAACATAAACACAATCATAATCATAATAAAAGAGATTTACTTAACATGACTTGAACCAACATACATAATCATAACATGCATAAATCATGAGGAACAATGGGAGATTTTCTTAACCGACATACCCATATGAGCACACATGAAGCCCGACTTGTAACCCTAGTTGGGAGGGTGTCAGTACCTTGCAAAGGGTAGGATCATGAAAGTGTGATATCACCATGAAAAGGGCCATTTGGGACAGGGACTAACATGAAGGGGTCCCAACATACCTACGGTGGCACGTAGTTCATGAGATTCGAGGCTTAACCTGAGCCCCGAATCTACTCGATGTTCGATACTACTCCCAAAACATATATAGTGCTCATAATAATACATACATGAGTTCATGGGATAGTTAAATCATGATAATCATAAACATGCTTGAACATATGTGAACTAGCCATGACATGAGGCCTGTGAGTCGGCCAAAAACATAATTCATGATTAATAAGATTCATACATACTTGTAGATCATGCATATAACTTGAATTTCATAAAATCATAATGTATAATATAATAAATTTATAATTTAAAACATAATTCATGTTGGGCTGGTAAAGAACATCAACGGGACAATATACCATAAATCGATTCATCATGGGGCAAGCATAATTAAGCTTAATTGCTTAGAAGTCCAAATCAACAATATTATAATCAATTTAAATCTAAAAAGATGATCAGAATCCATAGATTATGATGATATTTCAAAATCACAAAGCCCATAATTAAATCATTTAATTTTTTATAAATAAATTACAAAACCCCATGAGTTTTTGATAAACTTTTAAGAAAAATTATAGAGTAGGAGCATGGCTGTGGAAGAATTCACCCATTGATGACCTTACATACCTGGGATTATCAAATCCTAACTCTCCTTAGAAGCTCAAGAATGAAATTAGAATAATTGAAGAGAAAATCTTAAAATCCCCTTAGATCACCTTTCAATATCCTTGCATGCATGAATGAGAGTTTAGAATAGGTCATTTTCTTAAAACCCCAGCTTTCCCAAGAAAAAATGACGTACTTTAGGGCCTCATATCATGAAAAAGTCAAAATTATCCTTAATGAACCTGCCCTGAAATATGGCTGGATGGAACTAACGGACAACTCTAATAGGTCGTTGGAACAAACGACGACCCGTCATCACCCTCGTCGTATGTACTGCTGAAGGATTACTTCCGGAATCAACCAATGGATGGACAGGATGACTCATCCTATGAAACAACGATCTGTTACATCGTCCATTGTTTTCTCATCACAAAAATCTTAACCTACTACCACGGGCCTTACCACGACTCATGGTTCCTTCCAATGAGTCGTGGTCTCGATCCGTCATCTTCACTAGGAATTCTAGGAATCCAAACAATGACCGGTGAAATTGGGTCGTTACAGCTCACAACGAATCGTTGATAGACCCGTTGTATCCCACATGTTGAAATCCATGCTTCACAATGACTAAAAAGGAAGACCCGTTGTATCTCACAACGGGTTGTCATACCACTTGTTTTCTCCACTGCCACCAATACCCCCTAACCAACGACTGCATACAATGACTCATGGTTTATTACCACGAGCCGTTCCATGGCCCATCCTGTGCAATTTTCCCAATTTTCTGCAGTTTTCAACTTTTCACTTTCGGGTCTACTCCTATGCACTTTCAGGGTATTACAATATCTCTCCCTTGGGAACATTCATCCTCGAATGTTAGAAACAAGAAGGAAAAAGAACATGCAATTATCATATGCAAACACTAATCATTTTAACTGATATTCTTACAGAATGACTACCTCCGATTCATAATACATAGCTGATCTGATCTCATGCTTCACATACACATTCATACACATAAAAGAAACCTGAACACATGAACTGAACATGAAAACTAAATAGAATCATAGAGTAGAATGGATACCTCAAGTTAGAACTGAGCCGGTAGAGAATACATGTGGGTATTTAGCCATCATATCCGCTTTGGCTTCCCATGTAGCTCCTTCAACATGCAAATTTCTCCACAGTACTTTAACTGAAGATACTTCGTTGTTCCTTAGTCTCCAAACTTGACGATCTAATATTTCCACTGAAACTTCCTCACAGCCGAGGCTGTCTTTTACACTGACGCTATCAACCGGAATTACCAGAGCTGGATCTCCCAAAAATTTCTTCAAAAGTAACATATGAAACGCGGGATGTGCAGAAGACAACTCTGTGGGCAATTCCAACTCATACGCCACCTTACCAACTCTTCTCATAATCCGATAGGGGCCTACATATTGGGGACTGAGTTTCCCTTTCTTTTTAAACCGCATGACTCCCTTCATAGGAGATACCTTCAGAAATACCCAATCGTCCACATCAAACTCCAAATCCCTTCTCCTTACATCTGCATATGATTTCTGACGACTCTGAGAGGTCTTTAATCGGTCCCTTATTAACTGGACCTTTACCATGGCTTCATAAACCGAATTAGGTCCCATCATGACTGCCTCACCAATTTCAAACCATCTGATGGGCGACCTACACCTTCACCCATAAAGAGCCTCGAACGGTGCCATCTGGATACTAGAGTGATAGTTGTTATTATAAGCAAAATCGATTAAGGGAAAATGATCATCCCAACTACCTTTAAAATCCATAACACATGACCTCAATATATCTTCAAGAGTCTGGATTGTTCATTCGGCTTGGCCATCCGTTTGTGGATGAAAGGTTGTGCTGAGCTTGACTTGAGTCCCAAGTCCCTTCTGAAAAGACCTCCAAAACTGGGAGGTAAACTGAATACCGGTATGAAATAATAGACAAGGGCACTCCATGAAATCAAACCAACTCCCAAATATACAATCTGACATAAATCCGCTGAATCCGTGGTCTTGACGGTAGGAAGTGTGCAACCTTAGTTAACATGTCTACCACCATCCAAATGGAATCATAGTGTCGTCGAGTATGAGGTAGACCTATAATGAAATCCATATTAATCTCTTCGACTTCCATGTAGGAATGCTAATATCCTAAAGTACGCCTCCCGGCCTTTTATGCTCGACCTTTACTTGCTTACAGTTTGGACATTTGGCTACAAACTCTACAATATCCTTCTTTATACCATCCCACAAATAGATTTCTTGCAAGTCCCAATACATCTTCGTGGATCCCGGATGGATAGAATATCTGGTACTATGTGCCTCATGCATTATTCGAACTCTCAAATTATCAGCGTTCGGGACACATAACCGACCTTGGTATCGTAGAACACCATCTCCCCCTTGGGAGAAAACCTCCACCTTTTTACTCTGCACCGCTTCCTTCAGCTTCCTCAAAATTGGATCCTCATCTTGCTTAGATTTGACCTCAACCACCATAAACGAATCTGACCCATTCTGCACAACAACGCTGCCATCGGTCGAGACGATCAATCTAACTTGCAACCTTGCAACACAGTGGACATATTTCACCAACTCCTTCCTTCCATCATCCACATGGGACACACTCTCCATAGAGAGCCTACTAAGTGCATCCGCTACCACATTAGCCTTGCCCGGGTGGTAAAGAACACTCATATCGTAGTCCTTTAATAACTCCAACCAGCTCCTTTTGCTAAAGATTGAGATCTTTCTATGTGAACACATATTGCAGGCTCTTGTGATCCATGAACATGTCCATGTGGACCCCATACAAGTAATGTCTCCATATCTTCAATGCAAACACCACCGCGGCCAACTCGAGATCATGGGTCGGGTAATTCTTTTCGTGAACTTTCAGCTGTCGAGAGGCATATGCTATTACTTTCCTATGCTGCATCAACACACATCCCAATACGACTTTAGAAGAATCACAATATACAACAAAGCCATCCGTACCCTCGGGTAAAGTCAACATTGGTGTTGAAGTGAGTCGGGTCTTCAATTCCTAGAAGCTTTTCTCACAAGCCTCCGATCATTAGAACTTTTATCTTTTTCTGAGTCAACCTGGTCAATGGGGCTGCAATTGATGAAAATCCCTAAACAAATCTTTGGTAGTAGCCTGCTAGGCCCAAGAAACTCTGAATTTCCAAAGGATTCACCGGTCTGGGCCAATTCTTCACCGCTTCAATTTTCTGAGAATCTACTGTTATGCCCTCCCTTGATACCACGTGGCCCTGAAATGCCACTGAGTATAGCCAAAATTCAAACTTGCTAAACTTTTCATACAACTGACGATCCTTAAGAGTCTATAGCACTATCCTCAAATGAGCGGCATGCTCCTTCTCGCTCCCGGAGTATATAAGGATGTCATCGATGAACACGATCATGAACATGTCTATATATTGCTTGAACACCCTGTTCATCAGGTCCATAAAAGCCGCAGGAGCATTGGTTAGTCCAAATGACATAACTACAAACTCATAATGGCCATACAGGGTTCTGAAAGCGGTCTTTGGGATATCACTCTTCTGAACTCTGAGTTGGTGATACCCGAACTTGAGATCTATCTTCGAGAAACACCTGACACCCTGGAGTTGGTCAAATAAATCATCAATCCTGGGCAAGGGGTACCTGTTCTTGACAGTGACCTTATTCAACTTCCAATAATCAATACATATCTGAAGTGATCCATCCTTCTTTCAAACAAAGAGAACCGGTGCACCCCATGAAGACTTGCTCGGTCTAATGAAACCCTTATTCAACAAGTCCTTCAACTGTTCTTTTAACTATTTTAGCTCGGCTGGAGCCATCCTGTAAGGAGGAATGGAGATAGGATAAGTATCGGGCAGTAGATCAATACCGAAATCAATTTCCCTCTCCGAACGAATACCTGGCAAATCATCAGGGAAAACCTCCGGATACTCACACACCATCGGAACTGATTGAATACTCGGGGTCTCGGACTCCACATCCTTAACCCTAACTAGGTGGTACATGCAACCCTTAGAGATCATTTTCCTGGCCTTAAGATAGGAAATAAACCGACCGGCTGGTACAACTGAATTAACCTTCCATTCCAAAACTAACTCACCCGGAAATCAGAATTCCACCATACAGGTCCTACAATTAATCGAAGCATAACATGAAAACAACCAATCCATACCCAAGATGATATCAAAGTCCATCATGGCCAACTCTACTAAGTCTGCGAAGGTAACCTTATGCAACACCGTAATGGGAAACCCCTATATACCCACCTAGCTACAACTAATTCACCAATTGGAGTATATACGGAGAATGGTTCTGATAGAATTTCAGGGCTAACTCAAAAACTACTAGCAATATAGGGAGTCACAAAAGACAAAGTGTCTCCTGGATCTAACAAGGCATAAGCATCAATATGGGAGACATGTAACATATCCGTGACCACGTCTGGCGAAGCCTCCTGCTCCTGGCAAGGCACTAGGGCATAAAACCTATTTTGGCACTGACCACCTGCTTAACTAGTGGAGACATCCTGCTGAGGGTGTCGTGCTGCTGGAGCGGTAGAACTGGCTGCAGGGCAATCTCTGATGCTGTGTCCGGGTTTGCCAAACCCAAAGAAAGCATCCGCGCCGACTAGGCACCTCCCGGGATGATTCTTGCCGCACTTCGCACAAACTGGAAAAGTGCGCTCCACCTGCATGCTACCATGTTCCCTCGAGCCTGTAGCCCTGCTCCTATGGACTCCCCTAAACCTAGATGGTGTGCTGGTTGATGATGTAGCTGGAGCAATGGACCTGCTCTGAGTCTGCTGACGTGGTCCACCCCCTGACCTAGCTTGAGAAACCCCATAGCTGTCGGTCCTGGCTTGAGAAACCCCGTAGCTGTCGGTCCTGTCCCTCTTGGCCTCTATCTGCCTCCTATAGACTGACTCCATGTTCTGTGAATGAAATACAATACGGGGAAAATCAATGTCTCGGTGAAGCATGGAGATCTGACAATCCTTGTCCAAGTAATTTTCTACTCCATGCACAAAACGGCTCACATCTACCACCAACTTCGGAGCATATTTAGATAAATGGGTGAAATCCAACGCATACTCCTGGACAGACATGTTACCCTACTTCAGATTAACAAACTTGGTTGCCTTGAGCTCCCTCATCTCCCGAGGGAAGAACCAATCCATGAATGCAGTGTGAAACTCATTCCAACCTATCGGGCCTGCACCCACCGCCTTGACATCTCTCGATTGCTTAAGCCATATATGTGCTACCCCCTTTAGCTGGTAGGAGGTCAAGTCAATGCATTCCTCATTATTCACCCCATAACCTAGGTGATCTTCAAAATCTCTTCAATGAAATCATATGGATCCTCATCCAGCTTTGACCCCGTGAACTTCGAAGGGCTCATCCTCAATAAATCCCTCACCCTAGCTGCCGCTGTATTCCCATTCTGAGGGAAATGCACCACTGTATGATTCTGGAGCTGGGCAGTCATGGCCTGTGCCAGCATCTGAATCACCACCCTAAACTCAGTGTGGGTGGGTGGCTCCGATACGTGCTCCCCGTGAATGGGTCGAGCTGGCTGATGCTCACCATCATGGGCACCCTCATGATCATTTCCATTTTCGTTTCTCCTGGAGTTTACTTGACATGGAGGCATGATTCTGCAAACGTGAGTAGCACGAATTAGAAGAGTAAGGGACGTTCATCGCATGACAAAGATCATGAAAGAAGGGAACATTTCCTAAAAGTCTAGTAGCCTCTTCTTCATAAGTGTGGCGTGCTTCACACCCATGAAAAAGACTCTACTCAATGCGGCTTTCAGACTCCCTAGGACACACCAACCTATGGCTCTAATACAAAGTTTGTCACGATCCAAACGTGCACCAGGATCGCAGATACGGGACATGGAGCCCCGAGAGACTCCGTTTCGACCCATGACATGAGCATACATCTAATCCAATCACATGAGCGGAAGACTTAACATATAAGAACGTAATCATAACATAGACAAAGGGGAAAATCAGTACAAGACTCATACAATACGGCTAAATACAACTTGCAATCTGGTAAGCCTCTAAACATGAAGGACAGATTGATAGGACAATAACCCAACTAATCCAACATCCATAAACTAAAAGAACAACATAGAGTATGAACATACAACCCTCGAAACATGAGGACTCACCAAGAGTGCTGATAGAAAATCTGAAACTATCTACGGGTGAGGATGAGCCTGAGAACTAGGACCTGTATCATGAAATGATACTACATAGAAAGTATGCGGTCAGTACGTGGAATGAACTGAGTATGTAAGGTAAGTAAAATGGACATTTAAAACATACAAGAAATTCATAAATGATCGTAAGAGTAGGACATCATGCTCGTATCGTAAATCATAATAACATATCATACGACTCAAGGTTTTCAAAACATTCGTAACATAAATATAATCATAATCATAATCATAATAGAAGAGATTTACTTAACATGACTTGAGCCAACATACACAATCATAACATGCATAAATCATGAGGAACAGTGAGAGACTCTCTTAACCGACATACCCATGTGAGCACACATGAAGCCTGACTTGTAACCCTAGTCGGGAGGGTGTCAGTACCTTGCCAAGGATAGGAACATGAAAGTGTGATATCACCATGAAAAGGGCCATTTGGGCAAGGGACTAACATGAAGGGGTCCCAACATACCTATGGTGGCATGTAGTTCATGAGATCCGGGGCTTAACCTGAGCCCCGAACCTACTCGGTGTTCGATACTACTCCCAAAACATNGTGCTCATAATAATACATACATGAGTTCATGGGCTAGTTAAATCATGATAATCGCAAACATGCTGGGACATATGTGAACTAGCCATGCGATGAGGCCCGTGAGCCGGCCAAAAACATAATTTTTGATTAATAAGATTCATACATACTTGTAGATAATGCATATAACTTGAATTTCATAAAATTATAATGGATAATATAATAATTTTATAATTTAAAACATAATTCATGCTGGGCTGGTAAAGAACATCAACGGGACAATAGACCATAAATCGATTCATCATTAGGCAAACATAATTAAGCTTAATTGCTTAGAAATTAAAATCAACAATATTATAATCAATTTAAATCTCAAAAGATGATCAAAATCCATAGATTATGATGATATTTCAAAATCACAAATCCCATAATTAAATCATTTGATTTTTTATAAATAAATTACAAAACCACATGAGTTTTTGATAAATTTTTAAGTAAAATCGTAGAGTAGGAGCATAAGTGTGGAAGAATTCACCCATTGATGAGCTTATATACCTGGGATTATCAAATCCTAACTCTCCTTAGAAGCCCAATAATGAAATTGGAAGAATTGAAGAGAAAATCTTAAAATCCCCTTTGATCACCTTTCAATATCCTTGCATGCATGAATAAGAGTTTAGAATAGGTCATTTTCTTAAAACCCCATCTTTCCCAAGCCAAAACAACGTAGTTTAGGGCCTCATATCATGAAAAAGTTGAAATTACCCTTAATGAAGCTGCCCTGAAATATGCTTGGATGGAACCAACGGATGACTCTAACAGGTCGTCGGAACAATCGACGACCCGTCATGACCTTTGTCATATGTATTGCTGAAGGTTTACTTTCGAAATCAACCAATGGACGGACAGGAAGACTACTTCCTATGAAACAACGATCCATTACATCGTCCATTGTTTGCTCATCACAAAAATCTTAACATGCTACCATGGGCCTCACCATGACTCGTGGTTCCTTCTAACGAGTCATAGTCTCTATCCGTCATCTTCACTGGGAATTCTAGGCATCCAAACATTATAGAACTCGTGAACTATGTCTTCTGTGTATTGTGCTGGAGTCTTGGACTTCCAATCAAAACCATAAAAGCTAAAAATCTACTTCATCTCCTCAACTTCATTCAGTGAGGTTGTGAGGATCCGCGGTTCTTCTTGGATGCTCCTTCTTGGCTTATTATTGGCGGTGAGAGAGATGCCTTGCTCATAAATTTCTTTAGCTCCCGACACTCTCCACCTGATTGTACGGCTTGCCCTGGGTGGGTCTACTCTTGTGTAACATCAGGAGCCTCGTCCTCTGACTCTTCACTGCCGCTTTCTTCTCCACTTTAGGTCTCCCCTGACCCTTCTTCAGCATTAGAGTCATTTCCTGACTTCTGTCATTCCTCTCTTACTCCCTCCTCAGACTGGGGAGCTTGAGCGGATGTGGCAGTGGTTGCTTCTGCTTGGGCCTTTGCTTTTTCCCTAGTGGTTCAGGTTCCATCAGTTTCTGAAGTGTCTACTTGATACTCTTCAATTGAACCACTAGGGGAGTCTCCTGCCTTGTCGGAATCCAACTCAGTTGTTTCATCAATCAGTGTCCTTCGGGCTTTTGTTTTGTCTGCCCGACGTTTGTATGTCATTATACCTATAGAGAAAGATGTTAGCATTCCGTTTTTGAAAAAGAAGATTTAGAAACAAGATGTTCAGATTTTCATCACGGATCATCACTACGGGTCGTACCATGAAGGTACGACTCATGAGAAGTCCTGGAATTGCAACCATTTTTCAGTACGACTCATACCACAAAGGTACGATCCATACCTTGAGTCGTATGATGAAGCCCTGTGTTGATATTTTTCTGAATTTTTCCACGACTCATGGTATGACTCATAGGTCGATTCCACGAGTCATAGGAAAGACATTTTTATGCGACCTTGTTCAGTTTGGTGGTATGAGTGCTCAATACAACTCGTAGTAGCAACCTACGATCCGTACTGTGCCTCATACCACTTCAAAATTTTCTTTTTTCGGTTTGCAAGGGTTTTTTTTCCATTTTAAAGGTACTCAGATTTCCCCCCAGGTCTAGGCACATCATTGACTCAATTTAACCCAAGCCCAATCCTCCCCTTTTTGACCTACTACCCGTAACTTATTAAGTTTCAAAACCTCAGTTCATCAAGAATTTAACATCTCTTTAGTCGAAGAAGAACATTATACAACACCCTGATCATTGTCTCTATTTCCAAAATCAAGTTTCGAGCCTACTGTCTGACTCACAGGGATTTTGACACCATCAATCTCAATATGTGATTCTTAGCAATGTTTAATACAACATACTTACTTGATTGATTGTCACACCCCAAGACTGGGGTAGGGCGAAACTAGCACTCGATTCATGATTGATCGAGAAGCCGGCTATATGATATCTATAACTGTAACACTTAGGCCATCCAGGCCACCTGTCACAATCAACTGAAGAATAAACTGGACCCATAAGGTCTCAAAAATACTAGGTAAACAATTGAAATGCAACCAAGGCAATTAGTGTGCTAAACCAAGAAAAAATAAGCCGACGAGGCCACAAATTGAATAACGCTATACACACTAAGTCCACAAAACCTCTAAAGAGTAAACTGACTGATGGTCGGAACAGGGCTCCGACCTACCCATACCTGCATCTCAAAAGTCAAGCATAAATAACTAAGCCCTAGCTCCAGGAAGAAAGGAGCATACCAA
>JACEIK010000691.1:83755-104363 GCA_018107945.1 Datura stramonium
ATTTAAATGAACTTCTAAAATCAACATGTATTTTACTACACATAGTTAGAAATTAATATTTTAAAGATCTGTACTACAAATAAATTTCACAAAACAAAATATATTCAAACATATATTAAAATAGTTTTAAAACTCTTTGTCTTTCATTTCAATAGATTGAGTTGACTTGTGGCTACCATTCAAATTTGATCACCCACATCTCCCTACACATTCAAATGAAATTAAAAGTTAGAAAAAAAAATCATGTTCAATACTAGTCATGGTTAATCATCCTATGAGAGCTTTTGAAGAGGAGGAACAACACGAATCATGATGGAAGAATCCATTTTGATAGACTAGTATATCAAGTAAATACCAACATATATACGATAGTACAAAGATAATCCAATGGATCATGTCAACAGGATAATGTACCAATAATTTAACTTCATATCACTGTATCCAAATCGATAAGGGATTTAATAGGATGATGGAATAGATTTGCATGAAAAGGTGAGATGGCCTATTAATTAATGCTCATATATATCTTTTATCTCTTCCCTTGAGATATTGGAACTTTTACTACAACAGAGGATGCAACTAGAGCTTACGATAGAGCAACTATTGAATTTAGAGGTCCAATACCTAAGCTTAATTTCTCATGCAACTAGAGCTTACAATAGTCAATGTTTCAGACAATAAAATTACTTATACAAAGAAATTCTAGTACGTAGTTTGTTTGTAACATTCTTTAAAAAGATCTTGATATAAATGGAAATGAACGAGTATAGAAATTAGGCAACTAACTAGTATCTAATCCTTGCAAAAAGCAAAATCCAACATACATGAGGCAAACAGAAAGCTTAGACTTCTGTTTTCCTTCAACCAAATTACAAACCTTAAAAGATATATGACAAAACTCAATTTTTTCTTAAATAGAACATGAGGTTGAACCATGAATTCAAACAAGTGGAGCATGGATTTTTAGTAGTCAGAATTTAGGGAATGGCATAAGGATCTAATACTTAGGAGCACGTTAATAAAAGTTGAATAAATTCACTCAAAAACTTTTGTATAGAGCTCAACTAAGCCTAGAATCAACTTAGCCCTTCCCTAGCGGTACCAAAACAAACAAAAAATCGCAAACAAAGTTCAAATTAACAAGAGAAGACATCTAGACGTTATAAATCTGAGCATATTGGTCGTACAATATGAAAACAACAGGAAGCAAGATGTAACTGAAAATACGAGGAAAAGGGAGATACAAAGAGGCAAACAATGCAGCACTCCGGTCAAGAATTGAAAAGAAGAATAATGCCTCTCCCAGTGAACAGTCCAGCAACGAAGAAGAGGAAGAAGAAGAAGAGGAAGAAGAAGAAGAAGAAGAAGAAGAAGAGGAAGAGGAGGAAGAAGAGGAAGAAGAGGAAGAAGAAGAAGAAGAAGAAGAGGAAGAAGAAGAAGAAGAAGAGGAAGAGGAGGACGAAGAAGAAGAAGAAGAAGAAGAAGAAGAAGAAGAGGAGGAAGAAGAGGAAGAAGAGGAAGAAGAAGAAGAAGAAGAAGAAGAGGAGGAAGAAGAACAGGAAGAAGAAGAAGAAGAAGAAGAAGAAGAAGAAGAAGAAGAAGAAGAAGAAGAATAATGTTGCAAAAAAGTGAATTACATATATGAATTACAAAAATGAATACTACACCTCAAAGAAAGAAAACAGAAAAATCTACAAATGTTGTCACCATAACAATAGATGGAAAATGGCACAGTCAAATTACATTTGGGAAACATTATCTCTTTAAGGTCTTAGTTCTTCAGAAAGGTAACAAATGTAAAGGACATGAATCTTCCTTTATCTGCAGCTATATTTGTATAATTTATCTTTGTTTTTGTTTCAATTTCTTAGATACATATATGCAAATTTGTCTTATTTTTTGTTTTCCTTATTATCTTCCCAAGCAATCAATAAATATAGAATACATACAGATACCTCCGTAACACACTACAAGATATACACTAAAATAAACACATCAAAAGGTATATAAGCTATTTGATTCCGTTTCCTTAAACCTATATATATCTGATGAAAATAAAAAAACATATATACCCATATATGAACGACACATACATTTATCTTCATAACTTTTTTCTTCATATTGTTCTAAACATTCAAATCTATTGGTCTCTCAAAAAAAATCAGAAAGTACAAACTGATTCATCAGAAAACAATACGAGAACAAAGAGAAATTATGAGAAGTATAACCACACTTGTTGCATCTCTAATACATTGAAAATCCTCATATTCAAAAACATCACCATTTGTGATAACTAGAATAGAGAGAGCGGTAGTAACATCAGCAATCTCATTCCACTTTGCAGGATCTCTTGGCCTGTCTAGAACTTTCCTACAGTTCAATGAACAATCATGACGCATTTGCTAGTCTGAAAAAAATACTAATATCACTTCTGAATGGAAACAGAAACATAACCAAGGTAGCATGGAAATAGAAACATAACCAAGGTAGCTGCCGAGAGAACTGTCAAATTGCACCCTCATAAATCAGTTTTGACATCGTTTCTAAATATAGCATGTTCAATTTATGAATTTTAAATCATCTAGCACTGACTAAACATAAATACAACACCGATATAATTCACAGAAAGATAGTTATATGCACCAACCAACCCACCCTCCAACAAATGGAAGGAAGATCAGAACCTAAAACAATCCTATTTTCTAGAGATGTGGTTAGTAACTTATGAATTGGCATCTTCAGAATGAAACTTCAACATCAGTTAAAAGTAAAAACCACAAAAAGTGAAAAGAGAAAGGTTGGGGAAAGTAGCAAGAACAAACTGACCAAACAACACTTTCCAAAATAACCAAGAAGCAGACTAAATGGTTCTTTTCCCGCTTATAAGGTGGACTATTTGAATCTACAGCAACCCCTACCTTATATTGGCAAAAAGACTTCAACAAGTATATGAAATAACTTCTGGATACTTGCTTTAATTCTTGCTTCTGGATACTTCTTTCCTTTGCTGTAAAGAACTGTGGATGCATTTGACAGTTTAGGTGTTCAAGATGAAGGATAGATACTATATATGGGTTTCATTTATTATCCAACTTTTATCAGTACAATCTGGGAACTGAATAATTACTTTTATAGTATTTAATAACAAAGATAAAAAGAAAAATACCTAAGGATCGCTCCTCGGAACTTGTGAAAATGCTTCTCATGATGTGAGAAAATCAAAGTGATTATGTGAACTGATTGCTTTAGATTCATTGTATCAAAGAAAGTGATTCACATGAATATTTTGAAGATTTTTGTGTAACAATTTTTTTTTACTAGGCTTAGAAGATCTATTGCTAGTTTTAATTCTATGTTTTCTCAAAACTAGTTGATCATGCAAGTTTATGTTTCCAGGTTAGTGATTTTAATCTTTTATTATTGCAGAGATTTTTGTTTATATGTTGTGCTAGTAACTATTAAAAGTAAATTTTTTGTTACAAATTACATGTGCCAGAAGTATGTGTTCTAGATTCAGGCAGTGAATTGTAGGATGACGAGTTATTTACTCAAACATAGGTTTTGGAGATGTTATTGGTTGTTCTAAATGCATCCATCACTTCTAAAGCTTCAGGAAATGCATATATGAGTTGAAAGTCATATTTTGCTTAGTTGTGAAGAAGAAATCAAAATTATAGTGTTCTTTTAGTAATCAAAGTTCATAATAAATTCTTGTGCTGCCAAAGTATATTTCTGGTCATACGTTGAAGTATTCTATTTGCAGGCTGAGCAAATATGGATTCATTGCATAGAAGGATTACACAATAATACAAAAACTGCAAGCTTTCTAGATTTCTCTCTTTATCAAGCAGCAACACTAACTTATATTTACTTAAATCAAATTTAACTTTGTTGAGAAAAAGAATCTTACAATATGCTATTGTGATCATCCTCCTGATGCGCAACAGATCCTTCTGGAGTGCTTAAAAAGAAAAAGTCTTCATCTTCATAGCTTGGGTAGAGATGAGGCTGCTTCTATAGTTTGGTTTATCAAGTACGACAAGCTTTTCTCGCAATGGTCATCCAGTGTTCCCAGAAGGAACCTAAGAGAAAGAAAGGTTCAAGATAAGCTAATTACTAAGTGATTTTAAATGAATGCTCAAAAATTCAGATTCCCTTACACTTTTAGTTTATGCCACTTTTCTCTATTTAACTAACTATTCATACCAAGAAATTTAAACAAACAATGTTTATCACAGATAAACAGACAATGTTCATCACAAATGAACAGATAATGTTCATCTCTAAAACTTTTATCTAATAGGAAATTACCAAGAACACAAACATCAAACTTTTTTGAAATCAAACTCTTATAAGTGTAACAGAAATCAAACTTTTTTGTAATAAGAAACATCAATTGAATATCTACAAATCAAATGAACGACAAACTTTTTTGAAATCAGATGCATAAAATCCTTCTCATAAAAAAAATCAACACATCATTAAATAATCCAAAACCAACACAAATCATATCAAGAATACAAGAAAATCAAAATTCACCAATAAACGAACACAAAATAGATAAGCAATTAAAATATTTTCTATT
Source organism: Datura stramonium (assembly GCA_018107945.1). Taxonomy (NCBI): domain Eukaryota; kingdom Viridiplantae; phylum Streptophyta; class Magnoliopsida; order Solanales; family Solanaceae; genus Datura; species Datura stramonium. The sequence continues at coordinate 88,341 of JACEIK010000691.1, forward strand.
TGATCTTAGACATATATAAACCCTATGTCATAGAAATTTCTACCTGATAAACTTTACTCCAACAAAAACCTTCCGATGTGATAATATTTTTGGGCATAATATGCTTCACTGAAAATATATTCCAACAAAACCCTACAGAAAAGATAAAATCATGAGCAATGATTTTCTTATTGACGATTTGGGTAATGGTTACAGATGATAACAAAAACTTCTGCAAAGATTTTGCGAAGAAGAAAAAGATAAAGCCGAATCAAAAGATCAAAATCAACAGGAAAACTTTATCGATAACAAATCCTACTCATCATAATTATCAAACTTTATCAAACTCCAACCAACAACCAATACCTGATCAAATCGGAATCTTGTTCATCGACCTCCCTTCCACGAAAAGAAGTTATTCGCCGCCTTAGGTTTTTGAAATATATGGTGACTTTATTTGAAGAAGATGAACATGCAAAGCTTTATTGTTTGAAGTATTGAATGTTACCTGCGAGTTTATAGTCTGATTGAGAGCATGAATAAGCCAGATGAGAGCAATTCTGATTAAGAGTAATTCTTTAGACTTTTCGATTACCTACGAGTTCAAATTCTAATTGTTTCTTATTTTTTGTTACTTTTTTTGGCCAATAAAAAATTGGAGGGAGGGTTAAATATTTAGTGTTAAATCAGAGGGAATATAATATTTTAGTGAAAATTTAAGGAAAACATAAGACAACACCTGTAAAGTGTTATTTTTAGAACTATAAAATAGCACACTTTTAAAAGTGTAGTCATATGTGTAAATAAGTGTTGCCAATTATATTATGATGTAGCAACGCATAAAAGATGTAGCCTATACCACTAAAAAGCATGTTTTACAAGCGTTGCCAATATTACCGTGGCTAAAAGCTAAAAACTAAGGCTACACTTTAAAAGCATACCCAAAAATATTTTAGGCAATATTTTACGAGCGTTGTCTAGATTTAGTGCGACCTTAGGGATAAAATGTTGTAGTGTATCTTTCGTGAAGTCTGAGTAATCAAGATACCCGCATCGTGTCGCGATGTTAAATCAGGCGCTTCTTGGGAGGCAACCTAAGTTGTAATTGTAATATCAGTATAGTATTTATATGTGTTGAAATGTGCAGGTGATTAGGATGAGAAATCTAAAGCTAGAACCAAAATTCAGAACCTTAGATTCTGGTGCCAAAAAGCACAGGACGAGTCGTTACCTAACTGAATGACTCGTCAAGACTAGTCGTGGCCACTAAAGCAGAAACAGTACAATCCTGAAAGTCAATGACGAGGTGAATCAATGAATTGTGAAGTCGCTCAAAGATTCGTCAAGTTACTCATCCTGACACTACTGAATGTCCACCAGAGTACAGGGCCAACGACTCAAGACACGACTCGTTGGGTATGACCACGAGTCGTTGCCTGAGTCATGAGGTCCTAGGCAAGCTTTTTATTTTTGACTAAAGTAACGGACAACATAACGAGTCGTGACTGAATAAATGACTCGTTACGTGGGTCGTGGTGTATCTGAATAAAGTTAAATCACCCGACCTGGCCCATGTATATTGCGTAAATTGAAGGTTAAATCATATAAAACCCACGATTTTGACTGCTTGACCCACATTTCAAACACCAAGCTCTCTCAAATGGTTTCCCTCTCCACTAATCACTTCCCATCTCCAATCACACACACACACCTGCTCAAATTCGAACATCACCATCACTGCCCACACGATTGCACCCATCACTGCTCAAATTCTGATCTTCTATCCTGGAAATTATGAGTATTAAAAATCTTTCATGTATAACTTTCAACCTCCTCTTGCTTGTATATGTGATATGTATGTAAATTAGGTTCCCAACATTAAAACCCTAGGTTTCCATGAATTCAATTGTCTAAAATGATGATCACTGAAATGTTAGAACTAAAATGGCCTGTAATTGTTTGAATGAGTAATTTCCAGTTGAGTTGAGTATCGATTGGCTCAGGTTTCTTACACCTATTGAGTCGGCGGGCATTACAATCTGTAATTTCTTCAGAAATGAAGCTTTGATTGTTTCGCTCGCCCAACTCCCACCGAAATAAAAGTGTATAACATATGATACAGGTGAAGTATGAGTAACCCATCAAAATTTGGATGTAAAACAGGGTTTAACAGGTTGTTTAGTGATGACGCCTCATGTAACGATTCATGGGCTCCCTAAAGAGTCGTTATATGACTCGTCACCATTGCCATATATTACTGGTAATGGAAATCTTAAACACGAGTAACATAAAGAGTCGTGGTATCACCTCATGACTCGTGATGTGTGTCATCCTGAGTGGGACGAACATTGTGTTAAAGCTCTAAGCTACAGACCACGACCTACTTAACGACTCGTTTCCACAAGTAACGACTCACTAGGTCATGTCGTTAAGTCTACTGGATATAATTGGAGTTTTGGACCTGCAGACAATGGATGACTTCATGAGTCGTTGCAAGTGGCAACGATTCGTTAGGTCTCCCGTCTTGTCTGTAGGCAATCACTAATTATACCTTTTTCACATACTCTCATCTTGGATAACGACTATTCACAGGTATACTAGCACAAAAAGGAACTCCCAAGAAGGGTCCGACCAAGAAACAGGGGCAGGAGAAGGGCCAACCCTCGACTCGCACACTAATAGATGAGCCATCATCCTCAGAAGAGTCGAGTGGCTCAGTTGAGGAATATCAGATATCCGAGGTACAATTGGAGCAACAATCAACCACCGCTAGGACTAAATTCCCTATTAATTCGATGGCCATGGTCACTTCTCCCACTCTACTCGCAAGGGACTCACCCAGTCGGGAGGAAGGAAATGTCGGGGTCTCAGCCCCGAGTGTTCACGAGGACAATGCAGCTGCAATTGATGATGAGAATGGCAATGAATATCATGCCCAACATGAAAGCACTGATAATAAGGAGACTGAGACCTCCCATAAATCTACGGAGCAGCCTCGGAGAATGATGAGGATGTGGTACGTTCCGGGCATGCAGACAATCTGCAATAGAGACATCACTCCCACTAATAAGGGCCACCCAAAGCGAAGCATTTATGAGGAGCCAAGGTTGGTCACTACAGGGTTCAAGGACCTCTCAAACATTTAGACACTATTTGACAAATACCGATTTGGGTGGTTGAGTGAGCCATCGCCAGCTACGGTCCACCATTGGTCATAGAATTTTATGTAGCATATGCAGCCACACTACAACAACAGGCCTTGGGAAGCCAAGACTGGAGGAAACATCTTGCACTAACCCATGTGATGGTAAGGGAGACTCCAGTGGACTTCTCTTAGTGGACCATCTCCCAGATGTTATATGGTCCAGAGTATGAGCCTTCAATGAACACTGCCGAGTTTGATTATCGGCTGAGTGAGCTACAGAAAATCAAGACCAAGAAGTTAATCCACGAGGACAGAAAAAGACAGTATACATGGTTGGCTCGAATCATTGCCACTTTGGGGATATCAGTAGAATGGTTGAATGGCTCGGAGGTACAGATTAAGAAAGCCACACTAAACTTTCAGGCCAAATTATAGTGTCATTAGTGCGACACAGGCTGGTACCAACCAGAAATGATAATGTTGTATCACTAGACTGAGTTGCACTGGTAGCTAGTATCATGGAGGGCTATGCTATCAACTTCCCAAGGTGTATAGCAGAGGAGATCCGGGAGAGAGCCATTATTGATAGCATAAGAATCCACTTCCCATGCCTCATAGCTCGGCTATTTAAGGAGTCTTAGGTCCCAAAGTTACCATCTGTAGATCAGAAAGTGGAGGTGCACAATATTACATACATCGGGTTGATCATAGATGATACTAACCCGGTTTCTAGGGCCTGTAGTCAAACAACCATCTGCAGGGGCCACATTACTAGCTGAGGTATTGAGTGGAGGTGCTCAGAGTGATTCTATGAGGTTTACATAAATTGAGACAGAGTTGTCAACTACCAATGAGACTGGTAGCCAACCTGATGCTACCACTGCAGCAAATACACCATTGTCTGTCGAGGTCCCAGAGTCATCTCCACTACATCGACAGCTTTCCCACCCATTACAACATCCCATTCCTCACCGACCGACCTAGTAATAATATCCCAAGATTTTCTTACCGATATGGCTAGGCGGCTGGTGAAGTTCGAAAAGCAACAGGCTCACACGATACTTCAAGTGAAAGTGCTAATGTAGCATGTTAAGCCTTGGATGACGAAGGAACTAGAGGGCCTATATAGGATATGGCATGACATATTGGACGCCTTCGAAAGGTGGATGGATGTGTGCCTTGCTTAGTTATAGGCCCCTGAGCTGACCCGATGGTATGCGGAGGTGGCGGCCCTTAGAGCTGAGTTGCGAGAGCTGTCCGCACAACAAATATCTGCCATAACACCACCTGTGCTCCTAGTAGTAGAGGATAAGAGTGAGGAGGAGCTACCTCCGGTAGTTTATTCCATCACAAAGGAACCTGTAGCTCATGATAAAGGGAAGAAACCTCGAGAAGAGGTGAGCGAGGGTAAGAGTGGTGATCTGCTATGTGAGCAGAATTGGGAGAAAAAAGATATGGAGGCAGCAGTGAAGCTGATAGAGCTCATGGAGAGGATACGAGCTCTGTTGGTTTAGAGAGTGTGCCGGTTGTCTCCAATGCAATAGGAAGGAGATTGGGGGTGCATCTACGCTCACCACCGACCAGGACACAGGTGTCTAGGTCACACAGGTATGTTCCCTATTCCCATATTTTACTTTTCATAAGTGTCGAGGACGTCACATGCTTTTTTGATTGGGGTGGGGTGTGATACCTGGGTTTTTGCGGAACATAACCCAAGGGCTTTTCTTGTCGGATATCTTTTCCCTCGGGTGTTCTTTATCTAGTAGAACTGGCATGTTTAGTTTTTTTGTGGTCCGTATTTTGTTTTGTATCAATTGAAAGGAAAATAGGTAAACTTAGGGCAGACAAATAAAATGAAATTGTTTTTGATAAGTTTTTCATGTTGAAGCAAGTGGATGATACCCCTCCTAAATTTTATGTGTGTGTGTGTGCTAAGTATATAAGCATGACCGTTGTGAATCTTTGCATGGAATTAATACTGCGAATGTGTTTACCATTGTGTGACAGTGCATGAACTAGCAGTTGGTAGTGATGATGTTGTCCTGTGCATTGTGTGGTGAGGTATTGAGTGTCAGTTCCACAGTTTGTACACAATCTAGAACTTGCCCGGTTAGTCGTACCAAGGTTATAAGATAGTTGATGAGGAGATGATCATAGGCTGTTGTTTAGAATAGTCCAATTAGCCTAAATAACCGACCAAATGATTATGAATATCCCTTGATCTCGAATTTGAGCCCAAATTGACCCTTTTTGTTGTTTAACCAATTCGCCTTCCTACTTTAATTATAATGAACTTGTTTTGGCCCTAGTCCCTTCTTAGACACTGTAAGCCTCAACTCAGGAAGATTTCCTAAGTTGAGGGTGGCTATTATAGGGATGAATAAGAGGAGTAGGGAAAAGGATTGAATAGTGCGGGTGCGGTTTGCTTAGATGTAAAAGTGAAATAAAGGTGTATACCTGATAAAGAATTCATAAAAGAGCAGAAAAGAAAAAAAGAGAAAAAAGAGAGTGAAAAAGAATAGCCCTCACCTGTGGTTTTGAAGAAAAAAGAAATAAATAAAACAAAGGAGAAAGGGAGAAAAGTGAAAAGAAGGTTAATTGGAGTCAATGTTAGTATAGTGCCAAGGAGGGTTGAGTCACTATGTCCATATCTACCATACCCATGCCCAAGACTACATTACAAGCCCAAAAAAAGTCCTATCATGATCCAAATGCAATTCTCTAACCAACTGCGGTATAGAAAATAAGGGCAAGCTTATGGGTTTTTATTCGCACTGTGAAATTCTTTGTGAGTGTGAGTGTACTTGACATAGTCCCTACTTTAAATTGTAGTGATTAAGAGCTTTGAATGAGTGGGACATCTTTGCAGTGAGGGCATATGGGCAACAACATCATCTGCTAATTTTTTGGGTTAGTACCATAGGATTGTGTGCATGATTGCAGGTTGATAGTGTAATTCCATTCTTTGATTCCTTTGTGTCATGGTGGAAAAACTTGCATCCGCACTGTGATTTGGATTAATGATTATATTGGAGGGGTTATAAAGTTTGATTTGATTATGCTAAGAGTTTGTGACTGTCGTAGATTTCCTAGATTTTTTTAATTGAAGTGTCGAGTTAGTTTTATTTTATTTGTTTTACCTGAGGACATGCAAAAGATCTAAGTTGAGGGTGTTGATGTGCCGTGATTTTATGGCACTTTCGAAGCTTAAAATTAAGAAAATATTCAAGTTACGGATATGTTTATATTGATATAATTTGTTTTTATTGAGTGTTATAGAAAAATAGGTTTGGATAGTGAAATGGATATAATGAGGCTAAATTGGGCTAAAGTGCGGGCTTCCAGCAAGATAACGAGTCGTTGTGTCACTGGATGATTCGTTCCTTGAGCCGTTGGGAGAAGAAGATTTTGAAGCACAATACCCAAGCTAGAAACAGTGGTGAGTATGAGTTGACAGCACAACTCATCTTATCTAGAAACGAGTCTTTAGGAGGGTCGTGAGGAATGGGAGTTGGAATTGATAGAAAAGGCCTGGGAGACACAATGGAAGACCTAACGAGTATTCATGAGACTTGATGACTCATTTTGAACAGGCAGGACTCATTTTGAACAGGCAGGTGCGTTCGTCCTCAACACTATAAATTTCAAAGCTCAGAAGTAACGAGGGACCTAACGACTCGTTTAGTCACTTAACGAGTCGTGTGACCCGTTGTCCAGAAAAAATTGTATGTTGAGAACTAGCAGTCCTTTCTTTCCACGACTCGTTGGGATACCTAATGACTTGTTACCACTGCCGACCTGCATTCCTTTTTAATTTAGGAAAGGATTTTTCTAAGTTTATAAGTACTTTATGTAGGTTTATTTTTGCAGTTTATGCATTAGTTACAACTTTTTACCATATTGCTCATAGTTTTTGATTAACATTAAGGTTCAAGAAATAAGTTTCATAATTTTGTTCTTGAATTCGATGATTCAAACGACTTTGGAGTATTAATCTTAGATTCTTGTTGATTTATTCAAGACGGGGGTTTCTTCTATGAATTATTGTAGGCTGCAATTATGATTTCTTCTCTAATTTATAATTGTAATCTTTCATGTATGAGTAGCTAAACCCATAACTAGGGTTGTGGGAACCATGATTAATTAACACGGGCAAAAATAACGGGGTTTATGCATGTATTATTTTTCCCTTCATTTTAATTATTTCTTAATGGTTGAAAATGTTAGAATTTTCCTTCTTCTTGCTCACCGGATCAAGGGGAGTAATGAATGGGAAAAGGGATTAACAGTGGAGATTTGAGGCTACCAACCCTCATCTAATAGCTTGACCTTATCCAGGAATAGCTAATCCGATATCAAAGGTAAGGGTAAATCAAGTATACATCCGCATACGGATCAAGTTGCGGGGTGATAATCATCTAGGTAGGGGATCAACCATTTAGGTGAAGTTAAATTACCGATATTGCATGTTAGACACCAAAATAGATCACTAGTATAAAACGCCTTGTGGTTATGAAGTCATGGGGAACACAGTCCTAGTCAACTCACTCTTTGAATTCAATCAATTTTAAATCAAGAATCTACTCATTAGTCTATATCTATATTTGACATCGATCGCTTTATATCTCATTATGAGGTGTAATTTGGGAGACATTAGCAGCTCTGACGAGTCTTAGAACATAGTTTCTTTTATGTCTTAGACTCTCAAAACACTTTCATATAAGTAGTTCTGACTTAAGTCTTAGGATATCTGTTTCGAGTTATCAGCATAGTTTGACATAGCTAGGATTTTTAGTGGGAATAGTACTTAGCACAAAGCGTATCAGGGTTCAATGCACCCAAAACTACGTTTCTGCTGTAGGTTATTAGCCTGAATGGGCTCCAGACCATGATCACTCAGTTCAACAACTATACCCTAGCAAGGTATAGTGGGCCTTCTCCGATGGGAGATATACATCGGACTCCATGTTTAGCTCACTTGGTTACATATCAGTTATAGTCTCTCCCACAACATAGTATAGTTCAGTCCAGTTCAGTTATGTTATTCAGTTTAGTTTAGCTTCTTTAGATTTCAGTCTACTTTTACATTATTTCAGTGCAACTTACTATTACTCAACACATGTATGTTTAGTTCCTTCTTGCATACTCAGTACATTCAAAGTACTAACACATTCTTTCTATGCTATATAATTTTATTATATAGGCTCAGGTACCCAGCCTCAGCACCACAACTAGTCACTCGATGATTTCCAGCAGTTTAAGCGGTGAGTCCTCATCTACCAAGGGCCAGAGTTCCATTTCCAGTTATTTGTTTTATTTAGTTGTAGACATTAGGGTTAGCTGGGGGCTTGTCCCAGAAACTCATTTGTTCATTTTTATATGGCTTTCAGACAATATAGATTCAACTAGATTTTCAAATTATTTTAGATTTTATCATTTATTCAGTAGCAATTATTTATTTTATTAGTTTTTGCTCTTTTATGATTATTCATAGTAGATTAGTTTTAGCAGAATATGCTCTATCAGGGTTTGCTTGGAGTCACTTGTGAATCTAAGTATCATGTCGCGTCCAAGTTGTGAACTCAGCTCATGACAAACTTGGTATCCGAGCCTCAGGTTTAGAGTATCCTAGGATGTATAAAAGTCGCGTCAAATAGAGTCGTTTCATGGGAGTGAAGCACGTCACACTTATGAGGAGGAGGCTCCGAGGCATTTATAGGAAAATTTCCTTTTCTTCGTAATTCTTATGCATAGAGTTTGATCTCTAAAATTTTATCCTCCTAACTCGTGCTTTACCTTTTTCAGTTAACAATGCCTATAAGAAGGGGAAATGGAAGGAGGATTGGAAATGCTAACCGGCCGCCCCACCAGCTCCTACAACCCCTCCGGATGACTAGGTGTCCCATCCAGAATTTTAGGCTGCTATCCAAATGCTGGCTCAGGTGGTGACAAACGAAGTGAATCAGCAGGTCATGGTTCTAGTGAATACAAATGGGTCTGTAGGTGCTACCAGAGTTCGGGATTTTACTCGGATGAATACCCCAGCATTTCACGGGTCTAAGGTTGATGAAGACCCGCAGGAATTCATTGACAAAGTGCAAAAGATCACCCAAATCATGCGTGTCACCTCTACAAAAAGTGCTGATATGGCTGCCTACCAGCTGAAAGGGGTAGCTCAAATGTGGTACAAGCAATGGAAGGAAGGAAGATAAAATGATGTAGGTTCGGTGGGTTGGGATAAGTTCGTTACGACATTCCTGGACAGCTGAATGTATGAACTTGAGGCAGAACAATATGACAGTACAGGAATATGCACTGAAGTTCACTAGGCTGTCGAGATATTCTCCAGAAATGGTTGCTGAGCTGAGGGCTCACATGATCAAATTCGTTAATGGAGTCTCAGACCTGGTGGTCAAGGAATACAGGACCACCATGCTTTTTAAGGACATAGACCTCTCCAGTCTCATTATTTATGCACAGTGGATAGAGGAAGAAAAGTTGTATGAGATAGAGAGGGAGAGTAAACGAGCCAAAATAGGTCAATTTGAGTATTCCCAACAGAGATCGAGTAGTGGTAATTTCCCCTACCAGTAGCAGCAGAGGCCTTCAGCTCCTTTCTCAGCCAGTGCTCCATCTTCCAGGCCGCCGTAAGGATAAAACGCGTGGGGCATCAGGCTCCAGTCCCAGATCCATGTCTCTTGCAGCCGCACTTTTCTAGCATGTCCTAAGTGTGGCAATAATCATCTGGGGGAGTTCCATCTGGGAAAAAATGGTTGTTTTGGGTATGGTAAGTTGGGTCACAAATTGAGGGATTTCCCCTCAGTAGGATGGGGGAAGGCCCAGTCCACCACATCAGCAACTCTACCAGGTCATCCAACTCAGTACAGTACCACCTCAGGTACAGGTGGTGGTCAGTGCCAAAACCACTTCTATGCTTTATTCTCCCAATAGGATCAGGAGAACTCACCTGACATAGTGACGGGTATGTTATGTCTCTTTCAGATAGATGTGTACACTTTACTAGATCCAGGAGCCACAATTTCCTTCGTGACTTCTTATATTGTTATTTAGTTTTATATATGTCCATAAATCCTCTTAGAGCCATTTTCAGTTTCTACTCTTGTTGGTGAGTCAGTTAGAGCTAGTCGAGTGTAAAGAAATTGTCCAGTCATAGTATTGACATAAGTCACCTCAGTTGATCTAGTAGAGAAATATATGGATGACTTTTACCTCATCCTTGGCATGGATTGGATGCATTCTTGTTATTCTTTAGTTGACTGCAGAACCAGGGTCGTCAAGTTTTAATTTCCAAATGAACCAGTCCTAGAGTGGAAGGGTAGTACTTCAGCGCCTAAAGGGTCACTTCATTTCATACCTTAAGGCTAGGAAGATGGTCTCTATGGGGTACATCTAACACCTGGTTAGGGTCAAAGATTCTAGTTTTAAGACCCTAACACTTCAGTCAGTTTCAGTTGTAAGTGAGTTTCCTAATTGTTTTCTGAAGATCTTTCCGAAGTCCCTCCCAAGCAAGAAATAGACTTCAGACTAGACCCTCTTCCAAATACCCAGCCTATCTCTATTCCTCCTTACAAAATAGCTCCAGATAAGCTTAAGGACTTAAAGGAACAACTGAAAGACCTTCTAGATAATGGCTTCATCAGACCTAGTATCTCTCCATAGGTTGCCCTAGTCCTATTCGTGCGAAGAAAGACGTACACTCAGAATGTGCATCGACTACCATCAGTTGAACAAAGTCACGGTCAAGAATAGGTATCCCCTACCAAGAATTGACAACTTGTTTGACCAAATTCTGGGAGCTAGTTGTTTCTCCAAGATAGACCTCAGATCAAGATACCACCAGCTCAGATCAGAGAATGTGACATTCCAAAAATAACCTTCAGAACTCGGTATAGTCACTATTAATTTATAGTTATGTCTTTTATATTAACCAATGCTTTTGTAGCTTTAATGGATCTGATGAATAGGTTTGTACCTGGACATGTTTGTTATTATCTTTATAGATGATATTCTAGTTTACTCCAGAACAAAGGAGGAGCATGTAGACTATCTGAGAATAGTTTTGCAGACTCTCAGGGACCGCCAGTTGTTTGCCAAATTTAGCAAGTGTGAATTCTTGATGAAATCAGTTGCCTTCTCCTCTACCATGTGGTCTCCAAAAGGGTATTCAGGTGGATCCTCAAAAGATAGCGATAGTCAAGGACTGGCCAAGACCCACTTCTCCATCAGACATTAGGAGTTTCTTAGGCTTAGATGGCTATTACAGATGGTTCGGTGAAGGGTTCTCCTCCATTGCCTCCCCTTTGACCAGAATAACTTAAAAGAAGGTGAAGTTTTAGGGTTTGATGAATGTGAGAAAAGAATTTATGAGCTAAAGCTTGACTCACCACAACCCCAGTTCTGACTCTGCCAGAAGGTTCAAACGGGTTTGTGATCTACTGTGATGCCTCCAGAGATGGTCTTGTTTTTGTTATGATACAACATGGTAAAGTTATAGCTTACGCTTCTAGACAGCTCAAAGTTCATGAGAAGAACTATCTGACTCACGATCTTGAATTGGTAGTGGTAGTGAAAATTTGGAGGCACTATCTTTATAGGGTTCACGTGGATGTTTTTACTGATCACAAGAGTTTATAGTATGTGTTCAGAAAGAAACACCTGAATATGCATTAGGGAAGGTAGTTAGACTTGTTGAAAGACTATGACCTGAGCATTTTATATTACCCCAGTAAGGCCAACGTACTGGCTAACGCTCTCAGTAGATTGTCTATGGGAAGTGTTGCTCATGTTCAAGATGGTAAGAAAGAGCTGGTTAAAAATGTTCATAGACTAGCTTGGTTAGAGATCCAGTTGGTTGACTTAGCAGAAGATGGAGTTAAAGTCCAGAGTGGGTCAGAAACCTCCCTGGTGGTGGAGGTTAAGTCAAAGCAGGATGAAGACCCCATTCTACTCAAGTTGAAGGAGAAAGTCCTAAAGAAAGAGGTGGAAGCATTCCCAAAAGGGGGAGATGATGTACTCCGTTATCAAGGGAGATTGTGAGTTCAAGATATGGGTGACTTGAGGCAGTGGGTATTAACAGAAGCACATAGCTTCAGGTACTCTATCCACCTTGGTGAGACCAAGATGTACTGTGATCTATGGAAAATCTACTGGTGGAATGACATGAAGAAGGACATTGCAGAATTAGAGGCTAAGTGTCCAAATTGCCAATGGGTTAAGGTTGAACATCAGAGACATGCAGGTATGACTCAGGACATTAGCATTCCTACTTGAAAGTTGGAAGAAGTGAATATGGACTTCATCACAGGCCTACCTGGTACTCGCCGATAGCATGACTCCATTTGGATGGTGGTAGACCGAATGACTAAGTCAGCATATTTCCTACCATTTAAGACCACAGTTTCAGCAGAGGTTTATGCTGGACTATACATCCGGGAAATAGTTAGGATACACAGGGTTCCCTTGTCTATCATCTTCGTAGGGGTACTCACTTCACCTCATACTTTTGGAAATCTTTTTTCAGAAAGGACTTGGTACTCAGGTCAAGCTCAACACAGCTTTTCACCCACAGATTGATGAAAAGGCTGAGCGGATGATTTAGATGTTGAAGGATATGTTGAGGAATTGTGTGATCGATTTCAAGGGCAGTTGGAATGATCACCTACCTTTCATTGAATTTGCATAAAACAATAGCTACCACTCCAGTATTCAGATGGCCCCATTTGAGGCATTATATGGTAGGAGGTGCAAATCTCCTATAGGATGGTTTGAGGTTGGCGAAGCTACCTTGATAGGACCTGATTTAGTACATGAGGCCATGTAGAAGGTTTGAATTATCAAGGAACAGCTAAAAACAACTCAAAGTCAATAGAAATTGTATGCAAATATAAGGAGAAAGGAGTTGGAATTTGCTGTGGATGATTAGGTATACTTGAAAATTTCACCTATGAAAGGGGTGATGATATTCAGAAAGAAAGGAAAGCTTATTCCTAGGTATATCGGCCCTTACAGAATCCTAAGACGCATTGGCAATGTAGCTTACAAGTTGGAGCTACTTGCAGTGTTAGCATTGGTGCACCCAGTCTTCCATGTATCCTTCTTGAAGAAATACATCAGTGACCCGACCTCAGTAGTACCTCTAGAGAGTATTGGTGTAAAGGACAGCCTCTCTTACGAAGAAGTTCCAGTTAAGATCTTAGACTGTTAGGTTCATAAGCTGAGAAACAAGAAGGTCGCTTCAGTAAAGGTCTTATGGAGGAACCAACTAGTTGAGGGAGCTACATGGGAAGTAAAAGCAGACATGATAGCAAAATATCCTCACCTATTCCCTTCCAGCTCAGTTTCAGTATCAGGTACTAAACTCCTCCTCAATACTCTATTCAGTTCCATAATCATCATCCCTATTCATGTTTAAATGTGTTCCCTAGTTGCATAAGTTCAGTTAGCATGCCTATCTCAGTTTGGAGTCAGTCATTCCTTTAGAAATCAATTTATAGCTTTCAGTTCGGGATTGCAGGTCTTTCCCCATTCTTTCAGCTTACTTAGCCTTCATTCGAGGACGAATATTCCCAAGGGGGAGATGTTGTAACACCCCAAAAGTTTGTATACTAAAACCCATACTTAACATGAAAAAACCAGAAAGAAACCAAAATATTTTGTCGCAAAAAAACTCAACCAACGAGTCGTTGTCTATGACAATGACCCGTTGTTTGAGTTGCTGTCAGCTCTGTAGTTCTCTTTCCTCAATACAATAGGCAATACAACGATCCATTGTATCTATTAATGGGTCATCATTTAGTCTGTCATGATAACCCAATTCAGAACTTGCTAAATCCTCCTCCCAACCAATGGGCCAGACGACGAGTCATTGTTTGATATAACGACTCGTCCCATATGGATGTTGAGTGAGATCCAAAATATGCTCAATTCACCCCAGTGACATCGGATGGAAACAATGACCCGTTGTTTCAAGTAACGAGTCATCCTGTTCGTCCGTTGGGGGATATCCATAGTTGGTTCAAATCTCTCCCAGTGACAACAAGTGGAACTAATGACTCATTGTTCCATCCCATGAGTCATTGTTTCTGTCCGTGGGTTAAAATCCATAACCTGTTCAAAATGTACAGTAGTGACGATTAGTGGTGGCAATGACCCATTGGTCCAACCAACGAGTCATTGTGTCATCTGTTATGAGGATCTAGAAGAGGGAAATTTCCAGACCAGAAACAATGACTACCACCAACGAGTCGTGGTCTCAACCAATGACTCTTATGTGACCCGTTAGATCCCGACGGGCAGTTTTTCCAGTCTTTTCCATTTTTGTAACTTTCAGCTATTTTAGTTCCTAAACTATGTTTTTTGGGGGTAAATTATCAAGGGTTAAGGGGAGTTAGTCAATTCTTCTCCCTTATTTCCCACAAAATCTCTCAGAGAAAAAAAGTAAGAACGCAAGGTGTCTCTCCAGCAAGAACAGGATTTCAATTTTCTTCTCAAACTCTCAAGGATTTTGTCCGAAAATTCCTCTTTTAGTTATATGTGAATTCAACAAGGAGATTCTTCCATCCTTGTATCCCAAATTAATTTCAGAAAAGACCTTCTAAACTCTAGCCCTGCAGAAGATTTGAAGCTACGGTTTTCAATTAAATGAGGAACTCCTTAAATCTTGTTAATTCCCTAACTTTACATGATTATTCCTAGCTGAAATTCATTCCCTAGTTTTATTTATTTAGTTTGTTTTCTTAGTCTCAATCTTTAACATGATTCTGAGTAAAACTTGCATGATTTAGAACTCAGACAGAAATATTATTTTTGTTATGGTTAATTTTATTCAAATTATGAATGATTAGTACAGATACTTGAATAGAAGTTAATATTTTGGTATATTCAGTCTTAGAATCTCACTCAGTACTCAGTATACTTAGTATTCTCCATAAATGTCAGTTGATCAGTTTGACTATGATCAGTCTTTGAGAAACTCAGTAAACTCAATAGTATCAGTTTATCAGCTTGTTAGTCGTTCTTTAGACCGTCACGACACTTTCAGATAAAGCAGCTCTGACGAGTCTTAGAACATAGTTTCTTTAAGGTCCTTACACTCTCAGAACACTTTCAGATAAGTAATTTTGGCTTAAATCATACGACATTAGTTTCGGGCTACCAGCACAGTTAGACACAATTAGGAGTTTTAGTTGGAGTAGTACTTAGCACCGAGTAGGCCGGGATTCAGCGCACCCAGGTTCACAGAACTACGTTGCCACCATAGATTATTATCCCAAATGGACTCTAGACCGTGATCACTCAGTTTAGCTACTATACCCTGGCAAGGTTGTTACACCCCGTAAATTCTTGACATTTAGATGGCCTATTCCCATGTTGGTTAAGAGTTTTAGGATGCCATACATGCTAGAAAAAGGCCCGGAGGGAAGACCGGACAAGCGCCGCATTGAACCATCGCAAGAGGAGGCTGGGCAGACCCCCTCCGCGATGGCAAGCATGTCACGGAGGGCTCACCTCCGCGATGACCAACGTGCCACGGAGGTGAGGTTCAGCCTCAACTATATAAGCCTCCACTTTGGTTTTATTTCATTCTAACTCATAATTTCTAGAAAACAGAGGGCACGAGAGATTTTGATGAAATTCCGTCTGTTTACGCTATTAAACGCAGTCCAAACTCGAATTAATCTTGGGTAGTGAAGTATTAAGCTGCAGGGAGCATTCCTGCAGAGTTAGTTTCGTGAAATTCGGCCGGCGAACCATCGTCCTACCGAGCTAAGGTAAGTGAAATTGCTTCAAATTAGTGTCAATATACTCCTAGCCCTAAAGTGAGTATTTCTCCCTTCTGGACTTCCGAGAAATAACAAGTTTTCGTCTGTTTTCTAATA
>JACEIK010000691.1:135431-179067 GCA_018107945.1 Datura stramonium
TGTTTATCATGATATATTTATATATTTTTTCTAAAGTAGGTTGGACCCAATGTTCAGTTTTACATATGATTATCAGATTTCAGCTTTGGGTCATTCGATTTAGTTATGATGTTCAGTTATGTGCAGATCATGATTTCAGAAAATAGCATACAATCCCTTCTCTCTACATATGCATGTTTTAATGATTTTACTTACTTAAGCGGTTTTACTTACCTTGCATACTAGATGCATTCCACGTACTGACCTCATACTCTATTTTGTATCGTTTTATGATATAGGCTCCGATCTTCATACTCATCCCTGTCACTAGCTAGGTTTCGGAGTTAGCATCCAATCTCAATTGGTGAGTCCTTATCTGCCAAGGACCCTCCCTTATCATTTGTTTCTTACATTTTCAGTTTCAGACCTAGAGAGTTAGTTGGGGTCTTTTCCCATCAACTCATCAGACATAGAGGCTTTTCAGACATAGATTGTATTCAGCTTCATACTTGTGTTGTATGATTTCAGATTTATGTTATGCTCATACTTCTGCTATGATTATTATGTTGATCTTCCATTTTTATTGATTGAGTTAGAAATTATGTTCATTACATGGGTCAACTTGGAGCCTCTCGAGGTTCCTTGTCCTGTATCTCGATCCGGGACTATATTCGGGTCGTGACAAATCATAAGTAAAATCTTGTAATCTGATCATTGGGTCAAACTTGCTTTCAAACATAGTATCATAAGAAATAAACATGAACAACTGAAATCATGAGAAATAATAGGAGACTCATCATATAACCGACACCATCATGATAGAGCTTACATGATGCCCCAACTATTACACTCAAGTGGGCAGAGTCATCCAAAACCTTTTCAAGGCTAAGGATGCTACCATGATATCGATATCAAGCTGAAGGCCACTTTGGGGGCAAGGAAAGCTCACAAGGGAGGTCCCAATGTAAATATATAAACTTATGTTGGCGCGTAGTTCTGAGACCTAGGGTTTACCTGAACCCTTGGCCTACTCGATGCTAGACACTACTCCCAAAAACATTCAAGATGCTTACCATCATTTTTCAATGAAGCTGAAGACATGCCATAAGCTAAAAATGGGAGTATAGACTCCAAAACCATATGGTAAGCTGATATTATAGAGCTGAGTTGAATCATGAAAACATGCTTATCTTGTGTGGGCCTGCCCAAAATCATAAAATCATGAATATTTGAAATAGACTTCATAAGTCAAAATCATAGATTCATATATGGGTAACTTTTAAACATTCATTCATATTGGATATCTCATCATACTTGAGATCATGAATCATAAACTTGACTTTTCGTGAAAGTTGCATAATTGGGAATAATTTTCTAAAACTTGAAATCATGAATTTACAATCAAAATAACTATAAAATATGCCCATGAATCTTAAAATATGCTTTGGAATATGAAAGAAATTGACCCACAATCAAATCATGGAGAAATTCATGAAATTGGGCTAAACTTAAATTAAGACTTGAATTCATGAACTTAAGGAGAAATTTGGGCATGAGAGCTAAAGGAAACTCTCATTCATAGCCCTACATACTTGGGTAAGCTGAAACTAAACTTGACTTTGAAAACCTCAGAGATTTGGGGAAGAAATTGTAGGATTTAAGCTTGATCTACAAAGGGGAACTTCTAAACTTTCATGCATGGGAGTTGAAAAAATTAGAATAGGTTAAACTCCCTCAATACACTTCTTTCAGAGCTTAAAATGATTTAGTTTAGTGATTAGGAGCTTAGGAATTACAAAAATGTCCTTACTAATTTTCCAGGAAAAACCTTACTGCCAGAGGTAACGACTCAACCAATGAGTCATCCCTTGATCCCACGACTCGTTATATCGCTTGTTGCTACCCTCTACTTTTCCTCTAGTCTCTGATCTTCAAACCAATACTAGACAGTAAGAGTCATTACAATTCACAATGACTCATTACTTCCACTCGTCATCACCATTGTCCATATATACTTAGCTTTTGTGATTTCCCCTGACGGGTCTGTACTATGAGTCGTTACTCATTCCAACAGGTTGTTTCACCATTCGTTGTCACTGCACCCTCTTCCACTTCACCTTATAACAAGTATTAAACATGACTTATTGTTCCCTACAATGATTCATACCATGACTCATGCCATCCACCCAGACAACACAGATTTAAATGACGACTCCAACCCACGACCTGTTATAGGGACCCACGAGTCATTCCATGGCTCATTGTTACTGTACTTTCTTCAGCAAATGCTGACCACAATTAATTCTACCACTCATTATTTCTCACCATGACTTGTATAATGAGTCATCTTGTGAAAATTTTCCCTTTATTCTTGCTGATCATATTTCCAATCTTGAGTCTAGTCTTCGAAACTTTTGGGGTATTACACCGACCCTGGTTGGAAGGGTGTCCGTATCTTGCCAAGTGTAAGAACCGTGACTAGTGTGATATCACTCCTAAACTTAGGGAGGCAATATCATCTAACGACATCCCTTACATGCGCCCATTGAGGCGAGAGAGAAACTCTTACTAGTGAGGATTCCATATTCCTTGGGCTAATGAAAACATTTTTTACTATCAAAAATCCAATATTCTACAGTGACACATAGTCTTGAGACCGGAGTGCATTAGGACCCCGGCATACACGGTGGTAAGTACTACTTACAATTGAATATAAGAATACATGTAAACTGATAATTTAAAGATGATGTCCTAAGACTAGTCGAAACCACTTTGTCTGACAAAGATCCCGAGAGCCTTAAGGACCAAGAACATGCTAATACTGAGGGCCCAACACTAATGTTCTAAGACTAGTTAGGGCTACTTTATATATAGAAAGAGGCCTGAGAATTAAAGAACCATAAACATGTTGATCACACTGAATTCATGAAAATCATAGACTAAAATTGTAGTGTAAATCATATTTACAGAAATCATGGTAAAATCATATATTTCCAACAGACCATATTTTCAAAAACAATGCTAAATCTTGGATAAGTCTTAGAAATCATGATTATTTCTATGATATCCATGGGATAAATCTCATACTAGAATGCTAAAAGGGATCTTGTACCTTATACTACGGCTCCTGGGCCTAAGAATATGCAAGGATCAACATAAAAAGCTCATAACATACATGTGACTATTTATGGAAACCTTCTCCGATCCTGACGTGATGACATGATGTAGAAGTAGTCCTGACATTATCCACTACCTACACTAGTTGATATGCCCTACTGAGGTGGGTGGGCTATCGGAGCTACTAAAGAGGTGGTTAGGCTCTACCTTCGCTCTATTTCGCTGCTGGGCAATCTCTGAGCTTATGGCCCGACTTACTGCACCTGAAGCAAGCATCTGCACCAGCCATTCACTCTCCCAGGTGGTTCTTTCCATAGCTCTTATAAGTTGGATAAGTAATCTCCCTTATCCTAGATCTAGATGAGACACTAGTTGTCGTTTATGTGGGACTAATGACCTCTGACGGGACTATGATCGATTTCCACCACCCATCCTCTGCTGAGAATACTCCGAGTCCCCTGTCTTAGCCCTCTTGCTGTCCCTTTCCTTTTTCTTTAACTTCTCTTCCTCGATCTACTGAGCATGGATCGTGAGTCGAGAGATGTCCATGTCATTACTGAACATGGCGGTCCTACACTCTTTGACCATTAGGTCTGGAACTCTTGAGATGAACTTGCTCATCCAAACCCTAGGTTCAGCGACCATCTCCGAAGCGTATCAGGATAGCTGAGTGAATTTTAATGTGTATTCCTAGACTCTCATGTCATTCTATTTCAAGTTGATAAACTCAACAGTCTTTGCTTCCCTCAGCTCCCGGGAGAAGAACCTATCTAGGAAGGCTACTATGAACTCATTCTAATTCATCGGAACTACGCTTGCCGTATGACCTTCCTTCCACTATCTGAACCATGGTAGCTTCAGTTGATAGGAGGCTAAATCTACACTCTCCTCTCCGGAGATCCCCATAATCTAGGTGATTTTCTTAATCTCGTCTATGAACTCTTATGGATCCTCATCCACCTTCAACCCATAGAACTCTGGTGGATTAATTCTAATGAAATATTGCACCCTTGTCTCCATAGCATTCCTGTTAGGGTTCATAGGTGAAACTATCGAGTAGTTAACCTATGTTGTGACAGCCTATGCCAACACCTGGAATGCAACCTGAAACTTTGTACAGGTAGCCTTCTCATTTATCGAGTCTGTTGGAGCTGGTGGGGTTGGATAATTCTTGTTGTCGTTCCTCCTTCCATTAGCTCTTCTTGGAGGCAATGATTGCGAATATATAGAGCATGATTTAGAAGGGAAACTTAGAGTTTACACTCTATCGCATGATAAGAATCATGAAAGAAGGGAAATTTCTTAAATATGCCTTGTAGCCTCTTCACACCCATGAACAAGACTTTACTTGATGTGGCTTTCAGACATCCGAGGACACTCTAAACCTAATGCTATGATACCAAGTTTTTCACGACCTAAGTCTACACCCTAGTCATTACACGAAACTTAGAACCACGAATGGCTTCAAAATACATAGTTCTAACATAACAGCAACTTAAAAAGCATATCTTAGTGGAAGCTAACTAAAAAAATAACTGATCATTATTGCATAAGGGCATAGTTTGTTAAAAATAGAGTCATGAGATAAAACTACACTACACTGCTTGAAAGTCTCAACTAATCTGATAAGCTGTTGGGATAAGTCCCTAGCTAACTCCAAAGTCTGAAACTAAAATAAAACAGAAACAAAGAAACATCAAACCCATCCTCGGATGATAAGGACTCACCACAGCTAGCTGATTGAGTTTGGGACGTGTCTAACCGCGGTGCTGAGTCTGAATAACTGGATCTATATCACAAATGATATAGCACGTAGAGTGTGTAGTCAGCACTTGGAATGTACTGAGTATATGAGAAACACAACTGAAATTGAGAACATCCTGTAAGTCTAAGAAAAAGACTGTACATAAAACATGGTTGAATACTTAATTAAGGTAAAATACAATGACCCTATCTGAGATGCATGAATACTGACATGGTATGCTGGATTGAAAATATTTAATGAAAATACAAGTAAAACTAGTTTTTAAGGTCATGTGCATGTACTGAAAATTTAATCTATAATCATAAACTAAAAATTGTACTGTATGAGAGCTTATTGACCGACAAATTCCAATGTGAGCCTCATGGAGCCTGACCTATCATCTTTGTTGGATGGGTGTTCATATCTTTCCAAGGGTAAGAATCGTGACTAGCATCATATCACTCATGAACTCAGTGAGGCAATCTCAACTAATTATGTCCCCTACATGCACCCATTGAGGCGAGGGAGACACTCTTACTAGCGAGGATCCCGTATTCCTAAGACTAAGAGAAACACTCTCTATTATCAAGAATCCCTTATCCTACAGTGGCACATAGTTCTAAGACTCGGGTGCACTGGAACTCCGGCTTACTCGGTGCTAAGTACTACTCCCAACTGAACATAAGGATACATGTAAACTAATAATCTGAAAGACTAGTCGAAACCACTATATCTAACAAGGATCCCGAGAGCCTTAAGGACTATGAACATCCTAATACTGAGGCTCAACACTGATGTTCTAAGAGTAGTTAGGGCTATTTTCTAACTAGCAAGAGGCCTGAGAGTCTAAAGAACCATAAACATGCTGATCATACTGAATTCATGAAAATCATAGACTCAAATCATAGTGTAAATCAGATGTACTGAAATCATGGTAAAATCATAACGGACCATGTTTCCAAAAGTAGTGCTAAATCTTGGATGGGTCTTAGAAATCATGATTATATCATATCATAGAAAAAAACATTAATTTGAGAGGGGAATCATGCACACACATAACTATTGATCATAAGAAGCTTGTAAGAAATGGCTAACATAAGAGAATTCATATGTAGAATCGAAACCCTAAGACTTGAATTTTTAGGGAATCAAATTTTCTAGGGCTCTGGAAATAAATTGGGACACAAGGGTTAAAGAAAACTCTTGTTGAAGTCCCACATACCTTGATGAAAAATCCCCTAAAAGAACTTGATGCTTACTGCACCTTGGAGAGGAACCCGAGTTCTTGAGCCATGAGAGGAGAAGGGAGGAGATGCCTTATACAGATGTTTTAGAGTATAATGGGGGATTAGTCTAGGAAAATATCTTTAATTCATCTATTAGGAGTCCCAAAATGAAATCACTTAGGAGTTGGAAGTATAGAGTTTTACTAAAATACCCTTGAAAATGCATATGTGAAAATCACCTGGACTGTCTTAACGACCCAACTAACAATTTGTTAGTCCTAATAACTATTAGTTCCTTCCACCCCTCACCCCTGAGACAAAAATCCAACCTTTTGATCTTCATCTAATGCCTCCTCTCAACGAGTCACCACAAAAACTAACAAGTTGTTACTCCATCCGTCAAGACTAGACAAGATCACAAAATTTTCCAAACTCATCTTAGCAACCAATCACTTAACTATCTGTTAAGTGTCCTAAAGGCTCACTTAACTACTCATTCTATGTGCTAGTTCTAATTTCTTTTGTTTTTTTGCTACATGTCTATGATCTGATCTTAGGTCCTTTTGGGGTGTTACACCGACTATTATGCCACATACGGTACATACACTTTCAAGTAGATGTCATTTGGATTATGTAATGTGCCAACATGATTTTAGAGTTGCATGATGGTGATATTAATTAGGTATGGTTGAAGACTTTTTAGTGGTGTTCATGGATGATTTCTCTATTTTTGGAAGTCTTTTGATGAATGCTTATATCATATAGATCAAGTCTTAGAATGATATGAAAAGACTAATCTAGTACTTAATTGGGAGAAATTCCACTTTATGGTCTAACAAGGTATTTTCCTTAGACATAAGGTGTCAAAATTTGGGTTAGAGGTTGATTGGACAAAAGTGGAGAGGATAGAAAAAATGTTGCCTCATATGTCTATTAGGGGTGTGAGGAGTTTGTTAGGCCACGCAGGATTTACTGGTGATTTATAAAATATTTCTCTCAAGTTTCAAAGTCCATGTGCCAACTGGTTGAGAAATATGTGAGTTTTTATTTGACGAGGCTTTCTTGAAGGAGTTCGATGAACTTAATGTAAAATTGGTGACGATATTGTTTATAATAGCGCCAGACTAAACCTTGCCATTTGAGCTGATATGTGATACTAGCTACATTGTTAATGGGGTTGTCCTTGGTCAAAGAAGGGATACCAATTTCAGTCCATCTATTATGCCAGTAAGACTCTCGATCTTGCTCAGATAAATTATACAGTGATTGAGAAAGAGCTTTTGGAAGTAGTCCATACATTTGATAAATTTTTCCATTATCGTGTAGGCACTCATATGATTGTGCACACTGATTACGTTGTGGTTGTACTTGTTCAATAAGAAGGATCTGAACCCAGATTAGTTATATGGATTTTTTTACTACAACAGTTCAATGTGGACATCAGGGATATAAAGGGGACTAAAAATCAAGTGGCAGATTATTTATCATGACTTGAGAATTGAGAGCTTATGGCCAAGGATAGGCAGATAAGGGAAGTTTTTCCAAAGAAGCAACTTTTTTCTCTTTGGCCTGAAGACGTGTCTAGTATACTTATATTATTAATTTGATAGCGAGTGGTATCTACCTGCATGAGTCTACTACACTGTAAATGAAAAAAAGTTGTATTATGATTTCCATTTCTATGTGTGGGACGAGCCTTATTTATTCAAGCTTGTCCCAGACCAACTTATGAGTAGATGTATCACACAAGCTGAGCGGAATGGAGTATTGGAGAGGTTTCAAATATCCCCATATATGGGGAATTATCGTGGTGACCGGACAATAATGAATGTGCTACAATCGGGATTTTATTGGCCCCCGTTGTTCAAAGATGCCTACGCTTTTGTAAGACATTATGATCGATGCCAGAGAATGGGGAATATTTCAAGAAGGCATGGGATTTCATTTAATAATATCTTGGTGGTAGAAATTTTTGATATGTGGGTATTGACTTCATGGAACCTTTTCCACCTTTCAATGGAAACAAGTATATCTTACTAGCAGTAGACTATGTGTCTAAGTGGATGAAGGTAGTCCCTCTCCCAACTAATGATGCAAAGGTTGTGGGAAATTTTGTGAAGAAGACTATATACGAAAGACTTGGTACTCCTAGAGCTATGATCAGTGATGAAAGAGCATACTTATGCTATAATCTAATGAGAAACCCTCTTGCATGATATGGAGTCTGACACAAGGTTGCTACTTCTTACAATCCATAGACTCGTGCGAAAGTTGAAGTCTCCAACAGGGAGGTAAAGCAGATACACCAGAATAAATTCAATATGCAATGAAATGATTGAGAACCAAAGCTTGATGATGCCTTATGGGAGTATAGGACAATATACAAGACACCTATTGGGACTTTTCTCTACACGTAGATTTATGGTAAGGCAAGTTACTTGCCCCTATAGCTGGAGCACAAACTTTTCTAGGAAATCAAAATGTTGAATATAGATATGGATCTCTCTGGTTCAAGAAGGATCCTACAAATGCACGAACTTGATAAATTTCATCTGCAGTCATTTCAGAATGCAAACTTTATAAGGAGAAATAAAGAGATCACATGATAAGCATATACAATAGCATGAGTTTGAATTGGGCCAATTGGTACACTTTCTCAATTTTATTCTGAAGCTACTCCCTACTAAGATTATTTGTAGGTGCTTTGGGACCTTTTGAGGTGGTGAAAGTAATATTACATGGCACAATAGAGCTGCGAGAGCCAAGATCTGAGTATACACTTCTTGTCAATGGTTAAAGAGTGAAGCGATAATTGGGCTAATGAAGTGGACATACACTAAACCTCAATTGATCTGTCCAATGGTTAATTTGAGGTTTCATCATATCACGACATAAATAAATTCATTTCTTGACAGGTCACCCATGTCTGCATTGTGTTGCGATGTTAAATCAAGCGCTAGTTGGGAGGCAACCCAACCATTTAATTTCTTTAGAAGTTTTTATTTTTGCTCATGCCAATGGGTTGTGTTAAAGGTAGGGTGGTAGGTAAAATGCAAAAATAGGCTCACGGGGAAACTAAAAATAGGCACAAGAAGGCTATATGTAAAATGCAAAAACCTAAAGACCCCAGAATTCACCGCGATGTAGTATCTATTGTAGTGAATTTCACTAGGATGGCCAGCACATTGTAATGAACATGTAAGTTTCCTTGTATAAATTCTTATAACTCTAAAAGACAAGGTTTGTTGTGACATGGTTCCTATCACAATGAATATCATCGTGATGGCTAGTTCAACACGGTGACTGGTATTCCACGACCTAGTTTCTCTTAATTTTAGGGGTATGCCTGACCCAAAACCTTTTAAAACCTCTTTTAACCCATAAACACTTGATGAGTTGGTAATTTACCAACTCATTAGTCTTTTAATCAAGAGCCATTGCTTTTTTCTCACACAAATTAGGGAGGTTTTATGCCTTTTCTCTTTAATTATGTAGGTATTTGACTTAGATAAAGAAAACAGAAGAATTAAACAAAAACACTCTGTTGGACTCATGTCATAGTCCTTGAGAAGCTCTAGCCATCTCCTTTGCCACAAATTCAGGTCCTTCTAAATGAACATGTAGAACAGGAATACATCCACATGCACCCCATACAAATAGTGCCTCCAAATCCTTAAAGCAAACACCACAACTGCCAACTCTAGGTCATGCGTTAGATAATTTTTCTCATGAGTCTTAAGCTGTCTAGAGGAATATGCAATAACCTTACCATGCTGCATTAATACACAACCAAGACCAATCCTAGGAGCATCAAAATACACAAAAAAACCATTCGTGCATTTTGGTAGGGTCAAACATAGGGCAGAAGTGAGTCAAGTATTTAACTCCTGAAAACTCTTCTCACAAGCATCCGACCACTTAAATTTGACCTTTTTCTGGGTCAACTTAGTCAACGGTGCTGCAATGGATGAAAATCCCTCAATGAACCTCTTGTAGTAGCTCCTAATATCTATCAAAATGATATGTTTAGGCCAATTCATCACCACCTCTATCTTTTGAGAGTCCACCTATACACCCTTACTGGACACCACATGACCCAAGAATTCTACTGAGTTCATCCAAAACTCACACTTGTTGAATTTAGCACACAACTAGAGATCCTTGAGATTCTGCAACACAATCATCAAATAAGTGGCATGATCCCTCTCGCTTTGAGAGTATATGAGGATAAAGTCTATGAGGGTAATCACTAACATATCCAAATATTACTTGAACACCCTATTCATCATATCCAAAAAACTGCAGGAGCATTCATTAATCCAAAAGATATAACTACGAACTCATAGTGACCATGACCATACGGGGTCCTAAAGGTTGTCTTCAAAATGTCACTCTCCCTAACTCTGAGTTGGTGATAGTTGGATCTGAGGTCTATACTAGAAAAGCACTTAACACCCTAAAGTTGGTCAAATAGGTCATCAATCCTAGGGGGGATACTTATTCTTGATTGTGACCTTGTTCAACTGTCAATAATCAATGCACATCCTAAGGGAACCATCCTTATTCTGGACAAAGAGAACTGGAGCACTCCATGGGGACTTACTAGGCCTGATGAAACCCTTATCTAGAAGGTCTTTCAATTGTTCTTTAAACTCCTTTGGCTTAGATGGAGCAATTCTATAAGGAGGAATGGATATGGGATGCGTGTAAGGGAAAAGGTCAATACCAAAGTCAATCTCCCACTCGGGAGGAAATCTTGCTAAATCATCTGGGAACACCTTGGAGTACTTGCATACAACAGGAACTGACTGAAGAGTTGGGGTGTCGGATAGAGCATCCTTGACCCAAACTAGATGGTACACACAATCCTTAGAGATCATCTTCCTGGCCTTGAGATTGGAAACAAAGCGACCAATAGGCACAACAGAACTACACTTCCGCTCTAGGATTGGCTCACCCAAAACTAAAACTCTACATACGGGTTCTACAATCAATAGAAGCATAACAAGTATACAACCATCTGTACAGAATATAACATCGAAGTCAGTCATATCAAACTCCACTAAGTCTGCTGAGGTGATTTTCTAAAGGATCGTGATAGGGAAATTTCTGTATACCGGTCGAACTAAAACAGACTCACTGACAGGAGTAGAGACTGAGAAGGGTTATAACAGGATTTTAAGACTGACTCCAAAACTAACAACAACATAAGGAGTCACAAAAAATAAGATAGCCCTTAGATCAAACAATGCATACACATCATGTAACCTCAAAAGTGCCTAAGACTAAACTCAGGAATTGGAAATGAGAAGCAACAGAAATCTGAAATTTTTACCTCAGGACAATTGAGGGTACGGGTCATAGGAAGGACCCACGACCCGTAGGTACCACCTGTAGTTAATAGTTATGAGGGAAAGTGTTAGAACAACGGGCCTTGTAATGACCCGTTGGAAGAATGTACAACTCGTTGGTAGGAGTCGTGGGTTGGTTCTAGAATAGTCAGGGATGGGTAGTACGAGTCGTGCTACGACTCATTAGGAGGAATAATGAGTCATTGTAAGTGCTTGTGAAGAGCAGGAAAAAATTCCTCAGTCGAGTCACGGATGGAACCCATGACTCGTAAGAGGAAGGTACGAATCGTGGTGTGACTCATGGGAAGTTCAGATGTAGTTTCATCAGAGGCAGTAATGAGAGCATACGATGGATCATTGTTCAGCTACCACGACTCGTGGCACCACTCGTTGTCACTTGTAGTGCAGAAATTCCAGATTTTTTATTAAAGGTATTTTCGTAATTCTTAAACTTTAAGGTCCTAAACTATGTCATTTTAAGCTCATCTAGTAGGGTTTTAAGGGTGTTAAACCTATTCTAAGCCTCTCCATTCCCATGCATGCAACTTAGAGTTTTCCTGGGATAGTAAGTTTGATGAATCTCTCCCAATTCTCTTCAATTTTCCTTGGGCTTTCAAGAGGGTTTGTGAAATCAGATTTCTCCAAGTATGTAGGGTTATGAATGGGTGCATTCATCCACACACATGCCCAATCCCTCTTCAATTTCATGAATATTCTAGTTGATGAATCTATGGGGTTTTAACCCAACATGTGAATTCAAAGTATCAATCATGGGTATGATCTATGCATGTTTCAAATGTTGAATTATGATTAATGGGAATATTTTACAATGTTTAAAATTACAAATTATGTTTTCAAGTTCTACAAGTTATGATGCCCATCCATGAACATACCGTTGGTGGATGCTTTATTACAAATGCCCAGATATACAGAGTTTATGAAAGAGCTGCTGAAGAAGAAGAAGGTTGTAGATGTGGGCACTAGAGATACAACACATCATGGTAGTGCTATGATGATGAGCAACCTAGCACCAAAATGGGAGGATCCAAAAGCCTTCATAATACCTTGTAGTATTGGGTTGTGTGTGTTCAAGAAAGCCCTTTTTGATCTTGGGGAAAGTATAAACTTGATGCCCCTCATAATCTTCAAAAAGTTGGGGCTTGGAAACACCAAACCTACCGCATACACTATTCATGTTTCTAATGTTGAATTATGATTCATGGGCATGTTTTATAATGTTTTCAATTACAATTCATGTTTTTAAAGTTTTACAAATTATGATTCCCAATTATGAAAGTTCATGAAAAGATGATATTATGATCTGTGTTTCTAAGTATGATGAGTTGTTTATGATACAAGTATGATTTAGAATTACCCATGTCTATATTTATGTTTTTGACTATCAAAGTATATTTCAAGTATATTTGAGTTTGGGCAAGCTCATATGATCAAGTATGTTTTATGATTTATCTCGATTTCATGTTATTATCTTACCACATGGATTTTGGAGTCTAGACTCCCACTCTTTTTAGCTTGTGGTACGGTTTGAGCCAAGGCTCCTCATGTCATGTTTTTAGATTATGCATGTATGATTATGATTCAGCTCTGTCACAAGATGATGATTCAGCTTCATTGAAAAATGATGGAGAGCATATGCATGTTTTTTGGAGTAGTGTCTAGCACCGAGTAGGCTAAGGGTCAATCAACCTTGTGCCTCAAAACTACACGCCAACGTAGGTATGATCAGATTATTTGGGACCTCACTTGTGAGCTTCCCCTGCCCCCGAGGGGCCTTCAGCTTGATATCGATATCATGGTAGCGTCCTTAGCCCTAGCAATCCTTTGAATGGCTCAACCCACTTGAGTGTAAAAGTTGGGACCATGTAAGCTCTATCGTGGTAATGTCGATTATATGACGAGTCTCCCATGGTTCCTCATGATTTCAGTTATGCATGTCCATCTGTCATGATATTATGTTTTTCAACAGGTTTGACCAAATGTTTAGTTTTACTTATGATTATAAGTTTTCAGCTTTGGGTCATTCGATTCATCTATGATATTTAGTGATGTTTAAATCATGTTTTCAGATAATAGCATGCAAGCCCTACTCTCAGACTCTTTTGATGAAATGTTTTATGTTATGCATGATTATTGTTTTTTACTTACTTAGTGGTTTTACTTACCTTGCACACGTACTTACCGCTTACTCTATGTTGTATCATTTCATGATATAGGCTCAGCTACTCAGGCTCTATCCCGCCATTAGCCAGACTCTTAGTATTTGCATCTCCCATTCCCAGTTGGTGAGTCCTCATCTTTCGAGGGCCCTTTTATCAGTTGTTTAGGTATTTTCAGTTTTAGACCATAGTGAGTTAGTTGGGGTCTTGTCCCATGAACTCATCAGTAGTAGAGGCTTATTAGACATAGCATGTATTCAGTTTCATACTTGTGTATGTATTCAGATACTCGTGCTGTCAGATTTTCAGACTTTTGCTAAGTTATATATGTTATAATTCCGCTTGATTATGTTGAATTTAGATGTCATGTTCATGCAATGGGTCAACTTGGAGCCTCTCGGGGTTCCTTGTCTTATATCTATATCCGGGGCTAGTTCAGGTTGTGACACATCAAGATGGAATATTTGTAACATACCAGTGAGCACATTAGGAGAGACCTCCTGCTCCTGTCGAGAAGATAGTACATAGAACCTATTCAGGTGTTGGCTACCTCTTTCCCTAAATGATGCGTCTTGCTGAGGTGGGAGAACTGTTGGAGTTGTTAAAGTGGTAGCTGAGGCACGACCTCTATTGTCACCCTACCTAGCTGAAGGACAATCTCTAAGCATATGTACGAGCTTCCCACACCCGAAACAACCATTAGTACCAACCAAGAACTCACTAGGGTGCTTCCAGCCACACTTCCTACAAGCTGGAAAAGTGTACTCCCCTGACATGCTCCTCTAACCCCTAGTGCTTGAAGCTCTACCTCTCTGATCTCCCCAAGGTCTGGATGGAATTTTGGCTGATGAGGGAGCTAGGGATGATGACCTCTAGTGGAACTGAGGGAGATGTCCACCATCGGATCTCTGTTGAAAGTGCCCATGACTCCCTGTCCTAGTCGTATTGGCCTCTCTCTCCTTCTCCTTCATCTGCTCCACCTCTTTCTGCTGGGTATATATGATTAGCTTGGAGAAATCTATATCATTTATCAATATGGCGGTCCTGCACCCCTTGACCAGTGAATTTTCCACTCCATTCACAAACTTGCTCATACGATCCCTCAGATCAGCAACCATCTCCGGTGCATACTTGGACAATCGTGTAAACTCCAAGTCATACTCCTAGACAGTCATGTTGTTCTGCTTCAGATTGATGAACTCAGTTTCCGTTGCCTCTCTCAACTCCTTAGGAAAGAACCTATCCAAGAGAGTAATAACAAATCATCCCAACCAATGGGAACCACGCCAACTCCCCTGCTCTCTTTCCACTGATGAAACCATATATATGAAACCCACTTCAACTGATAGGAGGCTAAGTATTCACTCTCCTCTCCTATCACCCCTATAATATGGTTCATCTTCTGAACCTCCTTTATGAACTCGTATGGGTCCTCATCCACTTTTAACCCAAGAAACTTAGGTGGGTTCATCATGAGAAAGTCTCGCACTCTCGTAGTTGCTGCATTCCCATTTTGGTGGACATGGGCCACTGCCTGCTGGTTGACCTGAATGGTCATATCCTGAGCCAACATCTGAAAAGCAGCTCGAAACTCGGCATAAGTAACCTACTCGGGTAAGGGATCCGATGAGCTAGTGGGGCTCGCTGATGCCCATCTCCATTGCCATTGCCATGCCCATTTCCATTTCCATTTCTTCTACCATTGACTCAGTGTGGAGGCATATTTCTATAAATCATATAGCACGAGTTAGAAAAATAGGGAGAGGTACTTCAACGCATGACATAGATCATGAAAGAAGAGAATTTTCCCAAACATCTCGTAGCCTCTTCCCCACCAATGTAGCGCACATCATAACCATGGAAAAGACTCTACTTAACACAGGTTTTAGACATCCTAGGACACACTTATACCTTTTCTTCTATACCAAGTTTGTCATGACCCGAGCTAAGACCCCAGACCGAGACACGGGACCTAGAACTATGAAAGGCTCCAAGCTAACCCATGGTACATACATAGAATGATAGGAACCTTACTAAAAAGAAATAAAGCGTGAACATGATATAATCGGAAGTCTGCACATCATAGGACAAAAGCATAAACACAAATCAACAAAGTTGAACTTTCTATATATGATTGATTGAAAAGCCTCTACTACTATGATCAACTGATGGACAACACCCCCAACTAGCTCACTAAATCTAAAACTAAATGATAGAATAAAAACATAAAGCTGATAACGTCCTTGGAGAATAAGGACTCACCTAAGTGGGAATAGAGTTGGACTGATTGGGAGCAAACTATTAGTGAGACTGAGATAGATCACCTGAACCTATATCATGAGATGATATAGCATATAGTATACAGTTCTTACTTTGAATGTACTGAGTATGTAAGGTAAGTAAAACATGCTAGTAAAATGTTAGTTGAAATCATGAATATAAATCAAGATAGATCATGAGAGTAAGGACCATATTATAAAGGCCATATATCTGAGATATACATAATCAGAATCTATTCATCATAAGATGAACATAATGACCCAAGGTTTAGAAACAAAAACATATAGTGTGTCATATTTGAAAACATAACTGAAAACTCATAAACTGATCAACGGCTCAAATATGTTATAAGACATAATATCATAAGACCTGAACATGATTAACTGAAAACATAGGAACAATGGGAGACTCGTCATAACCGAAAACCATTGTGTATGAGCGCATGATGATCCCACTTCTTGCCCACATAGAGGAGAGCCATCCTAAGCATCGCCAGGGAAAAGGATAAATAAAGTGTGATGCACTGGTGTGCCCTCAGGTGAGGGGAAACACTCTCGTGAGAGGTCCCACATAAGAATATATCCTACATTGGCGTGTAGTTCAGAGACTGGGGTCCTTAGAATTCCTGGCCTAATCGATGCTAGACACTACTCCCAAAATATGCATATTGCTCATATAATCATATTCTCAAAGAATATCTTAAATTTGAATCTTGGTGAGTCTTGACTCCAAATATCTCTTTAAAACTGATCTTGTAAGCCTTGGCTAAAATCATGATAAACATACTTAACTTTGCATGGGCTTGCCCAAGTCATGAAATCATACATACTTGAAACAAGATTCATAAGTTGAAATCATGTAATCATAAGTTAAGAATTCATAAAAATTCATGCATACTAGATAATTCATCATACTTGAAATCATAGACTCATAAGCTTGAATTTCATAAATCATACATAATAGGGCATAATCTCCATAAACATGAAATCGTGAATTAATAAGTAAACTGAGGTTTAAGTCTTCCCTAATAGTCATGGAACATCAATCAAAATATAAAGGTATTATTCCCATAGAGAAAGCATGGAAGATTTCATGAAAATTGGGTAAAAAACCTAGAATTCAATTGGACATGCTTAGAAACTTGAAATCATAGAATTAGGATGAAATTAGGCATGAGGGTGGAAGAATTTTCCTCATCCATAAACCTAAATACCTGGATTTGATGAACTTGCAACCAAATTTGAAGACCCAAAGAGGATTTGAAAGAAACTTGATGAAGAATTCTTAGCCTTGATCTTTCCCAACCTTGGTGTATGAGAAGAGTGAGGAACAAACTAAGTAATACCCTCAATACACCCTTAAGGATCCCCAAAACGACGTCACATAGGGATTAGAAGCCTGGGAGATTACAAAATTGCCCCTAGAAATCGGGATAAATTTGGATAACTTGCATCTCGAAGGTGGTCGTGACGGGCCATCACTCGCCCAATCGCCTGTCGCCCTGGTCGTCACTCCTAAATAGAAAATGGATCCTAACAAGCCTGGATGATGGTTGTGGTGATAGGTCATCACATCGAGTCATTCGTCACACTTGGAACACCGAGACTTCATGCGACGGAATATGCAATAGTCCGTTGCTAGTCTGACGGGCCATCATTATCGCCGTCAAACTTCGAAGCCACCCATACCCTCCTAAAGTTCATTATTCACACCTTTAGAGCCACGATGAAATTATGACAAGCCGTCAGGTAGACGGGCCATCGACTCTTCCATCAACCTCTACAGTAGACCTATAAATTTTAGCTTTTTCTCTCAAGAAGACATTTCGAGGCTCGAGGTGTTACAAATATAGAGCACTAGAAACCTGGGGATTAACCCAAACAATAGAGGTTTCTATGTGGAAATGGAAAGTGATCAATATGAATTTTATTATAGGGTTGCCTCACACTAGCCGAAAGTATGACTCTATATGTATGATAGTAGAAAAGCTCATGAACTCAGCTCACTTTCTACCTATCACAACTAATTATACAGCTGAAGACTATGGTAAATTATATATAAAGGAGATAGTGGGACTTCATGGAGTGCCAATTTTTGTTATCTCAATAGGGGTGGTCAATTTACTATATATTTCTGGAGGTCTTTCCAATGAGGATTAGGTACTCAGGTAAACCTTAGTACGACATTTCATAACCAAATTGACAGTCAAGTTGAGCGTACTACTCAAATGATCAACAATATGTTACGGGCATGTGGTCTAGATTTTAAAGGAAGTTAGGATGATCAGTTACCCCTTATTGAGGTTGCATATAATAATAACT
Organism: Datura stramonium; assembly: GCA_018107945.1. Lineage (NCBI taxonomy): Eukaryota > Viridiplantae > Streptophyta > Magnoliopsida > Solanales > Solanaceae > Datura > Datura stramonium. The sequence goes on from JACEIK010000691.1 coordinate 153,627, forward strand.
ATCATGTCAGTATCCAAAGGGCCCCTTATGATGCTTTATATTGGCGGAAATGTATATCTCCAATTGGCTAATTTGAAGTCAGAGAAGCTAAATTATTAGGACTTTATTTGGTCCATCAAGCCAAAGAAATGATAACGTTGATACGAGAATGATTTCTACAACCCAAAGCAAGAAGAAGTCATATTTAGATATGCGAAGCTGGGAGTTAGAATTTAATGTTGAGGATTGGGTGTTCCTAAAAGTTTCGCCAATAAAGGGCGTTATGAGATTCAGTAAGAAGGGTAATCTTAGCCCAAGATACATAGGGCCATAAAGAATCCTTCGAATAATATACCAGGTGGCATACGAGTTAGAGTTGCCTTCAAAATTAGAGGCAGTTCACATAGTATTTCATGTCTCAATGTTATGGAAAATTTATAGGAGATCGTTCTCATATTACCTAGTCGGAGATGTGCATATTATAGAAAATATATCATACGAAGAGATTCCTGTCGCTATTCTAGATCGCCAGATTCGAAAGCTGAGTATTAAAAGGATAGCCTCCGTGAAAGTTCTTTGGAGGGATAATAATGTAAAAGAAATAACATGGGAAGTAGAAGAAGAAATAAAATCTAAATATCCTTACTTGTTTTCTGATAACATTCAAAAACACATCTCCAATTAAGGAGGTGGCTATGGTGGTTGACAAAAATAAATTTCCCAAAAAGTGTCGGGGTTAAATCCCATGAGGATTGGGTTTGGATTATCCAAATATTGTAAATCAACTCATACAAAAAAGCATCATGCATCAATAAGGTAAAGTAAAAACTTGGGGGAAAAGTGTAATCAAGTATCGATTTCAAATATAAAACAAAACAAGGGTAAAGTAACTTGGTGCAGTCAATGAGAAGGACTAGGGGTGTGTATTCAATGTGGCATTGACTAAAGAGAGATTGATTAAGAGCCTTAGACTTGATTAGGGCATGGGTAGCCTTAGTTATGGCTACATCCTATGTTTTTCAACCAAAAGGATGTGTACAACATGGGTTTTCTCAAACCCCAAAGCCATAATCACAAAACAACCAATAAGCTTGAGTAGGGGTTATTTCTAACGCTAATCATTTAATGAAGTATGAATTTGGATTTTGACTATCTCTAGCTCCAACCTATATATCCACACTACAATTCCTCACTGTTGAATCCTTGCCCAAACTTGCCTCCTTATTTCAAGCAAAAACAAGATTAGAAAACTAAATCAACGCTTGCAACTATCAATTATTGAATTAAAACTTGAAGAAAATAATAGATCCATGCTTACTAATCATTATTAAGAACAAATAATCAACACCTACTTAAGTCTAGATGCCCATCATGCATAAACACCCCTAACAAGAAATTTAGCTACTTATAATCAAAGAGAGAGAAATTATATACATAAGGAATTTCTCTAAACTCATCATATTAAGTGAATAAATTCAATTCTAGCTCAAAGTCTGTAACAATGGTTGTTTTCCCAATGAAGAAGAAAGCAAAAGTGTACTCTTACTATCTCTATGATGTATTCTCTATTCCATTATCTTCTATTCTCTCTCTTTAATGACATGTGTATGTACAATTAGGGTAAATATATCTGAAATTCTTATTTTTTGAACACATCCCAAAATTTTCTTTGGAATCTTCTAAGGTACACTTGTGCATTTCTGGATGAGATTGCACTTCAGCAGTGACACAGCTCACTTGCATGGCAGTTGCGTTTCGCAGGTGCCCTTCTATGGCTGTAGATCTTCTCTCACGCTTAACCAGTGACTCTTTCATGTTGTCTGCATTAGCATTTGTGGTCTTCAGATACTGATCTATATCTTGCAGGTCTGGTTCTCCATATCTTCCAGTGTCATCTACTTGCGCAAGTGCCCACATGCGACACGCATGTCCCTTTTTATTCCAGCTGATTGCTTTCAGTTCAATTCTTCCATTTTATTTTGTCTATGTTAAATGCCTATACAAAATAAGAGAAAAGGCACAAAACCTTCCTAAATTTTATGGAAAAAAAAGCAATATCTCATTCTTAAAAGCCAAATGAGTTGATAAATTACCAACTCATCATTTTCGAGATAAAAGGGTAAAGAAATTCAGAAGAACAAGTCCAGAAGTTCAAGAAGGTATGTTAAATAGATTTGATCAAATTATGTATTTCAGATGACAGTATAATATGAGTAGTTTAGTTGATTAGGTTTATCTTAGTATTGTTGCATCACCCTGTAAGGCATATAGTTTGGATTCAGATATTGGATAAGTCCAATTACAAAGGAAACTTCACCAAAAGAATTGAAAAATCCTAAGGACACAAGTCTTATACCCATTTCCCTCATTAAAGTATGAATGATCCTAAGGGGAAAGAATGTAACACCCCATACCTTTCAACATATGTAGGACTAAGTTAATATCGATGAAGGTACTTAAGCTCAAGATTGTGAGGCGATATTTGGGCCAAGAGTTTGAAATGGCCAAAATTATGTATCTACTATTTTAGTGAAGTTGAGTTGTGCTCAAGGGATAATATTAGTTTCATTATGAACCTATATTGTAGATTAACTTTCTAAAGGAATGTCTAGGTCATACTAGGCATAATCGTTGAAAGAAACAAGGTATGTTAAGGTTTCTCATTTCTTTTCCGTCATGAATCTAGAAGTGAAGGTTTCCTTGTTAAGTTTCCTTTTTTATTATTATACCTAATAAAGCTTTAGAAAATATAAAACAAAAGTTTAGCAAGTCCAGTCCTTATTCATATTCAATAGTTAAATTGAGTTCCAAAGAATACCCTTTCAGTTCAAGTCCAAAGAAGTTATCTAAGAAGTGTCCTATTTAGAAATGGAATTTACTATAAAAATCAGTATTTTTATATACTAATTATGTGCGCATGATCTTTGGCGTATTTTTATGCCCGTTTTCCATATTTTACCTATTTTTTCCTTGAATTGAGAAGTATAGTCACTTACCAGTGCATGTTTTGACTGAAAACTCTTGATAATGAGCTAACCAATGGAATTAGATGTTTTACATGGTAAAATGGTAGAAATTAACCTAAAATGATCTAACAAGGAAGGTTCAAAGCATTGGAGCATTATTGGAAGAGTTTTCGGGAAAATTCATGTTGGGGCTATGGCTGGCATAGCCCTAAAGCACAAACTTCTGATGCCTTCGAAGAGAGCATTTGGGGTTGTGGTAGGTGCTGCATGCAAAGGGTAGGACTCCAAAAGAATGAAAAATTCATATAGGTTCCTTGGGTGGTGCAACTTTCCAGAGCAAGAATTGCAGACAATTAAGCTGGTGCCTTAGGTGGCACAGCGAGCTAGGGTCTATTTCGGATCAAGAATTTTTACGTATTGCAATTTGGACCCACGTAGGATAGGAGGGTGTTTCCCATGACTATATATATCCCCTTATGAAGTTTTTAGAGGGGTGGGTCACTAATTAGCATGTTTCAAGAGGCAAGGGAGATTTCATCATTAGGTTTCTTTTTTTAATTTTTTCAAGTCTTTACTTTGAATGAACACATCAATTTCTTATATTTTTTCTTGAACGTGAATGGCTAAAAACCCTTGTTCTGGGGTTACAACTGGAACATAAATGTTCAATGGATGATTGAATTACATATTCTTATAAAACTGGTTGTTCTTATATTCTTTCCCTTACTATATTGATGATTGGCCACAATTAAAATAAATCTGTATTCTTTTTGTGAACTCGGAAGAAGGATCAATAAGATAGGACGAGGAATATAAGGAAAAAGATCTTTTCTTTTAAGTAAAACATAGAATTGATTTGTGAATTTGATAGCAATATACCTAAAATGCCTTTCTTGGTTTTTACATGGGAGAAGCCAACTACGTTCACATATATTATTCTTAAGCATAGGTACATAGACATAGAATTGCATGTGAATAGGTGATTAGAGGCTCGAAAGACCATAATCAAATAATTAATCCCATAAAACGATAACAAGATGAACTAATCAGTCAAGTAAATCAGATGCTAGATGGGATTGCTAAAGAAAGTCATACCCCTGGAATTCATTAGAAATAATGATCACAACATTAAATTGCTTTCTAGTTTTTATTCTTATTCTGAGCAATAAATAAACAATAAAAACACTTCATGATTACTTTTCACAATTGAATTAATTTATAGTAATTAAATAACTAGAATTTCCAAATCACAAGTCTCTTAGGTTCGACATCTGGACATAAAAATCCTATATTACTTGGACGATCATGTGCACTTGCGTGTAGTTGGGAGTCGCAAATAGTGAGTTGTGTGTGTTAGTTTGTGCCAAGGCACTACTATGATATTGAGGCTATTATATACTAATTATGCTTGAGTTGTATGTTTTAGTGTGTGCCAAGGCACTACTACCATATTGAGGCCATTATATACATAGATAGCATGTACCAAGGTGCTAGTGCCATATTAAGGCTATTATATATATACATAGTGTGCACCAAGGCGCAATGAGTACTTGGAGTGTGTTATAATGTGTTTTACAGTGTGATTTAAGACGTGTTGAATTTTAAAAAGAGTAAAGGAGATAAAAGCTTAATGAGTCTTACAGATTTCAATTTCCTGGTTTCATACCATATCCTACTCTCATTTACTATTTGTAGCTTACTAAAATAATATTTTTGTTTTACATACCAGTACTTCCTTTTTTACTAACATCCCCATTGCTTAGGGGATGCTACATTCTTTCCTATAGGCCCAGTTCGAGACCTAGAAAGACCTCTCTAGTAGGAGCTGCAGAGTCCAGCAGTTTTAGTAATCTCCAATTCTCCCTAGGGTTGAAGAGTTAGAGGTCCAGCTTTATATTTGAGTATGTGTAAAGCATATGGGTAGGTCAAGGCCCTGTTCCGAGTATATGTCAGTCAGATTACACTTAGAAGCTTGTAGATATTTGTTATGAGTTTTTAGGATGTCATTTATGGTCTTGCCGGCCTTTTATTTAGTTGTTGTGTAGTTCATAGCTTTATCAGCTTATTGTTTAGCCTTGAGGCACTTGTAGCTTGTCAGCTTTGTATATATGTGTTTTTTCTTACCAATTGTTTAAAGTCTATTCTTTTCATGGTCTTATCAGTTTTAGCAATGTTATCATGGCGGCCTTATCAGCCTAATTTTTACACAAGTCATAGGAGTTCCAGTGACTAGCTCAGCCAAGTGAGGCATCGGGTGGCAGTCATGTCCCCTAGGATTGGGGCATGACATCTTAGCTATTGGTAAGCTCCAAGTTGTTCGGAGTTACTAGTTGTTCAACTTTTGGTACATATGTATATTCGGGTAGGTCGAGGACCTGTCCCAATCATATATCATCTATTATACTCGTAAAGGCTCATAGACTATCGTTTTGGGTTGTTGAACTGTTGTAGGAATGGTTGGCCATACTGTACAGTTATTGTTGTTCAAGTATGGCCTTAAAGTCTAGCTTTCACTAATCTCTACTATTAGCTATTGTCTTTATTTTTATTATTATTGTGTTGTGATGCTAAGCCTCGTCGGCTCAAACTTATTTATTGGTTGGCCAGCTGCAGGTTCGCTAGGTCAAGTAAGGCACCATGTGCCACTCACGCCTCCTCGGGTTTGAGGCATGAAAAATTTAGTATTAGAGCAAGTCATGTCCTAGGGAGTCCATGAGTCATGTCTAGTTGAGTCTTGTTTATTTGTACGTTGTGCAACATATTTATAAACATAAGGTTGCAGGACATCTAGGATTGTTACCCTTCTCTCTGATTGAAATAGTGCAGTAAGTCTAATATCATAAGAGTTCGATCTAGGCTTATGTTTGTTAATATGTGTACGAAATGTTAGTGACAAAAAACACTATATCCAAATAACGGCTAGATGCAACTGGTAATGAGGGCATGAGTAGGGTAAAATGCCTTGAGATAGACCTGCTTGAGGTTCAGGATCATAAAATAAAAGGGATGAAGGGGAGCAGCATAAGAGGTTGAGATATGCAGACTTCTAGGAAGAGTCTTAGGGTGGCCCTAGGCCACGATAACAGGAAGGATCACTTGATTACTATATTCTATATGAACTAGGGGAGAATTCCAAGATCACAGGGTATCGATAACAAGGAAAGCAAGCCCCACTAGATTGTGAATGGTGCAAAATAAGATGATTTTTAAGATGTCGAAAGATGAGAAAAATGTCGATCATTTGTTTCTCATAAAGGAGTGAAGGACATAAGATAAGACGATGCCCTATTTGTGAATGAAGTGGTATAGCTCGATCCATTGACCCAATAGCAGGACCATCTACTTCGATAGGTCTGATCGAGCCTGGTCTTAGTCCGTCATGGGTAGAGGTTAGAGCAGAGATAGAGTAGTTGTTGCAGAAAGGGCTCTAAAGCGTATCCTCACCTTGGTAAGTTACTATAATAAAGAAATCTCAACAAGTAATGTCTCAGGTATATGTATTATTTTTATCAAATTGAGTTGGCATCATTTTTGCACCGTGATAGATCCAAGATTGTATTATGTCATTTAGCTGATTTTTTGTGATAGACATGCAGATTTTGATTATTTATGTTAGTATAGCTTTGATGCACAAACTCTTAGAATTGATTATTGTATATCATCAACATTCAAGGATGAATGTTTCTAAAGGGGGAGAATGTAACACCCCATACATTTAGACCGATTTTGTCATTAGGTTTTGGACATGCAATTTTAGTTTTATGGATATAAATTATATATCAAGGGAAGGACTAGGTCTAGATCATGTAGGTAGAATATAATGATGCACAAAAATCCAAAAGGCTAGAGAGATGACCTACCATGACGTGTCATGCTATGCAGCCCGCAACGCGGTAGCTTTACGAGCTGGTTGTATATAGAATTTTTGGTCAGTCTTAGGTCATTTAAAATTGATCATATTTTCCATAAATATAATGGTGGAAACCCTTTTCCATGGTCTTTCTATGTATCTATGATGATCTTCAGCAAAAATTCATGATCTAAGTTTGCCAAGGTTAGATCATTGCTTTCGTTGTGTGGCTCATGTTTTTGTTGCATTTCAATTGTGGTTTGGTGGTTGTTTCATTTATAATAGCTGGGTAATAATATTTTCCTTTGATATTTATCTTAATATAATATATATGGATCTGTAATTATTGTTAGATCTTTGTGTTGAAGTTCTACCATTATTTTCAAAGAAATCATACCATATACGTCTTTGTACACTTTTTCTTGCCAGTTTAGTTGTCATGTTAAACTTGTGGCTGATATACTATTCATGGTAGTTTCTTGGTTCTTTAGGAAGTGGAATTGAGGATAGATTCTTGAATATCAACTATGAGGTATGTTAAGGCTCTTCTCGTGTCTCTTTTCGGCATGTTCCCTTAAATTCCATCTGGTCATCATTATCGTGTGAGTGGTTGTTTTTAGCCCCTGGTATATGCTCTTACTCTTGTAATTAAGTTTTAAGTTATGTTGATATTTGGTGTTAGAAATATGGTTTGGATTCGGGTGTTGTTGAAAGTGTATTTGGCATACGTCGGTGTAACAGTTAAATATGTGAAATTGGAGTTGAGTTATCAATATTCGTTGGTGTAGTTATTGGTCGAGTTGTGAGCTTCTTAGTTTTGCATATTCATGTATTTGTTGCATATTATCTAATGTTGCATTCGCGGCTATACGAGTACCAAACAGGAGAGAGTAGCTCCGAAAATGGGTAGAGCTTAAAGCTAAGCTGACCTATGTGGCATGTGATATCTACTAAAGGCTCAAGCTTGGATATGGACAATGTTGTGTTCACTCCAGCATTATTATTCTAGTGATGGTTGTGACGTTTACCGTCATGACTGAACATAGTCCCGGATCGAATCACGGGACAACCCCGAGAGGCTCTATGTCGACCTATGGCATGAACATGACATCTAAACTCAACATAATAATGCGGAACTCTAACATATATAAAATAGCAAAATTTTGAAAATCTGATAACATCAAATATCTGAATACATAACAACGATCTAAAACTGAAAACATACTATGTTTGATAAGCCTCTATATATTGACAAGTTGATGGGACAAGAGACCCCAACTAACTCACTAAAACTGAAACTGAAGATACTGAATACAACTGATAAAAAGGTCCTCGAAGGATGAGGATTCACCAACTCAGGTTGGGAGATGCTACTCTGAGGATCTGGCTAACGGGGGGACTGAACCTAAATATCGGAGCCTGTATCATGAAACAATACAGCATAGAGTATATGATTAGTACGTGAAATGTACCGATTATGCAAGGTAAGTAAAACCGCTAAGTAAGTAAAAATAGAAATCATGCATATCATAAAATATGTCATCATAAGATTCAGAGAGTTGGGTTTGCATCCTATTATCTTAAAACATGATTTAAACATAACCGAATTGAATGACCCAAAGTTGAAACTGATTATTCATAAGTAAAACTGAACATTGGGTTAAACCTTCTGAAAACATAATATCATGACTAATGAACACGTATAATTGAAATCATGAGTAAAAATGGGAGACTCATCATATAACCGATATTATCACGATAGAGCTTACGTGGTTCCGACTATTACACTCAAGTGGGCAGAGCTGTCCAAAGCCTTGACAGGGCTAAGGACGCTACCATGATATCGATATCAAGATGAAGGCCCCTTGGGGGCAGGGGAAGCTCACAAGGGAGGTCCCAAATAATCTGATCATACCTACGTTGGTGCGTAGTTCTGAGGTATAGGGTTGACTGACCCTTAGCCTACTCGGTGCTAGACACTACTCCCAAAAATATGCATATGCTCTCCATCGTTTTCCAATGAAGCTGAACCATCATCTTGCGACAAAGATGAATCATAATCATACATGCATAATCTGAAAACATGACATAAGGAGTCTTGGCTCAAACCATACCACAAGCTGAAAAGAGTGGGAGTCTAGACTCCAAAATCCATGTGGTAAGCTAATAACATGAAATCGAGATAAATCATGAAATATACTTGATCATATGGGCTTGTCCAAACTCAAATATACTTGAAATATACTTTGATAGTCAAAAACATAAATGTAGACATGGGTAATTCTAAATCATACTTTCATCATAAACATCTCATCATACTTAGGAACACAGATCATAATCTCATCTTTTCATGAAATTTCATAATTAGGCATCATAATTTGTAAAACTTTGAAAACATGAATTGTAATTGAAGACATTATAAAACATTTCCATCAATCATAGTTCAACATCAGTAACATGAATAAAGTATACCCGTGATAGATACATAGAGAATTTTCAAGTTGGGTTAAAACCCCATAGACTCATCAACTAGAATTTCCATGAATTTGAGAAGAAGTTGGGCATAGGAGTGGATGGATACACCCATTCATAACCCTACATACTTGGGTTTGAATGCCCAAAGGAAATTGGAGAAGACTTGATGAATTTCTAATCTTGATCACCCTTAGAAACTTCTAGGCTTGTATGCATGGAGAGGGATAGGTTAAGAATGAGCCAAACCGTCTTAAAACACACTTATCTAAGCTTAAAACGACTTAGTTTAGGTCTTAGGAACTTAGGAATTATGGAAAAGACCTTACTAAATTTGTAGGAAAAACATACTGCTTGTCCTAACGAGGGACTGGATGACTAGTTGCCTGAGGGATGACTTATGGTGACGAGTCGTTGGATTCACTGCCACAAATTTCCATCTTCAAGACGGCTCCTGACCATGGCTAATTCCACGACTCATTACCCTGACCACGAGTTATGACTTGTCTCGTGGTCAACCCCAAATTTCAAAAATCCAACCTACTCTCCCTTCACTCCATGAGTCACCTAACGACTCGTGGCGCACCTCACAGGTCACTGGACGACTCATCCTGTGACCTGGTGTAGAAATTCCTGTTTTCTCGGTTTCAACCCTTGGGTCTAATCTTAGGGATTTCAGGGTATTACGATATCTCCCTCTTGGGAACATTCATCCTCGAATGTTGATAAACATACTAAAAAGCTAGGGAATGCAACTTTCATACCAATTACTGAACATTTAGAGCTGAAAACTGACGGAGTGACTGACTGCGGACTAAATCACATGACTGAACTAAATGCATGAATCATACATACATACACTAACATGAAAGAAATTGGGTCACATGATCTGAACATGAAACTGAATGGAGTACTAAGGAGGAAACTGGTACCTCAACTTGAAACTGAGCCAGGAGGGAATAGATACGGTTATTTAGCCATCATATCTGCTTCGGCTTCCCACGTAGCTCCCTCAACATGTTGATTCCTCCAAAAAAAACTTTTACTGAATCTACCTCCTTGTTTCTTAGCTTTCAAACCTAACGATCAAGTATTTCCATTAGAATATCTTCGTAGCTGAGTCTATCCTTCACACCTACGCTCTCCACCGGGACAACCAAAGTCGGATCACCCATGCATTTCTTCAAAAGCGACACACGAAACACCGGATGCACTAAAGCCAATTTTGAGAGAAACTCCAACTCATATGCTACCTTGCCAACCCGTCTTACAATCCGATATAGGCCAACTAATGGGGATTGAGTTTTCCTTTCTTTCCGAACCTCATCACTCCCTTCATGGGAGATACCTTCAAAAACACCTAATCATCAACTTCAAACTCAAGCTCTCTCTTTCTCACATCCGCATAGGAATTTTGACGAATCTGAGCTGTTTTCAACCTTTCCTTTATAAGCTAAACCTTCTTCATAGCCTCATGGACTGAATCTGGTCCTATCATTGCATCTTCACCGACTTCAAACCAACAATAGGTGGATTACATCTCCACCCATAAAGAGCCTCAAACTGAGCCTTCTGAATGTTGGAATAGTAACTGTTGTTATATGCAAACTCAATGAGAGAAAAATGATCATCTCAACTACCCTTGGAATCAATTACACACACTCTTAACATGTCCTCAAGAGTCTGAATGGTCCACTCGACCTGACCATCTATTTACGGGTGAAACGTTGTGCTAAGCTTAACCGAGTACCAAGTCCTTTCTAAAATGACCTCCAAAAATTAGAGGTAAACTAATTACCTATATCAGATATAATGGACAAGGGAACTCCATGCAACTGAACTAGCTCCTGAATGTACAACTTAGCACAATCCTCCGCTGAATCGGTAGTTTTAACCGATAAAAAATGAGTTGCTTTAGTCAATCTATCTACAACCACCCACCCAAATAGAGTCATACTATCAACGAGTACGACGCAACCCCGTAATGAAGTCCATATTGATTTCCTCCCACTTCCAAGTGGGGATACTAATGTGTTGAATCACACCTCCAGGTCTTTGATGCTCAACCTTCACATATTGACAATTCAGACACTTAGCCACAAACTCTGCTATGTCCTTCTTCATGCCATTCCACCAATAGACTTCCAATAGGTCATGGTACATCTTGGTGGCACCTGGATGTATAGAATATCTAAAACCATGAGCCTCATGCAATATCCACCCCCTCAAGTCATTAACTCCCGGTACACACAAATGACTCTAATATCGTAGTACACCATCTCCCCCTTGGGAGAAGACCTCCACCTTATAATTCTGAATGGCTTCCATCAAATTTACCAAAATAGGATCCTCATCTTGCCTATCCTTAACTTCAGTCACCAAGGAAGATTCTGATCCGTTCTGAACAATGACACCACTATCCGTCGAGCCAACAAGATGAACTCCTAATAGTACAAGCCGATGCACATTCTTCACTAACTTTTTCTTCTCCTCATCTATATGTGTCACACTTTCCATAGAAAGCCTATTAAGAAAGACTTCCACCACATTAGCCTTGCCCAGATGGTAAAGAACGCTCATATCATAATCTTTGAGAAGCTCAAACCTCCTCATTTGACGTAGATTTAGATCCTTCTGGGTAAACAAATATTGTAGGCTTTTGTAGTCCGTAAACACATCCACATGGACCCCGTACAGATAGTGTCTCCAAATCTTCAATGCAAATACTACTGCTGCCAACTCGACGTCATAAGTCGGATAATTCTTCTCATGAACTTTTAGCTGCCTGGAAGCATAAGCTATAACTTTGCCATGCTGCATTAATAGACCACCAGGGCCGGTCTTTGAAGCGTCACAATATACCAAAAACCCATTGGTACCCTCAAGTAGAGTCAACATTAGTACTGAAGTGAGTCAAATCTTCAACTCTTGGAAGATCTTCTCGCAAGCCTCCGACTATTAAAACTTCACTTTCTTGTGGGTCAACTTAGTCAATGATGTTGCAATGAATGAAAACCCTTCAACAAACCTCTGGTAGTAGACATCTAAACCCAAGAAACTCCTGCTATCCAAAGGACTAACTAGTATAGGCCAATTCTTAATAGATTTTATATTTTGAGAGTCCACCTGTATACCCTAACTTGACACCACATAACCCAAAAATGCTACCGAGTTTAACCAAAACTCACATTTTCTAAACTTAGCATACAACTAGCGATCCTTAAGAGTCTGTAGCACCACCCTCAAGTGAGCGGCATGCTCCTCTTCATTTTGAGAGTATATGAGAATATCATCTATGAACACAATCACGAACATGTCCAAACACGGCTTGAACATCTTGTTCATCAAATCCATAAAAGCTACAGGAGCATTCATTCGTCCAAAAGACATAACTACAAACTTATAGTGACCATACCGAGCCCTGAAGGTTGTCTTTGAAATGTCACTCTCCTAAACCCTAAACTGATGATATCAAGATTTGAGGTCTATCTTTGAAAAATACTTAGCACCCTGAAGCTGGTCAAACAAGTCATCAATTGTGAGGAGAGGAAACTTATTCTTCACGGTGACCTTGTTCAATTGCCTGTAATCAATGCACATCTGAAGGGAACCATCCTTCTTCCGAACGAAGAGAAATGGTGCACCCCACGGGGATTTTCTAGGTCTGATGAAACCCTTGTCTAAAAGATCTTTCAACTGCTCCTTCAACTCTTTTAGCTCAGCTGGAACCATTCTGTAAGGAGGAATAGATATGGATTGCATATCAAAAAGAAGGTAAATACCAAAATCGTTCTCCCGCTCGGCAGGAATTCTCGGTAAATCATCTGGAAACACCTCTGGATATTCGCACACAATAGGAACTGACTGGATAATTGGGTTTTTGGATGTAGCATCCTTAACCATAACTAGGTGGTACACGCATTCCTTAGAAGTCATCTTTCTAACCTTAAGGTAGGAAATGAAGCGACCTATAGGGACACAGCTAAACTACCCTTCCACTCTAGGATTGGCTCACCCGGTGTCATGCCCCACTTTAGGAGGCATGACTGGCACCTAATGCCACACTGGGACCTGGGTTGACCTAGCTGGGCATATGCACCTTTGGTGCCTTCTAGCAACTCGAAATCAAGAAAACAAACTACTATATCTCGGGTGTAAACACAACCTCGGGCCAATAAGGTCACGCAGCACCTGTAAAGGAAAATAGCTAACCCAGCAACATAACAATAAAGTGATCCTATGAGGGCCGACAAGACCACCATGCTGTCTAGTAAAAACAGAATGAAAAAAGGTGGTCATATTCATACTACAGCCAACAAGGCTACTAACTAACTAGTTGAACTAGGCCCCACATGGCCAACACACAAAATATAACATACATAGGCCCCACACAGCCAACAACAACCGTCTAACTGAAGAATGTAGTCTGCAAGCCTCTACAAGTGGAAATATTGGTCGGGACGGAGGACCGGCCTACCTAAATTCTATACAAATAAAAGATAGGTAAACCTCGACAACCTGGCAACTCCGAATGAAAGGAGCTGACCAATCTGTTGACTCCGAATAGCTACTACCCTGTCTATCTAAAACTGCAGGCAAGTATGCAGCGCCCCATGCATGGGCGTTAGTACAATATGTACCGAATATGTAAAGCAGTAATAGAAACTGAATAGAAGCTGATAAAGAACTGAAAGTAAATAGAAGGGATGGGCAGAAGTTGACCTGTTAGCTTTTTTATCCATAACCTACATCTAGTAAATCATTACATGAATAAGAACTAAAACTGCACGGCTATACATCCATAAACTATATCTAACAAGAAAGTATACAAACAAGAACCTAACCTGGCCTCCATAAGCCTTGAAGGTACAATCAACACAGAGATAACCTACCTGGGCCCCCACAAGCTCTGGCAGGCACAATCAATCTATATACCCCTATTGGTACCCCTGAGGCCCTACAAGTAACTGTAACTGAATATACCTGGTCTCTTGACACTATATCGGAGCCTTATGGGCTCCTGCACCCGTGTCTGCGCCATCTGGGCTCCTGTAACTGTATCTGAGTCATCTGGGCCCCTATAACTGAATTTAGGCCTTTTCTCCCCTGTGACTGTACCCTGAGCACACGATACGAAGGGTCTGTAATGCCACTATGGCGTAGAAGAAGTCCATAAGTGAACAGACTTCAATATGGCCTTGTAGGCTCTACTTTAGTCCTTAACGACAATATGTGACTTCGTAAGCGATTTAGTAGCTCCGTAAGCAATATAACATCGTAGCTCCATAAGCAATCTATAGCTCCATAAGCATTAGTAGCATTGTAGCTCCATTAGTAGTTATAGCTCTGTAAGTTGTTCATACAACTAGCAGCCTCTTATCTATTCATGGTGAGAGGCAGTACAAAATAAAATCTACCCGAACTAGGAACACTTGTTACAATCTACAAATCTAGTCACTCAAAAGGCATATCTGGCCCCTCAAGTTTAACACGACCATTACTCGCCCCTAGATTAGTCTATATAGCTGCCAACAGGCATACCCCATGTGCCTACACATGACCAGAGGGTCCTAGCAGTGATTATAATCTCTAACGTCCTAGACAGAATAGGGCGAGGTCCGAAGTGGCCTAAGAAATACTGGGAAGGTCATGCTAGGACAATGATAGCTCATAAGCAAACAGTAAGGTCCTAGATGACCAACTATTTAGTTCCTTCGCTTAGAACAATTGTGGGGCTACTACTAATCCTACATGCTCCTAAGCAGTCAGCCCTAACTCTTCACAGGCAGCTCACTGTAACTCTTAGCCTGGAAGTAACACTATGATACTCTGGTTCTAGTCCTTTTAGACCTTAACTTAGTCTGTCCAGATTTCATATGGCTCTTCTGCGTGATTCATAGCCTCATAGGTAGGTATGTTTGGACCTATCCCTTCACGGAAACATGTACCTGGGCAACTATAGGAGTAGCCTGGGACGTTGGCCTCACATCTCACTACTAATAAAGTTCCCCTCGTAGGGCATCGACTAGTCTATCAGACTGTAACAACTGGAGTAGTTTCCTGAGCAACTTGTAGGACAAGCATTAAGTCGACTGAAACTAACAGTCACTAACAGTAGCCAATCATATGGCAAGTTGTCTCTTAGTTCACTAGGCAACCCTAGTGCCACTGACTCATAGGTAAGACCACCCTATTCCAATTTTGGCCCTAGAGGCATCAATGTACACCGACGGCCTCTGGGCAAGCTTTACTGACAAAATAGGCATCAAGCTGAAAGTTATGTCACTCAACTGCGCCTTATGCTGTCCAACTTTACCAAGTTAGGCCCAACAGCTACCCATAAGCTTCTAAGGCCTTGGCACGACAACAAGGCATCAGAATCCCACTAACATCGTGAACAAAAGAACAGAGGAGTCCCTACGATGCTCCTAGAGTTATTCACCCTTAACATACTCTTTCCCGGCGAGGGATACTATGATATAATCTAAATACGTATTATAGTAGCTAACCACAACATACATAGTCCTTATCTACTAGCAGTAGCTAATTACAACATATAAGATCATTATCTATTGGCAGTAGCTAATCACAACATACCAGGTCATTATCTACTTTCGAGGGCATATATCGCATCACTATACGACGAGAACAACTTGCTAAAGAGATAAGCCTTAACATACCTCGAAGGACGATTTTCGTTCAGCAAAAATAAATCCAACATGTAGCCGATAATTCCACTTAATTGCAGCCTCTACGCTGAGAGAATAAGGCCATTTTAATAGTAGGAATTGGAAAATAATGATATCTTTCAATAATATGAACTATAACCCAACTTCACTCAATTTGGCCGAAAACTCACAAATTCCCAAGAGTTTAGAAGGTAGAAATGCTTACCTATCACTTGTAGCCGCTTAGGACTCAATTAGAAGTGATTTCTACAACTTTTAATCAACGGGGTTCCGACACTCCGAGCGAATTTCCAAGAAATAACTCCGCAGGGACGTTCCTCATAGGCCTGGAACTCGTTATCCAAGATGAATTTGCGTTTGAATGGAGTTTAACGGCATAATTCTGCCAAAAATCAATAGAAAGTTGATAGAAAATTCAAAGAGGTTGTGGATCTATTTTATGAAATGTTTCAAATGATCGAAACTTAACTTGTAACACACATATATATAGGAAGCGATGTGTGTGTTCCACGGCGCACCTCCTATCATTGTGAGGTACGGGAGCTCCGTGCGCTGGAGGGAGGTCCGTGGTGTGGCACCCCATGTGGCCTACCCCCAACTTTCCTCCACCCGCTAGCTCGATACTATACTCATATGCTCATTGCCCGGGCCCTCCTTCACATGCGTCATGATCAAAAAATCTCAACATACATACACACGCGTCGGTTGAATGATAGAAACTAACGGGGTGTAACATCCGAAAAACCAGAACTATACCGCACGGGTTCTACAATTTACTAAGGATTAACATGAATGTAGCCAATCCATGCCAAATATAACATCAAAATTTGTCATGGCTTGTTCTACTAAATCTGCTGAGGTGACTTTCCGAAGGACTGTGATGGGGCAATTTCAATATACCCATTGAGCTATAACTAAATCACCAACTGGAGTAGAGACTGAGAAGGGTTCTAATAGGGTTTCGGGACTAACTTCGAAACTACTAACAATGTAGGGCATAAAAAAATAAAAGGTATCCCCTAGATCTAACAATGCATATACATCAAGGTGGAATACTCGTAACATACCATGACTACATCTGGAGAGGCCTCCTACTCCTGACGAGATTTGAGGGCATAGAATCTGTTCTGACGCAGGCCACCACCTGCGCTAGTGGAGGCTCCCTACTGAACTGAGGGTGCTGGTGGAGCTGTTGAACTAGTAGCTAGGTCTAGGCCTCTCCTATGGCCCTGTCCAGCTGCTGGGGAAATCTTTGAGCATATGTCCAGGCTTCCCACACCCGAAACAAGCACCCCTACTTGCTAAGCACTGACCAGTGTGTCTCCGGCCACACTTCTCACAAACTGCAGTACTGGGCTCCACAACTCTGGTCCCCTAACCTCGAGAGCCTGATGCTCATCCCCTCTGGTCACGCCTAGATCTGGAGGGCACACTCGTTGCTGACGGCACTAGGGGCTGATGATCTCTAGTGGGACTGCTGACTGTGCCCACCACTAGGTCTCTACTGGGAGAATCCAAAGCTATCAGTCATGGCCATCTTGGCCTCTCTCTCCCACTCACTCACCTACACCTCCTCTATCTACTGGGCATACAAAACTATCCGTGAGAAATCAATGTCCTGATGAAGCATCACGGTCCGTAAATCTTTGACCAAATAGTCTGCTATCCGATGCACAAACCGACTCACTCAATCCCTCTGTTCTGCCACCATCTCAGGTGCATATTTGGATAGGTGGGTGAACTCTAGAGCATACTCCTGAACAGTCATGTTGTTCTGTCTCAAGTTCACAAATTCAGTTGCTTTGATCTCCCTCATCTCACGGGAAAAGAACCGATCCAAAAATGCGGTATGGAACTCATCTCAACCAATGGGGCCTGCTCCAACTAGCCTACCATCCTTCCACTGTCTGAACCAGATATGTGCTACCCCTTTCAGCTAATAAGAGGTTAAATATGCTCACTCCTCCCTGGTCACCCCCATGATTTGGGTGATTTTTTGAATCTCATCAATAAATTCATAGGGATCCTCGTCCATCTTCGGCCAGAGAAACTTTGGAGGGTTCATCCTTAGAAAATCTCTGACTCTCACTGCTGCCACATTCCCATTATGAGGGACATGTGCTACTGCCTGTTGGTTGACTTGGGCGGTAAATGCCTAAGCTAGCATCTGAATTGAAGCCCTAAACTCTACATGGCCACCTTCTCAGGCATATGATCCTCGGGGGCTGGTAGGGCCTGTTGGTGCCCATCTCCATTGCCATTTTCATGGCAATTTCCAATTCCATTTCTTTGTCTATTAACTCGGCAAGGAGGCATGATTTTGCAAACGTGTATAAAACCAGTTAGAAGGATAGAGAGACATTTCATCACACGACATAGATCATGAAAGAAGGAAACATTTCCTAAAACATTTTGTAGCCTCTTCGTCATAAGTGTGACGCGCTTCACACCCATGAAAAAGACTCTACTTAGGACACCCTAGGACACTTCAAAACCTAATGCTCTTTTACCAAGCTTTTCACGACCTGAACATAGGCTCGGATTGAGACACGGTACAAGGAACCCCGAGAGGCTCCAAGTTGGCCCATGGCATGAACATGACATCTAAACTCAACATAATAATGTGGAAATCTAACATATATAAAATAGCAGAAGTCTGAAAATCTGATAACATCGAATATCTGAATACATAATAGAGATCTAAAACTGAAAACATACTATGTCTGATAAGCCTCTTCATACTAACGAGTTGATGGAACAAGACCCCAACTAACTCACAAAAACTAAAACTGAAGATACTGAATACAATTGATAAAAGGGTCCTCGAAGGATGAGGACTCACCAACTCTGGCTGGGAGATGCTACTCTGAGGATCTGGCTAACGGCGGGACTGAACCTGAATATTGGAGTCTGTATCATGAATCGATACAGCATAGAGTATGCGGTCAGTACGTGGAATGTACCAAGTATGCAAGGAAAGTAAAACTGCTAAGTAAATAAAAACAGAAATCATGCATATCATAAAACATGTCATCATAAGATTCTAAGAGTAGGCTTGCATGTTATTATCTGAAAACATGATTTAAACATAACTGAATATCATAACTGAATTGAATGACCCAAAGCTGAAACTGATTATTCATAAGTAAAACTGAACATTGGGTCAAACCTGCTAAAAACATAATATCATGACTAATGAACATGCATAACTGAAATCATGAGGAACAATGGGAAACACATCATATAACCGACATTACCAAGTTAGAGCTTACGTGGTCTCGACTATTACACTCAAGTGTGCAGAGCCGTCTAAAGCCTTGCCAAGGCTAAGGATGCTACCATGATATCGATATAAAGCTGAAGGCCCCTTGGGGACAGGAGAAGCTCACAAGAGAGGTCCCAAATAATCTAATCATACCTACGTTGGTGTGTAGTTCTGAGGCACAGGGTTGACTGACCCGTAGCCTACTCGGTGCTATACTACTCCCAAAAACATGCATATGCTCTCCATCGTTTTTCAATAAAACTGAACCATCGTCTTGCGAAGAAGCTAAATCATAATAATACATGCATAATCTTAAAACATGAGGGAGGAGCCTTGGCTCAAACAATACCACAAGCTGAAAAGAGTGGGAGTCTAGACTCCAAAATCCATGTGGTAAGCTAATAACAGGACATTGAGATAAATCATGAAACATACTCGATCATATGAGCTTGCCCAAACTCAAACATACTTTAAATAGACTTTGATAGTCAAAAACATGAATGTAGACATGGGTAATTCGAAATCATACTTGCATCATAAACACCTCATCATACTTAGAAACATAGATCCTAATCTCATCTTTTCATAACTTTCATAATTGGGCATCATAATTTGTAAAACTTTGAAAACATGAATTGTAATTGAAAACAATATAAAACGTGCCCATGAATCATAATTCAACATTAGAAATATGAATAGTGTATGAGGTAGGTTTGGTGTTGCCAAGACCCAACTTATTGAATATTATGAGGGGCATCAAGTTTATACTTTCCCCAAGATCATAAAGGGATTTCTTGAACACACACAATCCAGTACTGCAAGGGATTATGAAGGCTTCCGGATCCTCCCATTTTGGGGCAAGGTTGCTCATCATCATAGCACTACAATGATGTGTTGTCTCTTTGGTGCCCACATCTGCAACCTTCTTCTTCTTCAGCAGCTCTTTCATAAACTTTGTATATTTGAGCATTTGAAATAAAGCATCCACCAACGGTATGTTTATGGACAATTTGTTGAACATGTCGATACTTGTTGAATAGATCATCTTTTTTCTTCTTGGCTAACTGTTGTTGATAAGGAGGTGCAACTCTTTGGTCTTGATCTTTCTCACTTGAGTCCTTCATGCCTGCATCTCCTTCTTCATCATCTAAGGGAATCTAATCAGCATCTCCCTCACCTTGATCCTCAACATTATCACAACCATTTGGTGCTTGTGTCACCTCATCTGATTCTTTCACATCATTTGCTTTTGGGTCCAGTACTTTTTTGGGTTTAATGCCCGTATCACTAAGCATCTTACCACTCCTAGTGACAATAGCCATGCATTTATTATCTTTTTTGGGATTTGGCATTGTATCACTAGGGAGTATTTCCTTCATCTGGGGGTTCATTTGGGCCTCTAAATTCTTGATAGAGGCCGAGTGTGAACTTACTATTTGAGCAAGGTTAGACACCTCCCCTTTAAGTTCTTTGACCCCGTTGTCCGTTGATTCAACTTTCTTGAGAACCCTTGCCAATATTTTTTTTAATTTTTGAGTTCCCAATATCACTCACACCCGGTTGAGATTGGGCATTCTCAGTTTTAGGAGGAGGAACATACGGATTCGCGCTTCTATGATAGCAGTCTCCCTCATGATTTTGCTCTCTATTGCCCCATCTCTCATTTCGATCAGGACACCCTTGTGTGTCACGGTTCCTCCAACCTTGGTTCTCTTCACTTGGTTGCCAAGGGCCTTAATTAGTCCCTTGGTACTTGAGTTGAGAACCCCCCATTTGATTTACAATATATTGGAACTTCTCCTTGTACCTTGGTGGCAAAGATTCCCCCTCAAAATGCATTGGACCTTGCATTCACAAAGCATTCTCAACTTTAGGCTCGGCTCCTATCATATGCTTAGTCATTAACTCCAATTGAGTCATCATTTTAGCAAGATTTTCATCTCGCTCTTTATCTCTTTTCCTCATTTCAGTTGTTAAAAAACTAGAACCAGCATCATGTGAAGATATATTTGTCTCCCTTGTATTCCACGCCCAATTCATCTTCGTCATCCTGTCCAAGAGGGCTTTAGTTAGACCGTGAATCTGGTCCATAATTGATACCCCAGCTAGATTATTGGTGATCAATTTATTGATGGAGTCTAGGGCTCGATAAAAGCTTTGAAGTATCACTCCATCGGGAAGAGCATGGTTAGGACACAGAGACACTTTCTTCTTGAATCTCAGCCATACTTCATGCAAAGGCTCACCCATCTCTTGCCTAAAGTTTGTAATATCATCCCTCAGCTGCAATATCTTTGAGGGAGGGAAAAAGTGATCCAAAAATGCTTCTTTCAACTCTTGCCACGAGGTGATGCACCCGGAGGCAACTCATCCAACCACATAGTTGCTTCTCCCGTTAGGGAAAATGGAAAGACCTCAACCTGATAGACTCTTAGCTTATATTAGTTTTGTTGAAAGGTCGGAAAATCACTAGGAAGTTCCTCAAATGGAGATTTTCATCCTCACTCAGTTTACCCCCAAAGAGCCCTTTCATTTGCAATAGGTGCAACATCATACTAGTGATATGAAACACCGCATTACCCACTATAGCTAGTAGGCGAATGGAACCTGCGATCTCATGCATCATGGGATTATTCACTTCATTTTCCATATTTCCTTCCACTGAGTTATCTCCTTCTTGTGAATGTTGGCTCATATGAATTCACCCTAGATGACAAACATCAATAACAATGTTAAACTCACTAAGATGCAAGATTAATACAAATTAACAAACAACTCAAGGATATCAAGTGCTAGTCCCCAGCAACGACACCATTTTTTATAATGCTCAAACTACACTCCTCATTTGGAGAGAATGTAAGCGATCATTGTATAAAAACAAATAACCCGACGAGTATCGGGGTCGAATCCCACAAGGACAAGAGAATGCTTTGCACAAAAGTTGTATAGTGAATTTAATAGATTCGCATCTAAGCAATGAAAATGTAAATGTAAATTTTGGGCGAAGTTATGGCAAAAATATTGTGGATTCTAAAATTAGCTAACCAAGAGAGCAAGATAGCCAAAATTGAGAAACAATAATGAGCAAAGGCTAGAGGTGTGGTGCAGATGGGATGTCAATCAAATCGAAATTTACTAGATAGTCAGATTATTACTAATATGTGTAAATAACCTGGGAAAAAGATGGAGCCCGATCTTTTTCAACCAATTGGGGTCCTTATCCTTGAGTCCTTTCGAATCTCAAGGCACAATTCAACTATTTCAATATGGTTTAGATTAGGGGCTGAGCTATTTCTAGCCATCAACCTCTAAAAGGATTATGATCATGGGTTTTGGATATTCTAGCCCAACCCCAGAGAATCAAATTCCAATCCACTATTAAATTCTCCTTCATTACTTAATTTGAGGAGAATTCACTCCACATTACCCATATTTACAACTATGATAAATCAACTATAATTTGAGGAGAATTCAATAGATTTATACTAATCAAGTAATATCAAGATAAATCTAGCAATACCCAATCAAATTAAACACGCACACCTCTAGCTATAGATTTAGCTACTCATAATTAGGAAATACAAGAGCATATTCACTAATAAACTCAATAATTTTATTATTAGGAGTAATCAAAATCAAGCTCACAATATTTCTACAATAATAGTTATACCTTGCTGAAGAAGAACATGACTGTAAAAAGCAATATTCAAGTATTTCTTTCTTCGCCAATGGAGTTCTTTCTCTCTCAAAAAGTAAAGGGAATATTCAATGATATCTTGAGAGTAATTTCTTTCTAGAATATATACAAAAATATGGCAAACATTCTTCTCTTTTTTAGGGCTGGATAATTTTTCCCTTTTCAGGCGCTCCTCACTTGCGATGAAACCGGCAGTTCGCCGATTGCTTTCACTATGGTCCAGTGAAGTTTTAGGGCCTTCCGATGATGCTTTTGGCAGTTCATCGGTCTACATCCACAAGCTGCCGGTTGATTTTATCAATTGTTCAGCAAAGTCCAGCACCTTTCGGAGATGGAACTGGTGGATCATCAATTGCTGACCGCGAGCCACTGATTGCAGTTTCTCATTAAGCTAGTGGTTTCCTATGGTTGACCAGCATTTCACCGATGTCCTATGGTGGTGCACCAGTTTTCACCTGAATTACATTCTTTTTACTCTACAATCTGAACTTCCCAACCAACGAAAGACTCGACGGGTCGTTAGGTGGTACGACGACTCGTCGCATGCACTCCTCATCACCATTAGAAGTTCGACCCTTTCTTCAACTCTACATAGTTGATGAATCATACCACAACTTGTGGGGTGACATCATGACTCATCATCCCATCCGTCACGCACCTCTGAAAAATCCTCCTGATTCCAACTGTGCACAACCCAATGAGCAACTCAATGACTCGTTGGCTACTACGACGGTTCGTTCCTTAACCCATTACTATTGTAATTCCTTTCCATTTTGCTCCACTACTACATACTTAACGGGTCACTTAATGATTCGTCATGTGACTTAGCGGGTCACCTAACGAGTCTTTCTATGACCTGGTGTAGATTTTTTTATATTTTTCGCTCAACCCTCGGGTCTGATCTTAGGGATTTTTGAGGTACTACAGAGGGACTCAATGATTCGTCAAGATACTTAATGAGTAGCAAGGACTCATCTTGAATAAGGTTAGTAGAAGTTCTAAAAAGAATAAATCCAGTCCCAGGGGTGACGATCCACATAATGACTCGTTGCCTCAGCCAACGAGTCATTCCTTGAGGCATTACCAACTTTGAAGGCATTACCACTACCAAACCTAAAAACCTTTTCTGTTAAGGATAGGTTTTGATTAATGTACATAAATACTTTTCTTAGATTTCTTTTACACGTGACGCAATTATTACGCACTTTTTACTATTTTTCAAGTACAAGAAACATCTATGTTGTTTTAAATGATAATATATCCCGATCTATAATGATAGATGTCCTATGACCTATCAAATTAAAGGTATCTAAGTCTAATTTTCAGAACATCAAGTTGCTCGTCAATCAGAGTTCGGAATAAAAAGTTATAGGTATTTTACCGAGGCACTGTCAAGCAGTTACATGGCCCACCACCCCACCTCGTATATATTAAGTGTTAAAGTATTATATTTCATTTCATCCTTAACCCCAAAGGAGCTGCTTGTTTAGAGAAGTATTCTCTCTATTTTCCATTAAACAATTCAAGGAGAAGTAAGAATAAAACATCAAGCCAAGCTCCACCAAACACAAGCTAAATGAAGAGGAATATTTGCAACATTGTGTGTAGTGTGTTGGTGGCTGTTTTTCTGTGTTTTAGGCAGGCTGGTTGTTGCATTTTTGGAGTGAAATCAAGATATCTAATCCATTTTATTAGTAGTTGAGTAAAAGCAAAAGGTAAGAGTTTATAGTTATTTAATTTTCTTAAAACTAAGCTAAAAACTAGAAATCAAAAGCTAAACTAGGTTGCCATTTTGGGTGCAATTTTATTGAAGGTTAATGCCCATCTTTGGAGGTTGGAACAACTGTATTTTGCTGGAAATATACTCATTTTATGGTCGAAATTAATCACAAGAAAATATAGATAAGTTCTCCCTTTTATTTCCCTTTAAAAAGTTAAGGAAACAAGCTAGAACAAAGTGTTGAAATATTTCCTTGTTTGGTTGTGTTGATTACAGAGGAGACTTTGCCAAAATTTTTCTGGCAGTAGTTAACGAAGTTAAGTCTTTGGAGCCTAAAGACCACATTCGAGAATGAATGTTCCCAAGGTGGGGGAGGATGTTAGACCCCGTAAATCTCCATAGTACGATCATCGTGTGCGCATGTACATTGAGAATTTTAAAATATGAAACACCCGGGAGGTGAGCATACGAGCGCGTTATAAAACGGATGGGGGTCGAGGCCAGGAGGCCGGCACGCTGGGCGCCGCGTCGCGCACCCTTCCCTAGAGCAGGCAGCACTGCATCGTGTCTCCAATGCAGCCCCATGGGGGGCATGCCACACACCCCCCGGTCACCGCTGTTACACCTTGGAATTTTTTTTTATGATTATTTGATGGTTATATGTCATAATAAGGGTATTATTGGTTGTATGTTGTCCGTAGGTGAGGAGGGAAACATGTGCAAAGAGAAAAGCGAAAAGTATGTGAAGTTTGTAAATAAGGGTAAACTTTAAATGGACATATCTCCAAATATATAATGATTCA
>JACEIK010000691.1:183001-224415 GCA_018107945.1 Datura stramonium
ATATATGTTCCTTAGTTAAGTTAAATCATTTACATCAAGTATCCTTCGATCAAAAATAGAGAACCCTATGATTTTCATCAAATTTCTTTCGAATTACGTCGTCAAACTCCATCAAAATACAAATTTGCCTTGGGTAACGAGTCCTAGGCCTACGAGGAGCATTGCGCAGAGTTATTTCATGAAAATTCACTCGGTGAGCCAGAACCCTGTTGAGTAAAGGTTGTTCGAATTGCTTCAAATTGAATCCTAAACGGCCACAAGCATCAAGTAAGCATTTCTCCCCTCTGAACTCTCGAGAAATTGTGGGTTTTTGATCGAGTTATGCGGAGTTGAATTATGGTTAATATTATTATTAAAAGATATCATTATTTGCCGAATTTAGTATTGAAACTAGCCCTATTCTCTCAGCATAAGGACTGCAGTTGAGTGGAACCACTGCCTAGATATTGAAACTAATCAGTTAAATGAGAATCGACATTCGAGGTATGTTAAGGCTTATTCCTAAGGCAAGTTATTCTCGTCGTATAATGATATGACTCATGTTTTTGAACGTAGACAACGATCCTTCATGTTGTAATTAGCTGATATCAATAAATTATGAATACATATGTTGTGGCTAGCTGCTAGAAAGCATGTTAAGAGTATATTACAGTATCCCTTGTCAGGAAAGAAAATGTTAAGTGTGACTTACGCTAGAAGCGTCATAGAAACTCCTAAGCCTTATGTTCATTGTGTTAGTAGAATTGTTGTTTTACTATCATGCCTAGGCTTTAAAAGTTTGTGGATAATTGTTGGGCCTGAGTTAGTAAGTTGAATAGATAGGTGCAGCCGGACAATGTAACTATCAGTTTGGCGCATGTATTGTCAGTAAATCTCGCCTAGAGACCATGGGCGTTCCTTGACGCATCCAGGGCCAGAATTATGTTAGTATGGTCTTACCTTAGAGTCAGCGGCATCAGAGTTGCCTAGTGAGTTAGGGGTCAGTTTTCAATATAGTGGCTACTGCCAATCACATTCAGTTTCAGTCGACGCGATGCTTATCGTACAGGTCACTCAGGGCACCACCCGAGTTGTTACCAGTTTGATAGAGTAGTAGATACCCTAAGAAGGAAGCTTTGTTAATAGATAGATACGGGACCAACGCCCCGACCTACTCTTATAAGATACTCAGGTATACGTTGCCAAGAATGGTTAAGTCCAGATAACATACCCATGAGGTTAGGAATCGCCTAGAGAAGGAATATAAAATCTAAACAGACCAAGTTAGTGTCTAAGGGACTAGAACCATAGTGTTACGCTATTACCTCCAGATTAAAAGTTATAATAAGCTGCCTATAGAAGGCTAGGTCTGACTGCTCAGGAGCATATCCGATTAGTAGCAGCCCACAGTTGATTTACGTAGAGGACAAGTATTCTAGAGTAAGTCTATTAGGGTTAGCTGCTATGAATAGAATTAGGACAACAGCGATGACATAGTAATCCTCGTCAGAGTTAACCCTAGTTTGAGTGGGTTTTCCTTACGACGTGGGTTTTGGGATGTTGTAGCCTATAAGGACATGCTTGTAGAGGCAGTATGATGTATGAAAGGATCAGATTGAGGCTGTGAGGGTCGTATTGAGTTACACCTAATAGAGGTCGTGAGGGTCATATCCAGTTAGAGAAGATACATTATGATCCATAGTCGAGCCAAGGCTCAGGATCTAGTTACAACAATTACATTATGATCCATAGTCGATCCAAGGCTCGGGATCCAGTTATAGTAGTTTCACTATGACCCTCAGTCGAGCCAAGACTCGGGGTCCAGATGCAGGCGGAACGCAAAGTTAATCGACGATAAAGCTTGAATTTTTGACTTGGTAAAGTAGAAGGGTCTCTCTATACACATATATTTTCTTTATAGAATGATCTATCTAATTAGACTGAATAGGATTTGAAGAGCGCCCTCTTTTTGTCATCCCTGCAGCTTTTTAGATTTTGTATTGAACGCATGATGGCTCAAATACAGTTATAGTTATTGGCAGAGTCTACGGGTACCAATAGGGGTATATAAACTGATTGGCACCTGTCGAGGCTTATGAGGGGCCCAGTTAGGTTATTCTGTGTTTCTTGTATCTTCCCAATTTATGGGGGCCAGGTTAGGTTCTTGTTTGTATATTTGTCTGTCAGCTAGCTTATGAATGAATAATCATACATTTTTAGCTCATATACATGTAGTGATTTACCACATGCAGGTTATGGATAAGAAAGCGTACAGGTTAACTTCTGGCCCTTACTACTGTTCACTTTCAGTTCTTTATCAGTTTTAATCAACTTATGTTACTGCCTTACATATTAGGTACATATTGTATTGGTGCCCAACTATGGGGCGCTGCGTACTTGCCTACAGGTTTAGACAAACAGAGTTTAGGACCTCCATTAGCAGCTGTCAGAGTCAGTATTTTGGCCAGCTCATTTCATTCGGAGTTGCCAGATTGTAGAGATTATAGTCTTGTATTTGTATAGCATTTGGGTAGGTTGGGGCCCTGTCCCGACCTATATTATCATTCTTAGAGGCTTCCAGACTACAGTCTTCAATTATTTAGTTGTTGTTGGCCTTGTGGGGAGCCCATGTATATCTTATTTTACATGTTGGCTATGTGGGGCCCAGTATAGCTGCCTACTTTCATTCCTGTTATAACTAGACAGCATGGTGATCTTGTCGGCCCGCATAGGATCCCTTTTAGTTCTATATTGGTTGGGTTAGTTGTTTTCTTTTATAGGTGTTGCGTGGCCTTGTCGGCTCGAGGCTGTGTTTACAGCTAACATATAGCAGTTTATTTTCCTGATTATGAGTCACTGGTAGACACCGGTGGTGGTTGTGCCCAGCCAGGTCAGCCCACATCCTAGTATGGCATTAGGTGCTAGTCATGCCTCCCAAGGTGGGGCGTGACACCTTAGCCCTGGCAAGGCATTGGACGGCTCTGCCCGCTTAAGTGTAATAGTCGGGACCACGTAAGCTCTATTGTGGTAATGTCGATTATATGACGAGTCTCCCATTGTTCCTCATATTTTCAGTTATGCATGTTCATCAGTCACGATAATAAGTTTTCAGCAGGTTTGACCCAATGTTCAGTTTTACTTATGAATAATCATTTTCAACTTTGAGTCATTCGATTCAGTTATGATATTCAGTTATGTTTAAGTCATGTTTTCAGATAATAGCATGCAAGCCCTATTCTAAGAATCTTATGATGAAATGTTTTATGATATGCATGATCTCGGTTTTACTTACTTAGAGGTTTTAGTTACCTTGCATACTCGGTACATTCCACGTACTGACCGCATACTCTATGTTGTATCGTTTCATGATATAGGCCCAGACATTCAGGCTCAGTCCCCCTGCTCTGATACCAAGTTTGTCATGCCCTATCTTGGGAGGCACGACTGGCACCTAATGCCACACTAGGATCTGGGTTGACCTGGCTGGGCAAAAGCACTATTGGTGTCTACCAGCAACTCACAATCAGGAAAACAAACTGTTACATCTCGGCTATAAACACAACCTCGGGCCGACAAGGCCACGCAACACTTGTAAAAGAAAATAGCTAACCCAACCAATACAGAACTAAAAGGGATCCTATGTAAGCCGATAAGACCACCATGTTGTCTAGTTATAATAGGAATGAAAGCAGGCATCTATACTGGGCCCCACATAGCCAACGTGTAAAATAAGACATACATGGCCCCACACATCTAACAACAACTAAATAACTGAAGACTGTAGTCTGCAAGCCTCTAAGAATGAGAATATTAGTCAAGAAAGGGCCCCGACCTACCCAAATGTGATACAAATAAAAGACTGTAATTTCTACAACCTGGAAACTCCAAATGAAAAGAGCTGGCCAAACTGCTGGCTCTAAATAACTACTAATGGAGGTCCTGAACTCTGTTTGTCTAAACCTGCAGGAAAGTACGCATCGCCCCATAGTTGGGCGTCAGTACAATATGTACCGAATATGTAAGGCAGTAACAGAAGCTAATTAAAACTGATAAAGAACTGAAAGTGAACATTAGTAAGAGCCAAAAGATAACCTGTATGCTTTCTTATCCATAACCTGCATGTGGTAAATCACTACACATATATGAGCTAAAACTGTATGACTATTCATTCATAAGCTATAGCTGGCAGACAAATATACAGACAAGAACCTAACCTGACCCCTATAAGCCAGGAAGGTACAAGCAACACAGAATAACCTACCTGGCTTCCCATAAGCCTCAATAGGTGCCAAGCAATCTATATACCCCTATTAGTACCCTGTAGACTCTGTCAGTAACTGTAACTGTATCTGAGCCAGCTGAGCTCCTTAATTGTATTTGGAACCCAAGCCTTGGCTCGGCTGAGGGTCATAGTGTAACTACTGTAACTGGATCCCAAACCTTGGCTCGACTATGGATCATAACGTATCTATTGTAACTGGATCTCGAGCCTTGTCTCGACTATTAATCATAACGTATTTGTTGTAATTGGATCCAAAGCCTTGGCTTGACTATGGATCATAATGTAACTGCTGTAACGGGATCCTGAGCCTTGGCTCGACTATGGATCATAATGTATCTGCTGTAACTGGATACGGCCCTCGTAGCCTCTATTGGGTGTAACTCAATACGGCCCTCACGACCTCAATCTAGTCCTTTCACACATCATAGTACCTCAACAAGCATGGCCCTATAGGCCACAACATCCCACAACCCAAACATCATAAGGAAAACCCACTCAAGCTAGGGTTAATTCTGACGAGGGTTACTATGTCATCGCTATTGTCTCAATTCTATTCATAACATCTGACCCTAATAGGCTTACTCTAGAATACTTGTCCTCTGCATAAATCAATTGTGGGCTACTACTAATCGGATATGCTCTTGAGTAGTCAGCCCTAACCTTCTATAGGCAACTTATTATAACTCTTAGTCTGGAGGTAATACCGTAACACTGTGGTTCTAGTCCCTTAGACACTAACTTGGTCTATTTAGATTTCATATGCCTTCTCTGAGCGATTCCTAACCTCGTAGGTATGTTATCTAGACTTAGTCATTCCCGACAACCTATACCTGAGTATCTTATAAGAGTAGGTTGGGGAGTTGGCCCCGTATCTAGATATTAACAAAGCTTCCTTCTTAGGGTATCTACTACTCTATCAAACTGGTAACAACTCGGGTGGTGCCTTGAGTGACCTGTACGATAAGCATCGCGTCGACTGAAACTAACTATCACTGGCAGTAGTTACTATATGGCAGACTGACCTCCAACTCACTAGGAAACTCTGATGCCGCTAACTCTAGGGTAAGACCATACTAATATAATTCTAGCCCTGGAGGCGTCAAGGAACGCCCACGGCCCTTGGGCGAGCTTTACTAACAATACAGGCGCCACATTGATAGTTACATCACCCGGCTGCGCCTATGTTGTTCAACTTACTAACTCAGGACCAACAATTATCCACAAACTTTTAAAGCCTAGGCATGACAGCAAAACATCAATTCTACTAACACAGTGAACAGAAGGCAGAGGAGTTTTATGACGCTTCTAGCGTAAGTCACACTTAACACCTTCTTTCCTGACAAGGGCTACTACAATATATTCTTAACATGCTTTCTAGCAGCTAGCCACAACATATGTATCCATAATCTATTTATAGAAGCTAATTACAACATGAAGGATTGTTGTCTACATTCAAAAAATGAGTTGTATCATTATACGACAAGAATAACTTGCCGAAGGAATAAGCCTTAACATATCTCGAATGTCGATTCTCGTTTAACTGATTAGTTTCAGCTTATAGCCAGCGGTTCCACTCAACTGCAGTCCTTATACTGAGAGAATAGGGACTAGTTTCAATATTAAATTTGGCAAATAACGATATCTTTCAATAATAATATTAACCATAATTCAACTCCGCATAACTCGATCGAAAATCCACAATTTCTCAAGAGTTCAGAAGGGAGAAATGCTTATCTAATGCCTGTGGCCGTTTAGGATTCAATTTGAAGCAATTCCGACAATCTTTACTCGGCAGGATTTCGGCTCACCGAGCAAATTTTCACGAAATAACTCCATAGAAATGCTCCTCGTAGGCCTAGGACTCGTTACCGAAGCTGAATTTGTATTTAGATGGAGTTTAACGGTGTAATTTGGATGAAATTTTATGTAAATCGTAGGGTTCATTGTTTTTGATCGAAGGATACTTGATGTAAATGATTTAACTTAACTAAGGAACATATATATATATAGCTGGGTGAAGGTCGGGGGGTGTGCAATGCGCCCTCCATCGCATTGCATTAATGGCGCGACGGGCCGCTGCCTGCGCTAGGGCAGGCTTCCTCAGCCCCCGTCTGTTTTATAACACGTATGCTCACCTCCCTGGCCTTCTCCCGGGTGTTTCATATGCTAAAATTCTCAATGTACATGCTCACACGATGATCGTACTATGAAGATTTACGGGTTGTAATATAAGGACGCTACCATAATATTGATATCAAGTTGAAGGCCCCTTGGGGGCAAGGGAGGTCCTAAATAATATGAACATACTTACGTTGGCACGTAGTTCTGAGGCATATGGTTGACTAGCCCTTAGCCTACTCGGTGCTAGACACTAATCCCAAAAATATGCTTATGCTTTCCATCGTTTTTCAATGAAGCTGACCATCATCTAGTGATGAAGCTGAATCATGACATGATATACATATTCTGAAAACATAACATGAAGAGCCTTGGCTCAAACCATACCATAAGTTGAACAAGAGTGGGAGTCTAGACTCTAAAACCATGTGGCAAACTAATAACATGAAATTTAGATAAATCTTGAAACATACTTGATCACATGGGCTTGTCCAATACTTAAACATGTTTGAAATAGACTTTGATTAATCAAAACATGAACATAGACATGAGTAATTCAAAATCATACTTTCATCATGAACATCTTATCATAACTAGAAGCATAGATCATAATCTCATTTTTTCATGAACTTCCGTAGATGGGTATCTTATTTGTAAAACTTTGAAATCATAATTTGTAATTGAAAATATTATAAAACATGTCGATAAATCATAATTCAACATTAGAAACAAGCAGAGAATATCCATGATAGATACTTAGAGAATTCACAAGTTGAATTAAAACCCCATAGATTCATCAACTTAGAAATCACATGAAATTTAAGAGGGGTTGGGCATGGGAGTGAATGGTTACGCCCGTTCATAATCCTACATACATGGAAAATTCTGATTACACAACCCTCTTAAGTGCCCAAAGGAAATTTGGGGAAGAAGTTGATGAATCCTAAGCTTGATCACCCTTAGAAACTACTAGGCTTGCATGCATGGAGGGAAATAGGCTTAGAATGAGTTAACCTCTCTTAAAACACACTTGTCTGAGCTTAAAACGACGTAGTTTAGGCGTTAGAAACTTAGAAATTAAGAAAAATCCCTTAATAAATTCGAAGGAAAATACACACTGCCAGTGACTCGTCGTCAAGGACCACAACTCGTGGTCTACTCTCGTTGCCAATACTGGAAGCATATCATCACTGGTCACCACGAGGGACACCACAACTCGTGGTGTACCCGACGACTCGTGGTGACTAGTCGTTGGAAGCACTACTAAACCTTCAACATCCAAGTCAAACTCTTGACCACAGCCAACTTAATGACTCCTGGTGCTGACCAAGACTCGTGGCTTCACCCCTGGTCAATCCCCAACCCAAAAATCCAACAAGACCTTCCCTTCTCCCCACGAGTCACCTAATGACTTGTGGTGCACCTTACAGGTCACTGGATGATTCGTCCTGTGACATGGTGCAGAAAATCATGTATTCTTCATTCAACCCTCGGGTCTGATCTTGGAGCTTTCAGGGTATTACAACATCTCCCCCTTGGGAACATTCGTCCTTGAATGTGGGTAATTTACATACTAGAAAGCAGAGAAATGCAACCATCATACAAAATACTGGACATTTAGAGCTGGAAACTAACCGAGTGATTGACTCCAGACTGAATCTCATGACTGAACTGAATTCATGAATTATACATACATACATTGACATGAAAGAAACTGGGGCAAGTGAACTGAACATGAAACTGAATAGTGTACTAGGGAGGAAACTGATACCTCAAGCTGAAACTAAGCTGGAAGGGAATAGATGCAGGTATTTAGCCATCATAGCTGCTTCGGCTTCCCACATAGCTCCCTCAACATGGTTCCTCCACAAAACCTTAACTGAGGCCACTTCTTTATTTCTTAGCTTTCATACCTGATGATCAAGTATTTCTACCGGAACCTCCTCATAACTAAGGATATCCTTCACATCTACGCTCTCCACCGGAACAACCAGAGCTGGATCACCCAAACACTTCTTTAAGAGCGATACATGGAAAACTGGGTGAACTGAAGCTAATTCTGAGGACAACTCCAACTCATAGGCCACATTGCCAATATGTCTCACAATTCGGTATGGGCAACCGTAATGAGGACTAAGTTTCCCCTTCTTTCCAAATATCATCACTCCCTTTATGGGAGATACCTTCAGAAACACCCAATCATCAACTTCAAACTCAAGTTCTCTCCTTCTCACATCCGCATAGGACTTTTGATGACTCTGAGCTGTTTTCAAATTTTCCCTTATAAGCTGAACCTTCTCCATAGTCTCGTGAACCGAATATGGACCTATCAATGTAGCTTCACCGACCTCAAACCAACCAATAGGTGATCTACACCTCCGCCCATAAAGAGCCTCAAACAGAGCCATCCGAATGCTGGAATGGTCCAACTGCCTTTGAAATCAATCACACATGCTCTCAACATGTCCTCAAGGGTCTGAATGGTCTGTTCAGCCTGAGCATCTGTTTGGGTGGTGAAATGCTATGCTAAGCTTGACCTGAGTACCAAGTCCCTTCTGAAACGATCTCCAAAATTGGGAGGTAAACTGAGTACCTCTATCTAACAAGGGCACTTCATGTAACTACTGTATATACAATTTAGCATAATCCTCCGCTGAATTAATAGTTTTGCTCGGTAAAAAATGAGCTTCCTTAGTCAACCTGTCTACGACAACCCAATAGAGTCATACTATCGGCGAGTACGAGACAACCCCATAATAAAGTCCATATTGATTTACTCCCACTTTCAAGTAGGAATGCTAAGGTCCTGGAGCACACCTCTGGGTCTTTGATGCTCAACCTTCACCTGTTGACAATTTGAACACTTGCCACAAACTCTATTTTGTCTTTCTTCATGCCATTCCACCAATAGACTTCCCGTAGGTCACGGTACATCTTGGTGGCACCTGGATGTATAGAATACCTAGAACCATGATCCTCATGCAACATTCGCTTCCTCAAGTCATCAACTCCCGGTACACATAAATGACTTTGATATCGTAGCACACCATCTCCCCCTTGGGAGAAGACCTCCACCTTTTGATTCTGAACGGCTTCCTTCAACTTTACAAAAATAGGATCCTCATCTTATCTGGATTTGACCCCGGTCACCAAGGAAGATTCTGACCCATTTTGAACAATGACACCACTATTTGTCGAGTGAGCAAGACGAACTCCTAGTCGTGCAAGCTGATGCACATCCTTCAGTAACTCTTTCCTCTCCTCATTACATGGGACACACTCTCCATAAGAGCATCTGCCACCATATTTGCCTTGCCCGGACGATAAAGGACGCTTATATCATAATCTTTAAGAAGCTCCAACCACCTCCTTTGACGTAGATTTAGATCCTTCTGGGTAAACACGTATCGTCGGCTTTTGTGGTCCATAAACACATCTACATGGACCCCGTACAGATAGTGTCTCCAAATCTTCAAGGCAAGTACTACCGCAGCTAATTCAAGGTTGTGAGTCGAATAGTTCTTTCCATGGACCTTCAGCTGCCGGGAAGCATAGGCTATAACTTTATCATGCTGCATTAATACACAACAAAGGACGATCCTCGAGATATACCACAAACCCATTGGTACCCTCAGGTAGGGTCAACACTGGTGCTGAGGTGAGTCGAGTCTTTAACTCTTGGAAGCTCTTCTCACAGGCCTCTAACCATTGAAACTTTACTTTCTTCTAGGTCAACTTAGTTAATGATGCTGCAATGGATGAAAATCCTTCCACAAACCTTCTGTAGTAACTGGATAAGCCCAAGAAACTCCTGATATCCGAAGGACTCATCGGTCTAGGCTAATTCTTCACAACTTCTATCTTCTAAGAGTCCACCTATACACCTTCGCTTAACACCACATGACCCAAAAATGCTACTGAGTCTAGCCAAAACTCACACTTGCCGAACTTAGCATATAACTGGCGATCCTTCAAAGTCTGTAGCATCACCCTCAAATGAGCGGCATGCTCCTCCTTGCTCCGAGAGTATATGAGAATCTCATCAATGAACACGATCATGAACATGTCCAAATATGGGTTGAACATCCTGTTCATCAAATCTATAAAAGCTGCAGGAGCATTCATTAGTCCAAAAGACATAACTACAAACTCATAGTGACCATACCGAGTCTTGAAGGCTATCTTCGGAATGTCACTCTCCCAAACCCTGAGCTGAGATACCCGGACCTGAGGTCTATCTTTGAAAAGCATTTAGCACCTTGAAGTTGGTCAAAAAAATCATCAATCCTGGGGAGGGGATACCTGTTCTTAATAGTGACCTTATTCAACTACCGGTAATCAATGCACATCTGAAGGGAACCGTCCTTCTTTCGAACAAAGAGAACTGGTGCATCTCACGGGGATTTGCTTGGTCTGATGAAACTCTTGTCTAAGAGATATTTCAACTGCTCCTTCAACTCTTTTAGCTCACTAGAGCCATTTTGTAAGGAGGAATAGATATAGGTTGCGTATTGGGAAGAAGATCAATAACAAAACCAATTTTTCGCTCGGGATAAATTCCCGATAAATCATCTAGAAACACTTCAGGATATTCACACACTACAGGAACTGATTGGATAGTTGGGGTTTCGAATGTAACATCCTTAACCCTAACTAGATGGTACACGCAACCCTTAGAAATCATCTTTCTAGCCTTAAGGTAGAAAATGAAACGGCCTACAGGCACAACTGAACTACCTTTCCACTATAGGACTGGCTCACCTGAAATTCAAAACTCTACTGCACGGGTTCTACAATTTACTGAGGCATAACATGCATGTAGACAATCTATGCAAAAAATAACATCAAAGTCTATCATAGCTAGCTCTACTAATCTGCTGAGGTGACTTTCTGAAGGACTGTAACAGGACAATTTCTATATACTTGTCGAGCTATAACTGAATCGCCGACTGGAGTAGAGACTGAGAAGGGTTCTAATAAGATTTCGGGACTAACTCTAAAACTACTAGCAACATAGGGCGTCATAAAAGATAAAGTAGCCCTTAGATCTAACAATGCATATACATCAAGGTGGAATACTCGTAATATACCAGTGACTATATCTGGGGAGACCTCCTACTCCTGACAAGATGCTAGGGCGTAGAATCTATTCTAGTGCTAATCACCACCTGCACCAGTGGATGCACCCTACTGAGTTGAGCGTGTTGTGGGGCTACTAAGCTAGTGGCTGGGCCTCAACCCCTATCATAGCCTTGTCTGGCTACTAGACAATCTCTGAGCATATGTCCGGACTTCCCATACCCAAAACAAGCACCTGAACCGGCTAAACACTGATTTGTGTGTCCATGGCCACACCCGCCACACTTTGGGATGCTAGACTCTATGGGTCTGCTCCCCTGACCTCGAGAGCCTGATGCTCGTCCCCTCTGGCCGCGCCTAGATCTAGATGGCACACTCGCTGCTAATGGCGCTGGGATTATGATCTCTGGTGGGATTGCTGACAGTGCCCACCACCAGGTCTTTGCTGGGAGAATCCAAAGCTATCAGTCCTGACCCTCTTGGCCTCTCTCTCCCGCTCACTCACCTACATCGCCTCCATCTACTGGGCGTACAACACTATCCATGAGAAATCAATGTCCTAATGAAGTATCGCGGTCCAGCAATCTTTGACCAAATAGTCTGCTATCCCATGCACGAACCGACTCACTCGAGCCCTATGGTCCGCCACCATCTCAGGTGCATATTTGGAAAGGCGGGTAAACTCTAGAGAATACTCCTGAACCGTCATATTGTTCTATCTCAAGTTCACAAATTCTGCTGTTTTGATCTCCCTCATCTCACGGGGGAAGAACCGATCCAAAAACGCGGTACGGAACTCATCCCAACCAATAGGCTTGCTCCAACCGCCCTACCATTCTTCCACTGTCTGAACCAAATATTTGCTACCCCTTCAGCTGATAAGAGGTTAAATCTGTGCACTCCTCCTCAGTCACCCCCATGACTTGGGTGATTTTTTGAATTTCATCAATAAACTCGTGGGGGTCCTCGTCCACCTTCGACCCAAGGAACTCTAGAGGGTTCATCCTCAGAAAATCTATAAGTCTCGCCACTGCCCCATTCCCATTCTGAGGGACATGCGCTACTACCTGTTGATTTACTTGGGTGGCCAAAGCCTGAGCTAGCATTTGTATGCTACCCTAAACTCAGCGTGGGCAACCTGCTCGGGTACATCATCCTCAGGGGCTGGTGGGGCCTGTTGGTGCCCATCCCCATTGCCATTCTCAGGGCTATTTCCATTTCTGTTTCTTTTTCCATTAACTCGGCGAGGAGGTATGATTCTACAAATGCGTATAGCACGAGTTAGAAGGATAGAGAGACATTTCATCACATAACATAGATCATGAAAGAAGGGAAATTTCCTAAAACATTTCATAGCCTCTTCGTCATAAGTGTGACGTGCTTCACACCCATGAAAAAGACTTTACTTAACGCGGTTTTCAGATACCCCAGGACACTTCAAAAACCTAAGACTCTGATACTGAGTTTGTCATGACACGAACATAGGCTCGAATCGAGACACGGGATAAAGAATCCCAAGAGGCTCCAAGTTAACCCATGGCATGAACATAACATCTAATCTCAACATTTTAAATGCAGAAATCTAACATATAACATAACGGAAGTATGAAAATCTGATAACATCGAATAACTGAATACATAACACAAGTCTGAAGCTAAATACATACTATGTATGATAAGCCTCTACTATTGACGAGTTGATGGGATAAGATCCCAACTAACTCACTAAAGTCTGAAACTGAAAATACTGAATATAACTGATAAGAAGGGCCCTCAAAAGATGAGGACACACCAACTCTGACTGGGAGATGTTAATATTGTAGATCTGGCTAGCAGCAGGACTGAGCCTGAATGTCTAAGCTTGTATCATAAAACGATACAACATAGATTATGCGGTCAATACGTGGAATGTATCGAGTATGCAAGGCAAGTAAAACACCTAAGTAAGTAAAACTGAGATCATGCATATCATAAAACATTTCATCATA
This sequence comes from Datura stramonium, assembly GCA_018107945.1. Taxonomy (NCBI): domain Eukaryota; kingdom Viridiplantae; phylum Streptophyta; class Magnoliopsida; order Solanales; family Solanaceae; genus Datura; species Datura stramonium. The sequence goes on from JACEIK010000691.1 coordinate 196,448, forward strand.
AGATTTTGATAGTAGGGTTGCATGCTATTATCTGAAAACATGGCTTGAACATAACCGAATATCATAATTGAATCGAATGACCCAAAGATGAAACTGATTATTCATAAGTAAAACTGAACATTGGGTCAAACTTGCTGAAAACATATTATCATGACTGATGAACATGCATAACTGAAAACATGAGGAATAATGGGAGACTTGTCATATAACCGATATTACCACGATAGAGATTAAGTGGTCTCGACTATTACACTCAAGTGGGCAGAGCCATCCAAAGCCTTACCAAGACTAAGGACGCTACCATGATATCGATATCAAGCTGAAAGGCCCAACTCACAAGGGAGATCCCAAATAATCTGAATATACCTACGTTGGCACATAGTTCTGAGGCATAGGGTTGACTGACCCTTAGCCTACTCGGTGTTAGACACTACTCCCAAAAACATGCATATGCTCTCCGTTATTTTTCAATGAAGTTGACCATCGTCTAGTGACGAAGCTGAATCATGACATGACATACATATTCTGAAAACATAACATGAAGAGCCTTGGCTCAAACCATACCACAAGCTGAACAAGAGTGGGAGTCTAGACTCCAAAACCATATGGTAAGCTAATAACATGAAATTTAGATAAATCCTGAAAACATACTTGATCATATAGACTTGTTTAATACTTAAACATGTTTGAAATAGACTTTGATTACTCAAAACATGAACATAGACATGGGTAATTCGAAATCATACTTTCATCATAGACATCTCATCATAACTAGAAGCATAGATCATAATCTCATCTTTTTATGAACTTCTACAGATGGGCATCTTATTTGTAAAAATTTAAAATCATAATTTGTAATTGAAAAATATTATAAAACATACCCATAAATCATAATTCAACATTAGAAACATGCATAGAGAATACATATGATAGATACTTAGGGAATTCACATGTTGGGTTAAAACCCCATAGATTCATCAACTTAGAAATCACATGGAATTGAAAAGGGGTTGGGCATGGGAGTGGATGGATACATCTATTCATAATCCTATATACCTGGGAAATTCTGATTACACAACCCTCTTGAGTGCCCAAAGGAAATTTGGGGAAGAACTTGATGAATCCTAAGCTTGATCACCCTTAGAAACTACTAGACTTGCATGCATGGAGGTGAATAGGCTTAGAATGAGTTAATCTCTCTTAAAACACACCTATCTAAGCTTAATACGACGTAGTTTAAGCCTTAGGAACTTAGGAATTATGAAAAAAGCCCTTAATAAATTCGCAGTAAAATACACATTGCCAGTCCCAACGAGGGACTGGGCGACTCGTCGTCAAGGACCACAACTTGTGGTCTACTCTCGTTGCCAGTACTGGAAGCTTATCATCACTGGTCATCACGAGGGACACCACGACTCATGGTGACTAGTCATTGGGAGCACGGCTAAACCTTCAACATCGAAGTCAAACTCTTGACCACAACTAACTTAACGACTCGTGGTGCTGACCACGACTCGTGGCTTCACCCGTGGTCAACCCCCAACCCAAAAATCCAACAAAACCTTCCCTTCTCCCCACGAGTCATGCACCTCATGAGTCACTGGATGACTCGTCCTGTGACCTGGTGCAGAAAATCCTATTTTCTCCATTTCAACCCTTGGGTTTGATCTTGGGTCTTTCGGGGTATTACGCATATATACTTCCATACAATAAAATATTTTAGTACATTTTGACACACAAAAAAAATGAATTATAGAATATAACAAAATTTACCATGAAAAAAAATACGTCAGTCAAATGTCCAACCGTAACATAGAGATTTCACATACATAATTTTTCTCTGTGAAACTATATCATCCGTAACATTCAAATAAGTGATTCAAGATTTTATTTTAAGTTGCTATCAAACCATAAACCAGTACAATAACAATATTTGTAATTATGCATACTGAATCTTGATACATCTAAATTCTACAGTAATAGATATCCAACATAAGTGATAGTTGGACATATCTTAATAGCTTACTAGCAATACCTTTTTTGAGAAGTTCCAAAGTAAACTGAGTGAAAAGTCTTATAACCAATCTTTTGAACAACTTTGCCTCAATATATATATATATATATTAATTTCTCAAGAGTAGAATAATCGTGTTGATAACGTGTTATAAAACTAAGTAAGAAAATAAAAAAACATAAATAAGAAAGTAAGTATACAAGAAATATAGAGAGAAAACAGGTTGGAGTTTTCTTATTCTTCCATGTGTGTTCAAGTATATCTAATATGAATCCTTATGTCCCTATTTATAGTTTTCACAGAGGCATACAAAAGGTTGTCAGTAAAATGATATTAACCTTTGAGATACCGGAGGAGGTTATGAAGGTGTAAGGTTTCAAGAATAATGGTAATGAATAGTGGAGGTTATCTACGTAATGAAAGGAACTAATGGAAATAAGTAGTGAAAGATAATTACGTTTGTATCGTGGACATTTAGAGTAAATATATTTTACAACAAAATGGTTAATATTTTTAGTATATACACCAGTTAGGGGTCATTTAGTACCGGATTGTATAGATAAAGTTATCTCATGGATTCAGATAACCTATGAGCTTAATTATTCCACCATATATATGGGATAACTTATTCTATTATTTTAGTGCAGATGGTGAAATAAATAATTCGGGGACCAACTAATACCCCTAATCAAACATAGGATAAAATAATTCTACATTTTATCTCAAAATTATTATTTATTATTATTTCTCATACCAAACAAGAAGTGTGAGGAAAGAAAAAGAGAGGGAAAAAATTAAATGGCAAAATGAGGAAAGGAAAAAGAGGGAAACATGAAGCAGCCCTTGATTAATTTGGGATTACCTCTCTCTCGTCGGCTCTTAAAACCCCAACACCGGTCTTATCCCTACCATTCTCTGCTCTTAACTTTCTTACCATGCCACTGCTCTCCATCTCCCAATTTCATGACTAGATAACACCTTCATCCGCCCTTAATTATGTATGCTTCTTCTTCTACTACTACATTCTTCACTCTTCAGAATCCATTCTTAAATCGCCATAACCATTCCAATTATCGAATCCGCTCAAAAAAGCTCCCTTCCCCCGAAGCAGATAAACCCAAGAGTCCTCTGCGAATTCCTATTACTTCAGCCCCAGCTAGACTCCTAAAATGTTCAATCACCAAAAATGACACAATCCCACTTATCTATAATGACCGAAGCCCTCTGAAACCCATTGTAAAACCTATAGTCTACGCATTATTCTCTATTGCTTTTGGATTGTGCCCCTTTCTCGGGTTTCAATTCCCTGCTGCTGCTGTTCCGCCCGCTGCGGCAGCTGAGTTGATACAGAAAACAGAGAAAGATAAAGGGAAAGATGTGGATGATACTAGACATGAATATTCACATTGTACTAAGAGATTGCTAGAGACGGTCTCAGGGTTGCTTAAAGTGATAGAGGAGGTGAAATCTGGTAAAGAGGATGTAAAATGTGTGGAGGAAAAGCTAAAGGATGTGAACATGAAGAGGAATGAGTTGCAAGAGGAGATCATGAGTGGTCTCTATGTGGAGTTGAGATTGTTAAAGGCCAATATAAATGCCTTGATCAAGCATTCGGAGGAGATTCTTGATGCAGTGCAGAAGATTAAGAGAGAAGAGGAAAGTTTATTGAAGAAGGCTAAGAGCAATGAAAAAGATGCAGTAGTAAAGGGAAAACTTGCACAATTGGATGAGGAAGTGAGACGGAGTGATGAGGAATATAATGGTGTATGGGAGAGGATTGCGGAGATAGATGATGAGATTATGAGGAGAGAAACACTTGCATTGAGCATTGGTGTGAGGGAACTTGCATCTATTGAGAGGGAGTGTCAAATCTTGGTTAAGGAGTTTCTGAGGAAAATGAGGCTGCAAAGTGTCGAGAGGTAAGGCATATTAGAATTTTAGTAGCTCATACATGTTTTTTGATGTATCATAGTGCAACGTATCTATGGTAGCAAAGCAGCTCTGCTTCTGTTAATCTAAACGATGGATATTGGCATGAATTTGGAATTGAGCTTTATTATTTTATTTGAGCAATCCGGTTCAGGGGAAATCTTGGGAAGGAACTGCCCCTTTGCGCATACTAATTTAGTTGGCATCTAAAACATATGGATCTGTTATGAGCTGCTTGTTTTTCTTTCTTTTTAGGATTTAACCTCCTAAAATTGCTTTGGTATTTTCCTGGAGTACGTCATCTAGACATTTTAATGCTTAGTTCACTCTTATATTGCCTAGAATTTTAGTTCCATCTCCAATTGTACTTGTTCCTTGGTCAGCTAATCTACTTTATGCTGGTGACTAGATAATTGACATTTAGCATGTTATTCTTGTAGGCTGTAGATATCCTTTTGTTCTTAGATAAGGTTAGTCTTGTTTACAACTATTTGCAACAAAACTCATTATATTGTTTGTGAACTATATTTTTCCAAATCATTTACATTGCTGTATATACTTGCTTGTCTTTGCAGCGTGCCTAAAGACACTCTCACCAAGCTTTCTAGATCTGAGATAAAAGAAGAACTGCAAGCTGCTCAAAGACATTTGTTGGAGCAGATAGTTCTACCCAATGTTTTGGAAGATGAAGACAATGTACTCCTTTTTGATCAAGACTTTATGATTTTTGGTCAGCGAATAGAACAAGCAGTTAAGGACTCAAGAGAGATGCAACGGAATCTCGAGAGTCGTATTAAGAAAAAAATGAGGAGATATGGCAATGAAAAACGTTTTGTTGTAAACACACCAGTGGATGAAGTTGTCAAGGGTTTCCCTGAAATTGAATTGAAGTGGATGTTTGGAAACAAGGAGGTTGTAGTTCCAAAGGCCGTTAGCCTCCATTTGCATCATGGTTGGAAGAAATGGCGTGAGGATGTCAAAGCTGACTTCAAGAGGGATTTGCTGGAGAATGTTGAGCATGGTAAAAAGTATCTGGCTGAGAAACAGGTAGGTTTTGCTGAAATGCTTAGTTCTTCCTGCTTATGCTAGGTAGTGCAATCACCCACTTCTACTTTTACCTTTCTATTACTATCAGCAGTTTGATCATCTATCAGTAAATTAATCATCTTGGAATTCCCCTTGTTGCTTATTGCTATCCATAGCTTATCCTTTCCTGTGTAGTAAGAGTTACTTTGTATCTATTTAGCTGGTGTTTCTCAATGACTGATTTAGTCTCATATTTTGGACTTAAATTTTGTGATCTAGAAGTGAAAGATTCTGCATCGAGTGAGGGGTTTATACATTATAGATTGTGGGATGAGATAGTCTCATGGATAAACAGGTGCCTTTTAGGTGGGATGAGATGGTAGGATTTAACAAACTACTTGCTATTACATTTCAAGCATTTTGAATGACTTGCTCGTGATATGGCCCAAACATACCGTATATTCTGACCACGTTACATCCTGTGACCTCTTCTTTGGCATATGTTCAGGCATCCCACCTTTTGAAGAAGAAAGTTGCTGCAAATAATGAAATGATAATAAATTGGTATGACCAGTCAAAAAAAAAAGAAAAAGGAAAAATGTGTCAGTTTCTAGCAATTGCATCCTCTATAATCACAAGCAGCTACTTATATCGAAACTTGATATACTGTTGATTGACGAGATGAGCAGTGGAATTAATGATAACCTAGAAGTTTGGAGATAGACCCTAGAGTCCAAAAGTTTCAGGTTATGCAAGACTTAAATAGAGTACCTGGAGTACAAGTTGAGTAACATAAAGCATGAGGTGGAGGTGGAAATGAAGATCAATGCACAAGTCATACCCAAGAGAGGGCGCTTCAAGTATCTTGGGTCCATAATCCAAGGAGACGGGGAGATTGATGATGATATCTCACATCGTATTGGAGCGGGATGGGCGAAATAGAAGCTCGCATTAAGGGTATTGTGTGATAAGAAGGTGTTGCCTAGGCTTAATGATAAGTTCTACAGAGTGGTGGTTAGACCAACATTGTTGTACGAGGCAGAATGCTGACCACTCAAGAATGCTCACATTCAAAAGATGCATGTAACGGAGATGAGGATATTCAAATGAATGCGTGACCATACTAAGAGAGATGATTAGGAACGAAGTTATATGGGGCAAAGTGGGAACGGCCTTCATGGTAGACAAGATGAGGGAATCGAGACTGAGATGGTTCGAACATGTGAAGAGGAGGTGTGAGAGGTTGGCTGTAGCAGGAGTTACGAGAGGTAGAGCTAGATTGAAAAAGAACTGGGGTATTAGATAAGACATGACACAACTTCATGTGCTTTGTTATCTATATATTTGCTATCGTTTTTTTTCTTCTTGCAACCTTGCTCCAATTGACTTCTCTTTTGAGTCGAGGGTCGTCGGCTCTATGTGAAACAACCTCTCTGCCACAAGGATAGGGTTTAGGTCTGCGTACATCTTACCCTCCCCAGAGGCGGATTCGGGATTTAAAACTTATGGGTTCAACCTTTTCAAATTTTAGGATTGAACCCAATATATTTTAAAATTTATGGGTTCATGTCTATTATTTATTATAATTATAATAAATTTGACACATAAATTTATATCAAAAGTTATAGGTTCAATTGAACCCATAGCTTGTACATTACCTCCGCTTCTGCCCTCCCCAGACCCACTTGTGGGGTTACACTGGATATGTTGTTGTAAGTTTTCTTCTCTAATCTTTCAGTTCTATTTGAAAACTATATTTTCCCATAGTGATGCCATTGCTTTTCTCAGTGCAAGATACCATGCCCTACCAATGGTGGGATCTGTTTTATAATGATGTCCAAATTCTTATTATAGGAAAAGATCCTCTTGGATCGGGATAGGGTGGTGGCAAAATCATGGTATAATGAAGAAAGAAATAGGTGGGAGATGGATCCCGTGGCTGTTCCTTATGCCATGTCCAAGAAGCTTCTTGAGAGTGCTAGAATCAGACATGACTGGGCTGCCATGTATGTTATGTTGAAGGGAGATGACAAAGAATATTATGTTGATATCAAGGTATGATCCTCTATCTGCACAGTGAATTCTCTTTTTGATGTGAATGTAATTGATTTTTAACCTCGTCGTTTTTATTTCAGGAATATGAAATGATTTATGAAGATTTTGGAGGTTTTGATGCCTTGTACCTGATTATGCTTGCTTCAGGTATCCCAACTGTGGTTCAGCTGATGTGGATTCCTTTCTCAGAACTGGACTTACGTCAACAGTTTCTCTTGGTTACAAGACTCTGTCATCAATGTCTAAATGGATTGTGGAATCTGAGAATTGTTTCATGCGGAAGAGACTGGACTTTGGAGCAAGTCAGAAACATAAATGATGACATTATGATGATGATTGTTTTCCCTATTGTGGAATTTGTCATTCCTTATCGGGTATTTATCATAGCCCGCGACTTGACCCTGGTTTATTATTTAATCTTCCTCGTTTTTAACTGTGTTTTCAGAGCAGTCTCTTGCTGTTGTGGTGTAGGTGAGGATGCGGCTGGGTATGGCTTGGCCAGAGTATATGGATCAATCTGTTGCCACAACGTGGTACTTGGAGTGGCAATCTGAGGCTGAAATGAGTTTCAGATCAAGAAAACAAGATGAATTTCAGTGGTATCTCTGGTTTTTTATTAGAACTGCAGTATATGGCTATGTATTGTATCATGTGATATGCTTTATGAAGAGGAAAATTCCACGACTTCTTGGTTATGGACCTTTAAGGAGAAATCCCAACTTACGGAAGCTGCAGAGAGTGGTATAATTACCTTCTCGACTCAGTTATGCATCTAGTGTCTGGACAATTGTATGTTTTTGTTTATGCCATAATACAGAGTGCATTCTCTAAGAAAGTGGGCCATAGCTTCTTTGCTATGATTGTCTTAGTTATNCTAGTTTATGTGACCCTATATTTTATTTAGCATGTTAAAAAATATGTTCACTTTCTAAATCTAGAAACAGATTAACTTTATTCTTCATTTTTCCCTTAATGAAAAGCTTTTATAGCCACACACACATTATAGCATGTTTAAGACCACAAATTTCGGAAGTCCTATAGCAACACATATTATGGCATATTTAATACCACATGTTTCAAAAGTCTTCATTTCCTTCTTAAACTTCGTGCCAAGTCAATTAGGGTTACATAAAATGAAACGGAGGGAGTAGTATCTTTACTGCAAAAAACTTTCATTTCTTTTCTCTGCTGTTTCGTACTCTCTCCAAACATCGTGCTATTTTTTTGTTCTATTACTAACTCTTCTGTTCAAGTGGTTCTTTGCAAAAACTTATAGGCTATGTCACTCCTCTTTAATATATATAGATAAATGTTTATGTAGCTTTTATCAAGGGATTTTGTTTGATCTTTCATCATTGGATGTTACTTAGATGTAGTTGAAGCTTGAATTTAATTATAAAATGTGTTTATAATTCATCCAAGGGTGTGGCCTTGTGGTCAATGAAGTGGGTTGAGAACCATGAGGTCTCTGGTACTCTAATGGAGACAAAAACACTAGGTGATTTCTTCCCATTCGTCCAAGCATTAGTGGATAGAGTTACTCGATACCTGTGCTGGTGGGAGATAGCAGGTACCTTGTGGAATTAGTTGAGGTGCGCGCACGCTTGCTTAGACTCCATCATATAAAAAAATGTTAATTCCAAATTTTAGGCTCCAATATGGAGAAAAACCTAGTTCATACCAGTGAATTCTGCTGATATTTAGAGTACTGGAGATCTTTTGTGTGATGTTATCTCTGTTGTCACCTTTGAACAGGAGTATATCTTCTTCAGGCTCATTAAGTATTTCTTTTTCTTTTCTTTCTTTTTCTTGTTGTTAATATATCAAAAGGGAAAGATAAAAGATGGTAGACAAGTTGTTTGGAGTCTTTTGTTTCGATGATAGGACAAGAGCCTATTATAGTCGAATGATTGAAATACAAGAATTGTATTATGGATGCATGCAATGTGAAGGGACAAACAAGGATTTTGATAAAAGGTTTCCATACACTTGTTTTGTTCATGTGATCAAGGGTGAAATAGAAGAAAATAAATATCTAAATCATTAAACAAAAAGTTAGTTCAAACAAGATGAATTAAAATCGAAAAGGTGGGAAGAAGCTGGAAGTCAGGCCCAGAGCAGAGAAAGGTGGAGGATCATCCCAGCTAGCGTATGGTGGACTTGGAAAGAGAGGAACTCAAGGTGTCCTGAAAATATAGAGAAGGGCATGCAGTAGATTAAGTTGAATTGCATCTTAATTCTGTGTTTTTGGTATAACCAGATATGGACTAATGATCCTGTCTCTATTATTGATGTTCTAGATTCATTATAGATATAGGATAATAGGTTTTTGGAAATAGTGTATGTAAATAGAGAGCTAGTACAACATCTGTCTTATGTTGTTTTTAGTTATGATATATACAAAGTTACCAATTTCAAAAAAATAAAAAAAAGAAGAAGATAAATTAAAACCGAAAACTTGAGGTGTGGGAAAAGCAATGGAGAAAGGGGGAAGCAATTTAGGGGCATATTAGTGATATTCTTTGGGTTTTTTCCTGGAGGGGGGAGGTCTGCATCGATGTTGATATAAACAGGATATTCCGTTTCCAGTCAACCAACTAATGATAAATGTGAGGCTAGTGTGACACATTTTATCTGCATGTGGAGGCTAATACAATGTATCCTAAGGCTTAAGCTGCCTGGCCACCCTTAGTCCTATGGTTGACGTTTATATTCTTGTTCTTCCTTTTGATCCATTTACATTGCTATTTTTCTTCATCCTCAGAATCTGTCTAGTACTGAAAATTATAGTCATCTGGTGCCTTCTGAAATTTTTGGTTTCTATATTTCATGTCATATTTCCTCCACTGCTGTGTACTTAATTAGCTCCTCTGAGATTGCTGAAAAATGTATACTCTAGATATTCTACCATGTGTCCTTTCTGTAATGTGAGGATTCATCATAAGAGCACAACGGGAAGAAAATGATATGTATAGGAGATACATATCACTTGAGAGTATGTTTTATACATTAGCGCTTTTACAGTAGTTTTTATGCTTTCTAGGAATGGTTTAACTTTATGAGATTTATACATTTAGAAAATGTACAATCTAGTATTTTTAATTTATATTTGCATTATATTGGCATGAGATAATTTAAATGGAGTAACATAGTCAGTGAGGATTCATATAGCCTACCCAAACTTGTTTTGGACTGAGGCTAAGGATTCAAATTGCTGACCCGCTTGTTTGGGACTGAGGTTTAGTTGTGTCCTTTTTGCATTATTTATTGTCCCTCTAAATTGGGTGTCAGTTCTGGTCTTCTGGGGCATTCTATGAGGAACTTGTGCTGCACCACCATTTTAAATATCTCGTCACTATAAGTATTTTTGGAATCTCTAAAATGCGCTTTTAAAATTGAAACGTGTAACAAGTTTCTAGAATCCCTAAAAGGAAGAATGGGGTACAACTCACCTGTTATGGGGACTTGAGCAATTTATAGAGGATATTTTGAGCATTTCCTTGTGAATTCAAAGGATTCCAAACCTAAAATGTATTAAGATTACGGCCCCCAAAAAATTCCTCTACTTTATTTTCTTTTGGATGGCAAACTAATGAATGGTGTTAGAGTGTCCCACATTTGTTGAGGAAATGTGTTGTCATGGTATCGGAGTCCATTTTCTTGTCACGGTATCAGAGATAGACCCATCCTTATTATTGTTTCCCAGTGTTGGGTGTCCGCTTCTTATTTTACCATGCTCCAAATGTCCAATCCTGGGTGTGCGTAGATGTGGTAGAGCCAAGATTGTCCTTCTTTAGTTGAGGTAATGGTTTGTTATCTCCTTTAGTGGTCTTGGAAAATTCTTACCTCATGTTCTAGCTTGAAGTTGAATTTGGCTCAAGGTCCATTTCTTTAACACATAGTTTGTCTCATATGCCTATTAAGATTAATTCCTGCTTATCCCAGTATATCAAGAAACTCTTAATCAAAATGATAGTCTAGTCTAGCTCATATCTTTGCTTTTCTGCAAAATGTTTCACAATTCAGGACAATTTTCGTCCAAGGACAATTTCCTTGAAAGATTGTATGTGGTCAACTTATATGTTTCTGCATGAATCATTGCTAGCTAACAGCTTACAAGTAATTCGTACTTGTTGCAGTAATTTCAAGTAAGTTAAGTTTATGCATAATAATTGTTATAATTTGCTGCAGAAAACATATTTTAGATTTAGGACAAGGAGAATAAAGCAAAAGAGGAAGGCTGGTGTTGATCCAATTAGTACTGCTTTTGATCAGATGAAGGTTTGCACTTTTGTTCTTTAACCATGACAATGCCTTGGTATATTTACTTTTGGTGATCAAACTTCTTTTTGTCTGTTTCCCAGAGGGTGAAGAACCCCCCTATACGTTTGAAGGACTTTGCAAGCATTGAATCTATGAGAGAAGAAATTAACGAGGTTGTGGCATTTCTGCAAAACCCTCGCGCTTTTCAAGAAATGGGAGCTCGTGCCCCTCGGGTATGTTACTGCAAATGATGTTTGATTGAAGCAGAATTTCTTAGTGTAAGATAGTGGTGAATATGCTTTCCTCTAAGAGGTTTGCTTCCTTACTAGTGCATTTATGTGTAGATCTTTGTGACTATAAAAAGGCACTTACAGTATGTACCTACTACTTGACAGTTATACATGCATAGACTAATAGATTAAGGGCCTTCACTTTCTTATGAAGAATTCAGTCATATGGTTGTTTAAATATCTTATGCAGAGCTAAGTCCAATAAGTGATAAACCTGTGAGAAAGAATGACGTTGAGGAGAAACTATTTCTGGTGTAATGCGTTCTGATGTTTAAAATGAAGGTTATGGTCTCTTCAACAATAATCATAATCTCTCTGGTCCTACTAGAAGGGTTCTTAACTTCTTACTGTAAATTGAAGTCAATTTATGTAGTCAGTTAAGTTCAGTGGCTTTTCTATGTGCAGAGTCAAAGTCATTGTGCTAGATTGACATATATCACCTTTAGACTCCAATTGATCCTTTTAAGTCCTCATGTATTGTGTTAGTTTTATCTATAAGCAAGCTTTTATTTCTGATACTGGTGCAACTAGATTCAGCATCTGCCTAATGGCGAAAGGAGTATAAACCACACCAACTTGGAAAGGCTTGGTCAACAACATATAGTTGCAATATATGTGCAGTCATGCCCTATGTTAATAACCTTCCATGAAATCAGTAAGCAAACATTGTTGATACTATAATAAGCATTCTTTGTAATATATGACCATCTACTGTAAGATTAATAACGGTTCTTGTAAAAGGTTACAACCATTACACCATACATGTCATGGAATATGTTGATATAATTACCAGCGCGTCATCCCTATCAAAAAAAAAAAAAAAAACCAGCACAGCATTGTTCGTGTGTGTGGGGTTGAGTGTAGGTGCATATCCACAACCTATGTGAGAGCTAAAATGATGCTTTATGCTTGCACTAAGTTCTATTTCATGTGTGATATGCCAGGGAGTTCTTATTGTAGGACAGAGAGGAACTGGAAAAACAACCCTGGCTCTGGCAATTGCAGCAGAAGCTAAGGTGCCACTTGTTGAAGTTAAAGCCCAGCAGTTAGAGGCTGGTTTATGGGTTGGCCAAAGTGCATCAAATGTTAGAGAGCTGTTTCAAACGGCACGTGATCTGGTCAGTCTGGTTTCTTTGCATATTTTATTTCTTCTCCTTACAATTTCCAAGGTGTCACCTGCATCTTCTTGTCTTTATTCTGAGATCTAAAGTAAAAAAGAAAAAGAAAGGAAAATGGTCTTGTTGGAAATGGCTGCTGATATAGCATGGATAATGGATAAAGACACATTTCTCTCTGCACGAACTGATAAAAGTTGATAGGTTTGCTTACGTGCATGTTTTGGTGGAAAGTAAAACCAGTAAAACATGCTTATCTTAGACTGCAACTCATAATTAATTTTATGCAAGACTGATAATAAGAAATTTGCAAAAGCTTACCTGTAAAACTTTTTTGTGGCTTAATGTTATGATCTTTTCTTGACTGACCGAGTCTTTTACAAATAAATTGAGGAGAAGTCAAGAATACTGGAGGAATAATATAGAGTATCATGTCAAGGAACACATCTGGTGCATTCTTCAGAGCTGTTTTCTGTAGTGATATCTGCTTACTTCATTATCCTGTTCAGGCTCCTGTAATCATATTTGTGGAGGATTTTGACCTCTTTGCTGGAGTCAGGGGGAAGTTTATCCACACTAAAAAGCAGGATCATGAAGCCTTCATCAATCAACTTTTAGTGGAACTTGATGGGTAAGTGTGTCCTCATGCTTTTAACAAGTTTAGATATTGCAGCAACAGAAAAGCATCATCTTGATGTAAATCATTCATCAGGTGAATGACCTCGTATGGCTATTGTTGAGTTGCCCAACTCATCTTCTATAATAGCTATGACTGCTTTTGATGTGAAAAGGAGAAGGTAGGTTTGACATGAGGACTGGGGCTTTGATTCAGTGGTAAGGACAAAATATTGGATGTGGATAGAGCGCATGTCATCTTGACATGGAGTCCAATACTTAAGTGCGAGCAGGGTAGAGGGGAAGCCATGCTTCCTCGAGTTTTGAACATGTGGGTCAACTGATGTTGTGCTAGCTGTTCACAGGGGATTTCTCGGTTGTCAGAAGAAAAAAACAGACTGATATGATGTACTAGCTGTTAATTCTTCTATAAAGCACCCTTATTGGTTTTGTAGTTATTCTATATTTTCAACTTTATCTTCTTTTACATTGTTGAGTTGTGTCTACCATCTTATATAAAAGCTCAAAATATTAAAATATTTAATTTGCTTAAATTAGGCTTAGCATACAGTTTCGCATGTGCGAACCTAATTTTTTATTTTGAGCCAAGCACGTGGTGATATTTTGTTGATGGATGGTGGTGAGACTCGAATGTAGGACCTCTGTGACTGTGATATCATATTGAGTTGTGTCTACCATTTCATCTAAAGGTTTAAGCTGGTAAAAGAAGCAAGAAGGCAAGTTAATTGTTTTAGGTTTGCAACATACATCTACAATGAGGTATGTCTATTCTCTCTGGTGAATATCTTCACTAGTTTCATGACAAAAAGTTAGATGGAGTTCAAATTTTGTTTTCCAAGTGAACAATCTAAAATGACAGACAAAATAATGCCTAGTAAGATTAAATATTAGTAATCATTTAGCTATGGGAAATTCTCAATTGAATTTCCTTAAAACGAATTGTAATAATAAGTAAATGATCTAATTGTTAAAAGAATTATTCTTACATTGGTCATTACTCCTTTTCTAGTCTTTTATCATCACATCCTATTTGAGAGGTGAATGACATTGGATCAGTTGCTCAAGTTCTGAATTATAGGGCTGGGGCTCTTTTGACTACATATCTTGGAGTACTGTTAGGTTTTTCAAACAAGAATCGTATGGTATGGAATTTGGTTCTTTATAGGGTCGAGAAGAGACTACCAGGATGATAGAAAAGATATTTGTCCAAGGGCGGAAGGAAGTGCTTATGAAGAGCACATTATCAAGCATGCCCATTTACTACATGTCCTTGTTTGGCTCCAACTTCAGTTTCTGAAAAGTTGGAAAAGATTCAGAGAAATTTGGGATGCAACGGGATGGTCAAGAAAATTTCACTTGGTTACGGTGGGAGACTATCACATTTCCAAAGAAATGGGGAGGCTTGGGAATTAAAGGTATAAAAGTTTTTAATAAAGCTTTATTGGCAAATGGTTGTGTAGGTTTGGGGTGGAGGTACAAGCTTTGTGAAGGGGGTGATAGTTGATAAATATGGGATTACAAAAGGGGGTGGAGAACTGGAGATATCAGTTTGTTGTTCGAGTGTGGTTTATAGAGGAATATCATGAAGGAATGGGATCATTTTTGGGAAAATATCTTATTCAAGGCCAGAAATGGGAGGAGAATATTTTTATAGGGACATAGCTGGTATTTGGTCATACCATTGAAAGGCTAACTTCAAAGTTTATACGAAATATCTTGGCAAAGAGACTTGACAATTCAACAAATTAAGGGGATGCAGGGTGGAGAAATTTTTTCGAATTTGAGATTTGGAAGGGGATTTCAAGATTGGGACGCGACCGAATTTCAAAGATTATTAGCCTTACTTCATAGGTAAATCAATCCGGTTGATAATCTCGATAATTGGTGGGAGAGCCTCGAAAATGATGGAGTGCTCTCTGTGAAGTCTTTTTCATGAGAAACTTTTGGTTAGGTAGGAGCTTGTTTTTCCATGCAATGCTACATGGATTCCAAGTGTGCCATGGAAGGTGTATTTTTTCACTTGGTTAGCCACTAGAGGGGTCATCTTGACAACACAATCTTAGAAAGAGGAGGGTTGTCTGGGTCAGTTGGTGTTACATGTGTAAGGAGGCGGGTGAGGACATGGATCATCTTTTTCTACATTGCGGGCTAACCATGAGGCTATAGTGGGATATGTTTAAGGGGTTTGGCACCCCATAGATAATGCCTAAAATTGTGAAAGAACTGATGTTCTGTTAGAAGAGCGGGAGAAGGAGGAGAAGACGAAAGGCTTGGAACGTGGTTCCACTTGTGTTAATATGGGTAGTTTGGAGAGAGAGAAAAAGAGAGCTTTTGAAGGAGTAGAGTCGAGTTTCTCTCCGCTGAGGAATAGTCTCCATTCTCTTATTTTCTTTTGGTGTAATATGAAAGTTCCTTGTTGTATAAATGATTGGATGGAGTTTGTAGAAAATCATGTTTTGTAGATTCGTCACCTTTTAGTATATTTCTTATATATGGCCAGTTTGGCCATTTTTATAAATGAGAATACATTTACTTGATTAAAAAAAAAAAGAAGACATAATGTTTTTTCTTTTTCTTCATCATCATTCTGTTTTTTAGGTAAGACTTTATGTCTTGCCTATTTCTTTGTGCTGTTGACATGCATTCTCCATCACTATTTTAGATGTATTGATGTAGTTTATACCTATACCTTGGTTAGAGTCTCATGTGGGTTAATAGTATTGTCTGTAATCCCTCACGTCATGAACTGATTTTTGGGTTGTGTTTGGCTCAAGGTTCATTTTCTTAATATGTTATCAAAACTAGACCTATCTCTAGTGTTGGGTTACTTGATGTTAGGCCGCAATGTTGTAGTCCATGCTCCATATGTTGTTCAATCTTGGCGTGTGTGGGTAAAAGGGTTAGAGTCCCACAATTGTTGAGGTTGGATTGTAGTTTCTCTACAAGATCTTGGACAATTTTCACCTCATGAGCTAAATTTTGGTGTTGAGTTAGACCAAAAGTTTATTGTGTTGAACCTTCCATGTTGATAAACTGATAGTAGGAAATTTATTCTCCTTTACACAATATTAAAAAATAAGGATGAGTAGAAGAGAATATGTGCGTAGGAATTTGGTGGAGCAAGTGGAGTATTATAAATCATGTGCTTTGGTTTGATGAAGGAGAAAGTTAGAGAAAGTGAAAAGGAATTTAGGTGAGCCTTGATTGGCGTGAGTTTGTGGGCCCAATTAAAAATTGTTTTCCTTTCTCTATTGGGGATTGCTTTCTAGTTCGTGGGCCCAATTGAAAATTGTTTTCCTTTCTCAATTCTTCGACTTCTGCATGCAGCAAGCCATAATTTAGGTCTTAGAAAGTGTACTATCTGAAACATTATTTTTATATGGATGGATTTCTTTGGGTATCAAAAATATTTCTTGAAGATGGAGATTAATGTAATTTATATTTTGGAAAATGAGGCTAATCAACACTTACATATTAGTAAATTCATGTTCTTGTTGGTGCTCAGAGGATCTGTATTTTTGTGAAAACCTATTCAAGTGTCTGCAAAACTTGCAGGCCTGCAAGTGGTGTCACTATGATTTAAGGAATGGTAATTTGTTACCAGCAGGAAATAAACTTGTCACACTTGATTTTGCTTAGGACAAATAAATTTTGAACTCCCCTTTTGTTGTAGTATTCCTCTATCCCAATTTATGTGTCATAATTTTCTTTTTAGTTTGTCCCAAAAGAATGTCATTCTTCCTTATTTAGATACAAGCTAACTTTAAACTTCTCATTTTACCCTCACTGAGAAAATATATAACCACACAAGTACTTATGACTTGTTTTACACCACAAATGTCAAAAGTCTTCCTTTCTTTCTTAATTTCTGTGCCCATCCAAAGACCCCCACATATATTGGGATGGAGGGGATAATAGTTTTTAGATAATATATTCAAAACGTTTATGTTGCAAGCAAGGGCATCAGTTTTGTACTGGATCTTGTTCTTCTAAAGGATTCTCACATATTATAAACTGTAACTAGGATATACTTCAGGTCATTGTTAGTTGTAATTGGTCAAATTATAATCTTACTTGAATGAAATAATTGCATCTTCATGTTTAGTTTCTTACTGTTCTCTCATATCATCTTATGTTGCAGGTTTGAAAAACAGGATGGGGTGGTCTTGATGGCTACTACTAGAAATCTCAAGCAAATCGATGAGGCCTTGCAACGTCCTGGTCGAATGGATAGGATATTCCGTCTTCAGCGGCCTACTCAAGCAGAAAGAGAAAAGATACTCAGGACAGCTGCAAAAGGAACTATGGATGAAGAGCTTATAGATTTTGTAGATTGGAGAAAGGTGCGCTTATTTGGTCTCTCATCTGTGGACTCTCAACTCTTCTTGAGTTCACCAATTCTGACAAAAATTGTCGGAGAATCATATAGGCCCTTCAAGTTTATCGAACTGAAGAGAAGCTCTGGCTACTTAGCTCAGAAAGCAGTTCTTAGACAGGACCTTTCTAATTTGAGAAGTATCTTTGATCATGTGGGGATTGAGAATCAACCTAGATCCTGCATGGGGATGCTTAATTTCTCATGTATACCAAGTTATCTTGACTTGGATTCTTGATTACCTGAACTAGATTTGATTTAAGATTTTGTGGAAGTGTGTCAGCAGTTTAACAATTTAAACCTATATAGTGTTTCTTTGCAAATCTTATGTTGATTATGCTTTGCTTTCTTCTTCTGTTCTTAACTGGTTTAGAAGTTATTGTTGTTATATGTTAAATGCAGTGCAGAAGAGCTTTGTCAATTTTAGTACTGATCTTTTCTAAAACTGCTACTTTTCGCTAACAGGTTGCAGAGAAAACAGCTCTTTTGCGTCCAAGTGAACTAAAACTTGTGCCTGTGGCCTTGGAGGGTAGCGCCTTTAGAAGCAAATTCCTGGACATAGATGAGCTTATGACCTACTGCAGCTGGTTTGCGGTAATTTCTGCCGATGCTAAAATACTACACTGTCTTGTGGGAATACAACTGGGTTTATTGTTGTTGTTGCTAAAATACTACACTGTATCAGCATGTACTTCAAGCTCTTTTCAGCATATATGTCTGCATATTTCCTATTTCACTATTGTTTGTTATGCTTCTATAATTAAGATTTACCTTTTTCACTTTGGAGAATCAAATGGTATTCTGCTGTATGTTATAATTTGGCTTTTCCCATAATCCTTCCACGGCATTTTGTTTGACATAGTTTGCTTTGCATGGCAATACAGTATAAACTACTCCTTATGTAACAAGGGCATATTAAATGAGCTAGTTACTCCTTATGTAATATATGACTTATTATGTGCACTTTAAGAGTGTGTAGGCATCAAGGGAAAAAAACTGAAAATGCAATTGGATCATTTTTTAAAATCAAGAATTCAATTGGATCTTATTTTTGACAAGTTTTAATAATTCTATTACTGATGGGGAAACATCCATTTAAAAGCAATATAACAAAAAGTGCGAAGAATATGTGAAAAGATATGGCTGACTGTGGTCCCTTGACTACGGTTTCGGTAGTTGGAATTTGGAGATAAGTGGGTCTGACTCGGAATCACTAGCCAACATCCAAGAAGAAGAAATTTGCTTTGGAAGATGGACATACAAGGCTTCACGCTCCGACGTGTGGATTAGACTCATTGCCAATGCTGAAACTTTGAGAGGCGCTTTACAACGCTTTGAGGCGAGTCTCCCGTAGTGAGTTTTTGGGGTTTGCTTGTCAGAGGTCAAGGAGCCTCGTGGTGGTGGTTTTCATGCAACAATGACGTAAAAGATTTGGGATTTTTTATGCTCCATACCTAACTAGTCAAAAAGTATTACCCATAAATGCCGACTTTACAAATATTACACTCTTGAAGGGGAGCCTTGGCGCAATTGTAAAGTTGCTGTCATGTGATTAGGAGGTCACGGGTTCGAGCTGTGGAAACACTTGCAAAAATGCAAGATAAGGCTGCATATAGCGAACCCTTGTGGTCCGACTCCTAGACCCTGCGCATAGAGGGAGCTTAGTGCACCAGGCTGCCCTACAAAATATTACACTCCATGCTTATTTAGGATAATATTTATACGAGATACACATTCCTATTGACTAGTAATGTCCTCTGCAGTTCTTCTCCTATTATTTTCTTCCTTGATCAATTTCAACAAGTCCCTAACAATCTCAAACCTTGTTATGACCCCTCTCTCAAATGCACCCACTATTTCCCCTGCCTCTACCAACACAAACCTCATTATCAACAAAAACTTTCTCCCTCTTCAATGCTCATGATCACACTCCCTTGCTGAATGCATAAACGATCCAACCAAATCAAAATATGCCCCTTCTTTAAGGAAGTCGAAGACCCACCATTGAGCTTGAAGCTCTTGAATCAGAAAATTCAACTTGAATTTGTTGTTCAATTCTAATTGTGTTATAAAAAATTGTTTCGAGTACCTTTTGGAAGTTGATACTGTAATTTGGTCGGTTTTGGAGCTTATTTGAGGTGCTTGAAACGGGTTTTTGAAGATCCACCATTGTTGAACTTGAAGCTCTTAAATCTGAAATTTCAACTTGAAGATTTGTTGTTTGATCCAAAGTGGTGTTATAAAATATTGTTTCTTGTAACTTTAGGAAGTGAATATTGAAATTTTGTCGCATTTGTAGCTGATTTGAGTTGCTTGGGATCAGATTTTTGAGTTGAAAATTGAAGAATATCACTGTTGCCTGAGCTGTATACTAGAACTGTAAACAATTTACTTTAACAGTATACAATATATTGCAATAGTATACTGCGACATTATATAGTTTAGTATAGAATATATTGCAATAGTATATTGTAACATCATACAACACTGCAATAGTGTAATGCAACAGTATACTTCAACTGCATATTATGATTCAATGAAGCTATATTCATCACTGGTTGAATAATCGAAATTTCAGTAATTTCTTCTCTAAAGTCGGTCGCTTTTTAGAATATTTGTCTGCACCTTCTTTGAATTACTCTCAAATTCAGTTTCTTTAACTTCAAGCCTTGAAGCTATGTTCTTCGATGGTGGAATAATCACAATTTCGATTAATGTACATATTAAAAAATAAAAACAAGTAGTTAATGATTTACATCTGGAGCGGAGATCTTAAGCCAACTGGGAGGAGTTCTCTTGTAATGAAGAGCCGAAGATGAGGTACCCTTATTGAAACCAGAAACAAAAAGAAAAACAAATAAAAATGGAAAAAGAGAATAAAAGCAAGTGTAGCTTGGAAGTAGAAGTATGGAGTTGTGCATACAACCCATGTCGAAGATGTGAATTGTGCTGAAAGTGAAGGTTCTTCAGTTGAAGAAAGACAAGGTGATTAAGAATGGCATGGAAAAATATTATAAATAGGCATGGGTATTTGTGAAAAAGTCCCTAATGATTTTGACATAGACAACCTTCACAATCACCATGAAAATGCACAGTGGAGATTTTCCTTCTCCCGTACATCACTGGTATGTTGCACAAAGTAGGTTTTATCTCCAAAGCTCTGATGCCATGTGAGAAATAAAGAACACGGATGAGAGCATATATGGAAATGCATGGGTTTAAATCTCACGCTTCTATCTATTTATATACAGGCTTTACACTGAGGATATTTACACCTGTCTAGTATGGGACACTTTACAATATATTCAAACTCTACCTAGTATCTAACACACTCGCTTCCTTTGTATGCTTCCTACATACTATACAACTTAACTTCATTAGAGTGTTTCTGTCATATTCCCTTACCCCTACCTTGATAAAGACCTTTTTGTTCGGATCATTCATCTCCTCCACATCTCAACTAATGATTTTAATATCTATAAATTCTTTACCCTTTTTCCCATCATTCACCTCCCTCTTTTTCCTACCGCTTCCTCATCCTATAGCTCCTCTCATACACCACAATGTTACCCTCCCCTTTTGAGTCACCACTGAAGTAGGGTCCTAGAGTTATATCATTATTTCTTTTACCACAACATCGCTCGACTCTTTTTATATGTTAAGAAAATGGACCTTGGCTTAACTTTGCCCAAAAGTTGAACTCATGAGATTAGGATTGTCCGAGAGGACCAAGACCATATAAGGAGATAGTAATCTATTTCCTCAACTAATGTGGGACATTCTAACACCTCTTCTCTTGCAAGCCTAGGATTGGACATCTAGACTGTGGGCAATATAACAATAGGGGCACAACATTGGGTAATCCAAGAATAGAGATGAGTCAGAATCATGTATGATGTAAAGTAAATGAACCTTGGGCCAAACACAATCTCGAAAGTCAGCTCATAAAATGAGGGTTGCCCATGATCTTAAGGTAAACAATTCACTCTCAACCAATATGTGATATTCTAACACCCTGCACGTCTAAGACCTTACATCCCGAGTGTGGACAACAGAACATGCCGACCTAGTAATACAATGTTGCGGATGGATCTCTTTAATGATCTTGGACAATCCTCATCCATGAGTTAACTTCGGCCCGAGGTCCGTCTTCTAACATATTTCAAGTATGAAATAGAAGAGTTCAATTATCCCATTCTCTTTTTTCTCAAATGAGAATCCAAGAACTCAACATTGATACTTTTCCTCCCGATCAATTGGTATTCCTCTCCCCTTCAATCATTGCTAATGTTTGATGGTTTTCATCCTCGTCCACATTTGCTCCTCTAACTCTATCCTTTTTCCCTACAACCCCCTATATACACCTTATTAAGCCTAGCTAACTCCAACTGAAGCATCTCCTTGGAACATGGAATTTGACAACTGCCCCCTATTATTGCCCTTAAAGGCTTTCCTTGAAGCTCTCCCAACATCCACTTCCTTTCTACAAATCCCGATACCTCCTATCCCCTTGTATTTAGCTGACCTCAAAAGGTCCCCCGCCTATTAGGATTGCTAGCAAACATATTAGAAGCTTGCTGCCTAGGTTGTGGCCTCAAGGAAGAAGAACCCAGGGTCTTACAACCTCTCCCTAAGGGTTCGTTGCCCTTTATTCCCTTTCATTTTTTTTTCCAAGTTTTATTTTGAGCTTCAGGCAATTGAGGGTCTGTGGATTCAGAGAGGACACAAGGTTGTTTGTCCATTCTCTAGGGTTTGCTTCCCGTCCTTCCCTTTCCTTTCATGTTTTCTCAGGGTTTCCTGCTTTCTCGAGCTTCAGGCAGCTCTATTATGGATTTGTCCAGTGGTTGCAATATTCAAAGCCTGTCACTGGTCCTTTCTCATTCTGCTTCGGTAAAGTGTTCTTGCTAGTCAGTTTTTATAGTTGTTAGCAGTCTGACCCATTTTTATTAGTGAACCGGCTGAATCCAGAAATATTAGTTCTGCCATTTCTATTAGATCAGTAGTAATTTGGCCATTTTAATTGGATCTTCAGATAATTAGCCTATGATTTGAATGTGAAGGGATCCAGAAGAAGAGAGAACGTAATTTTCCATTTTGAGGAAGTAAATGTACTTTAACATGAAATAAAAACAGCCTGTAGTGAAAGAACTTTCTAATATTAGACAGCTAACAGTATCCTGAAATAAGCTGTGACAGTATGTCAGGTATGGTAGTTACGTCATGAATTTGATTGTTGGAATTATGCAAATATTTCATTCGATTGGAACTCCGGAACAAAATGCATAGTCTTATTGTTTATCCAAGCCTAACCGTTAAAAGAGGAGAATAAACTTGTCAAGCTATGGCCATCTGTTTCCTATCCTAATAACATGAAATACATAGTTTAGAGGACCAGTATATCTGAGGCTGTACAGAGACACATTATGCTTTGATTCATTGCTTGAAAACTAATGGCTCCCATCTTGCTTCAGGGTGTGTGTTACATAGGTTGCAGCTTCCTATTGTTTCCAGTTCACGACATTATGTGTACTCTTGAATAATTTTGACTGGCGAAATTTACAAAGGTTGCAGATATTGGACTGATTTACGAAAATATGCAATCTACCCTAAAGTTTTTTATAACCATGACATTCAGGATATAGTTATGGAGAAAACTGTAAAAACAATCTCTTAAAGGATGTATATTAGCATCGTCTCCATATTTATTTTAACACCCATTTCGTTAGACAAGCCTCACTTTTTGTTTTAATGTTCACTCCCCATAATGTGAGATGTTTTCTTTATCTATACTGTTATCTGTTGTTCATTTTCATGCGTAGCTCAGCTCTTCGCACGATGCTGCAAAAATAGCGGGGCTTGAACTTCTTGTTGACACATTATCTCCAGTGAATAATTATTCTAAAAGTGTGGAGGGTAACTGGGCTTCTTACATCTTGAAATGAATGTCTCATGGTGTTTATAAAGGTTGTAGTATTAACATTCTCACTTATCTAAGCTATAAATCAGTCTCATGACATAATGTTACAAGCTGAAAGTTCACACTTGAAGGCAAACAAGAAAAGATTCTATGCGTGAGTCTACTAAGAGAAATAGAAAATGGAGAAAATGAGTTGACCATGGATCTCATTGCTCTTTTCTGTACTGGACATTAATTTGTAGATTCTGAGAATTTTAAGAACATGATCAAAAGGCACATCCATGACATCATCATTCTAGTGATGATATACATTAAAGTCCTGAACTTCATGGGAACAAATCTCTTAAAAGTCATTCTTTTTTTAAAACAATTCCCAGATCTTACCAATCTTCTGATGATGAAATCAAGACACTGACACATTGAGATATTTGCAGAGGATTCGGAAGCTGAATTTGATTAAGTTTCTTTGTAAGATGTGGAGTTTTACCATGTTTAGTTACCTTGGGCTGATTTTCAATACATTCGTTTTCTTCTATTGTTATGTATATACTTTGAAGGTTTTTCTGCATACAAAAAGAACTAGCCATTTTTCTCAACTGGATAATTGGTTTTCTGTTCTGCAGACATTCAGCAGCCTTGTCCCGAAATGGTTAAGGAAGACCAAAGCTGTAAAGCAATTTAGCAGAATGCTGGTGAATCATCTTGGTTTGACATTGACGAAAGACGATTTAGAAAATGTTGTTGATCTAATGGAGCCTTATGGTCAAATAAGCAATGGAATTGAATTACTAAATCCTCCTCTTGATGTAAGCATTCTCATTTTTGATTTCCTTTGTCTGTATGCATTATTTGATGAATGATTGGACATCCTGTATGCTACTATATTTCCTTGTCCTAGTAGTAAAGCCATATTTAAGCTTCCTGTTTATTGCCTTTTGGTTTATATGTAAGCAATTTTTAGATCATAAAATTTTATGATGATTGTTCCCCTTGGTGTACTAGGAAATGAAACAAATTTGAAACCTTTCCCTTGATCATAATAGTACAACTTTTCTCTCGTTATCTTTTTGTCTTTTCTAGATCATTAGGGCATTTCTCCTGGAATTATTTTTCCAGGATTCTCAGTTTCCTTCAATCACGTAAGCTGATTATTAGAATTTAACAAGTACAGAAGCCTCTAACAACGAGCATATGCATAAATTGTTATGCATAGTATATACAAGGCCACAGTATCATTGGAAATCGATGAAAATTAGAACAAACAAGGTAAAGTAGAGAAAAATTTTGGAAGGTGGAAGGAATAGTCTTCCACTCGATCCTTTATTCCCATGTATGAGTCTATTTCCCCATTGCAGCCTGCCCCCTTGGTCACCAATCTCTTCACTTTCCAGCATGCGTGGCTGTTTTGCTGCAGACAGCTCTATTAAAAAAGTGATTCAATGGTACACAGAACTGAGTTTCCAGTTCTGGTACATGTGGCTTTGAGAACAATCCACCTTCATATTACAAGATTGTCAATTTTCTGCTTTTTGTGATGCTCATGATCTTGTCTTATTGATCTGTGAGCATCAACATACACTCTTTTTCATAGGTGATTTAACTGAAGCTCTAACAAAGATAGTGAATCATCTCTACTTGATGGAATATCGTCTGTGCTCCAAAATATGTATAAATATTAGTCATCTCATTAAAAAAATACAGAAGTCTCTTTTCCTTCAAACACCAATTAAGTCTTTTTCCCTCTATTTGGTCAATCATAATGGACACTGCAACAACTTGAGTTACCAAAAACTATGCGTCTTAATTCCCGTTTCTCTTCCATTTCTAAAAAATATGATCAGATTTTCTCTAGGTCCTCTATTGTTTTTGTAAACCGAGATTTCTCCATAACATCAATAGAATTATGACTATCAAAAAAAGGTTGTCGAACACTGCCATGCATCACTTTTTGATGAACTCCGTAGGCACTTTGCAGGGGATATACTGAATAGAAAAACTTAGAAAGATTTGAGAAATGATCTTAGCCTTCTAAGTCGATCACCTTGAAAGCAACCAAATGGTTCCTTGTTGGCCCTCAAGGTTCCATCACTTCTGAAATTGTAGAGCTGATTAATTTTTTTCCAGTGAGGCAAGAATCCAAAAAGGGAATGCAGTAGGTAAAAAAGGGAATGCAGTAGGTAGGTAAACCAGATAAGATGCTTGTAAAATAGTTACAGTTTTACCTCCATTGGACTAATGACTTTTTCTGCCAGGAATCAATTTATTCTTAAATTTATGAAGTAATGGATTTCAAGCCTAAACATCTTTGAGGCAGCACCAACAGGAAGATCGGGTGGGGCTTAAGTCAGATTAAACCTGTTGAATTTGCTTAACCGATTAATAAACTGCGCTTTCACACTTGGATGATGTCAGTCCTTTTAGATTAACCGGCCTCAAGACTGCTTGCCAATATACTCTCTATCTGTTCATTTTCAACAGCAAAGGGCAGCCTGGTGCACTAAAAGCTCCCGCTATGCGTGGGGTGTCCAACCACAAGGGCCTATTATACGCAGCTTTACCTTGCATTTCTGCGAGAGGCTGTTTCTAAAGCTTGAACCCGTGACCTCCTGGTCACAGGGTAGCAACTTTAGCAGTTACTCCAAGGCTTCCCTTCATATTTGAGGATCATACGAAAAGGTTTCATATTCTCAACTAAATCTGTATACTGGAAGCTTAATCAAAGAGGCTTTGAGAATGTGAATATGCAGTGGCCATGGAGACAGTTCTGGAAAGTGAAGATACCAATAAAGGTGTCATGTTTTGTCTGGTTGGTGATTAGGAAAGCATGCTTAACCCAAGACAAATTTCAGAGAAGAGGTCTTCAGATATGTTCAGTTTGCCTTTTATGTGGACAGTATGGGGAAAATAATGAACACCTGTTCTTACATTGCAAGACAACTATAAATCTGTGGCACATGTTCTTCTGTATATTGGGCGTTAAATGGGCAATGCCTAGCTCTACCTTGATGATGCTAAGCAGTTGGAAGAGCATTGGGAAAAGGGGAAGTGATGAGAATTGGTGGCAGATCATACCTGCTTGTATATGTTGGACTGTATAGAAAGAGAGGAATTCAAGATTTTTTGAAGATACTAGCAGTTCTTTGCAGAAAATAAGGATGAATTGTCTTAGTTTATTCTTTTTTTGGGTATAAACCGAGTATGTGGGGGGATGTAGGGGACCTGGAAGATCTATTAGGCCATGTATAAGACTATAGGCTTTTGGATAGGGGCGTTTATACTCTTTTAGAGATTTGTAAAGCTCTTAACTTAGCACCTGTTAAGGTGTTAAGTTTTCTCTGAATACAATTGTTACCTTATTAAAAAAAATATATTTGAGGAGGTGATCTATTGCTAGCCTGTCCATATTCTGGTTGGACCATTCAGATATCCACCCTCTGCTGCTTTATCTTGCGGTCTGCCTTCCATCATAGAGGGAGGCCTAAATGATAGGGGATCATGACTACTAAAACCCCTAGAGCTTTCAAAAATATCTAGTAGATTATTTAAGAGGATTGAGAACCTGACAATAGATATGCAGTATTAACTCAGCTTCTCCATTTTTCATGGAACCCATCTTTCAATTAGTGAACTCCATTGATGTGATCATACCCCTTTTCCAAGTCTAGCCAGCATAATAGTACCAGCACTTCCATTCAATTCTCTCGAAGCAGTTAGTTCATTAGACATCAAGAATTTGCTTCTCATCAATTAAAGCATTTCAAGCGCCAGGGAGTTCAAGTGCATTTTTCAGTCTCATTGTTAGTAGTTCAGCAACTTTCTTAACTACCGGGGAAAAAGATTAACCAGCTCTAGAATTTCTAGAGAGGAGTTATCTTTAGCTAATAGTCAATTAACACTGCCTATACCGAAAACATATTTATTGTCTTTTCATGTCTGACACAATATGAATTGACTGTTCTTAATCTTTTTTGTAGTGGACAATGGAAACAAAGTTTCCACATGCTGTTTGGGCTGCAGGTCGGAGTTTAATTGCTCTTCTTCTACCAAACTTTGATATTGTGGATAATCTGTGGCTTGAGCCTTTCTCTTGGGAGGTACTATATTCTGTTTTTTCTTTAGAAGCTGCTTGTTATGAGAAGTGCGATTGTTGTTATATTTTTACTTTTTCCCTTAAAAGAGAAAGCAAGAGAAACTTATTGAGCCAATGTTATTAATCTATGAGAGAAGTGATGATTCTACAGAGTAAGAGTCACACTACCGCGACGTTCTTTTTATTAAGGTTAAGATGTCTAAATCTGAATACACATTTAAATATTAAGATTTTTTCTAGATTTGAATATTGAATAAT